>JAQISU010000109.1:10560000-11025000 GCA_029339505.1 Unio delphinus | reverse complement strand
AACTATGGACAAGCTGGTGGTGGCGTTCCTGTGGTAGACAACGTCATGCACTCTACTTCTATGGTAACACTACTTGGCTTTTCAAAGTAGAAGAATTTTATTTGAAGCTTGTCTCTTAGAGTCATAAATCTGGAATATGAATTTGATTTTATATTACAAAGCAGAATGTTATTTCTCCCAACTTTTGATATGACATTAATATTCATTAATATGCCCCACAAAGGAAGTTTGAAAAAAAAAGACTGGTGAACAACTTCTCAAAATTACGATAAAACTTACTTGTTTATCTTGATTATCAGCACAGTGACAGAGTATTCTGATAATGTCACTTGTTATATGCAGTAAAACTACATCTAACTGCAGCAGAGATGGTACCACTGAATATAAAAAAATACATCTCCGCCTTCATAAAATGTTCTTGAGTACAAACTGTAAAATTGGGAACAAATAGCTTAATTTTCTCAGGCATGCTCTATTTTGCACAGTCCTTGACCATTGGCAAAAAATGTAGGGAGAGTTGTTAAGTTCATAATGCTTTTCTTGTTCTGCACATTTTATATTTTGCAAATTTGTCACAGCACATTTAAGTTTAAAATGTATCATAAATCATGCAATTGCATTCCTTTATTTCATGATACACATGCTTTTCTTGTTAAAAATTTACATTAAGAAAAAATGGCAACATGTACAATTTAAATATTATGTGTTGGGAGAAACTTTAGTATTTCCTTATGGTCAGGGAAAAGGAACACAATTGTAAAAGTTTTGCAAATTAACATCGCTTACATTTCGTCTTCATTTCTTATAATTTAGTATTTTTTGAACACTCTCAACTTTGATTCTGACTTGTTCAACATGCAGCAAATTCCAGTGACATCTGTGGTGGCAAATGGGAGTGGCGTTACAGGTGGAGTGATACAGTCAGATGTCTTCTCACAAGCTCTCAAACAGCTTGCTGCAGCCAAGACTACGAAAGTCCAACAACCAGTGACAGTTGGTTCTGCAGTCACTACAGTTAGTATTCATGAGTTTTTAGTAGCAAAATGCCTTGTCCCATGTTTTCCTGCCATTTAGAACTGAAAATGAATGTATATATCTTCGACACTGTTAAAGTAACAAACCTAAAAATATTAGTGAGCAATACATTCTATTAATTTCTTTCTAATCAACCCCCTTGATTCTAGTGAAGCCTGTGATGCAACCAGAATTATGCCACTGTATTTGTGGCTTAAACTCTTCGTAGTAATGTCCCATTATTTGAATACCTTTTTTCTGAATGTTGGTAGAATTTCATCACTCCCATTTTGCTTAGCACTAGAAGTTCACAACTTATTGCCTAATTTTGCCTCATCTTGGACAGTAATGACTATTTAGAATCCGAACATTAAAATTGCCAAATTTTGCCTTATCTTGGACAATAATGACTATTTAGAATCCAAATGCAGTAGTCCCCCTCTTATACGGCCACCCCTGCTGCACCGGCAAAGTGGCCTTATAAGGCGGTTGGCCGTTCCAGAGGGGGGCTAAATTTATTATGAGAAGTACATGTATATGTAATGTACGTAGTAAGAAAGCTACATACTTCAAAACATTAAATATCTTCGTCTAAATGAAACATTAATCATTAAAAGGTTCTTTTTGTTAGAATAACAAATTTATTTCAACTGAATAGACGTTACTATTTTTTTCTTCTTTCTTGTCGTGTGATATGCGAGCGGGTATTGTTGTCATGCACATTGCAAATGGATTCAAAAATGTCATTTACATCTTGGTACATACATAATTATCTTTCCATTTGCTCCATTTTCCCACTGCTTCTGAATAACCTTCTTATCAGTTATGACTTTTTTTATTCAAATTATTCCCCCCCCCCCTCCCCCGTTCATCGATGTCGTCGTGTAGAATAACCGACTTTCTTCTAAAATATTGTATCATTAACGTGATGACATTTCATTGTTTGGTAATGATTTGTTCGATAATTGCTGACTGTATGCGATTTAATTATGGAGACAAAACTTGTGTCGAGTGTACGAAATAGTCTTTGTAATGGAAGCCATATGTTATCACATGATTTTTCCGGTCTTTGTCTGGTACCCTGTTGATTTTTTTTAAGGTTCTGTGTGTGTGCCAATGTACAAAATCTATTTTTAGCATATGCTGACTCTGTTATGATTATAACAGTTACTTCTGGTTATAATCATCATAGAGAATAACTCGACATAGGTGTTAAGCCCCAAACTCTATCATAACATTATTGAGCCCATTTCCTGTAAACATCGACTTTTATAGATAATGATATACTATAAATCCTTTAGTCGACACTTTTAATGGCGACTTGACACTCGGAGAGATGCATCTACGATAGAGATAATCAAAACTGCTTACCTTACATCAAGATTTGAATTATTTATTGGTTCTGGATACATTTGAAGAAACAAAAGTGGCCGTTCATGAGGGGGACATTTTACATTTTTTTGTACTAAAATGCTGGCCGCTGGTCGCGTTAGAGGGGTGGCTGCTCTTGAGGGGTACTTTTGAATACAAACTCGTCGGTGCCAAGGAATTCTGGCCGTAAGAAGCGGGTGGCCGCTGTTCAGGGGGCCCGTAATTTTGCCTTATCTTGGACATTAATGACTATTTAGAATCCAGACATTAAAATTGTCCATTCTGGATCTGAATCTTATTAAACCTAGACCTGACCAATTATTACTTGGTTTTTTTAATATTTATTTATAACTAAATTATGTATTTCTGCATGCTACTTTGTGGAGTTAAATTTAGTTCCTTGCATTGTTAACATGGTGATCCATTGAGTTGAGACAGAGCCAGAGTAAGAGAATGAATTCCAGACATGTAAATGTTAACATGATTATCAGCTTGTGCCAAAACAAATTGGAAAGGTGGGTAAGGGAAGGAACTTCAGAGAGAATTGCAGAAATACTTATAATGAAAATAAAAGTGAAATCAATTCTATGCAGGATTTTGGAATTGCTGAAGTTGACAGAAACTTACTTTAAATTGTCATTTTTATTTAATGACGAAGCAAAATATTATTTGTCTCTTTTTGTTCCGTTTGCTATATTATATAATTAACAATTGCATATTCAGATGGATAAATGTTGACATAGGGAACACTTTGAGGTCTGTTTGTATGTCCGTTCATATCCTAGATAACATCAATAGTATTATATTTTCTAGCCATATATAATGCACACAAATGTAAGCAGAATATTTACTGTCTAAAGTTCAAAATCTAAATGTACAGATGAACAGATTTGTGGCTGTCATTGACAATATAACTATCCATTTAAATTAATA
The DNA here is from genome assembly GCA_029339505.1 of Unio delphinus. Classification (NCBI taxonomy): domain Eukaryota; kingdom Metazoa; phylum Mollusca; class Bivalvia; order Unionida; family Unionidae; genus Unio; species Unio delphinus. The sequence continues at coordinate 11,021,682 of JAQISU010000109.1, read as the reverse complement.
TTACATTTTCACATCTCTGTTTATAAGAATTGATTAGTAGGCTGTTTCTGTAAATTCTCTTAACCATTAAAGTGCTGCATTGTTTTGCAGTACAAGGTCCCTCAGTGCTGAATTGTTTCAGGGGAGAAAAGAAGAAAACTGCACAGTCTTTAAATTGCATGTATTTCATGAAAAATGATGGTGCGTGTCTATACTTTAAGATTAGCATCAAGACATGTGTAGGTTTAACATATTTACAGGTACAGGTGTAAATACAGGTTAAATGACAAGTTACAATTGTATTTCATCAGTATTTTTGTTTGTTTTTGATGGAAAAGCTCAAATATATCTAAGAAATGCTATATTCTTTAGTAGTCCAACCATGCATATGTTATGTCTGTCACAATGTTATATATAAATTGTGAAAATCACAGGTAAAGGAAGGGTGACAGTTTTGCAAAAATCCACTCCATGAATGTCAGAGGTAAGTTTAAACCATCCAGTCAGCAATTAATGTTCATGAAAAACTATCACCTGTTATTTATTATAATATCATCAAACCGAGATCCATATATGGTGATTAAACCTCAGCAAAGGCTTTATTTTTGTTCAATCATTGGGCTGATTTTGTGTGAGAAGTCACCTTAATTGTTCTCATTGTCTGACAGGTGTAAATTGCTTGGAATAGCTTGAAATCTATCCCATACTTAATTTTTTGCTGAAGTATGCAGTTGATATCACATCAATAGCCCATTAGGAATCGACAACAGACATATGTACCAAACCCATTGTTTTAATCGATGAGAAAACGTTTTAAATGCTCAGGTGTGACAGGCCACCATTTCTTCATGCGACTTTTTTCCTTCAAGTTTGCCCCATGAACTCTCAGATCTGCATTACGATTTGTTTGATCTATCAGATGCAATAACTCATCATCTAAGAAAAAGTCTTCAATAGTCCGTAGGTTCATTATTCACCATCTCGACATTTAATTTTGAATTACCAGTGAATCGGAGTTGACAGGCACGCCATCTTTTCACGTCAAGCGAGCATGTACATCCGACTCCAGTTCCATGTAAATTACTGGCTCAATATCATTCATGTGTTTTTCCATCAATACCTCGCTTGCTCCAATAATATCATTTTTCTCAAATTATTCAAAATCACTATTAGCATCACTATCAGAAGCAAATATTTGTTGCAAGAAATCACCTTCGTATTCAGCATCTGACATTTTAGCTTTGCACAAGTACCATATGTTTAAAAGCGAGCATTTGTAAAATTAAATCGTTAATAATATAGTAAAGTAATGCAGAATGCTTGTTCCGGGCCTTTTTAATCCAATCAAATATAGTTTTACAGGCATTTATGGCAAGATAAAGTTATAGAATGCGATCATTGTTGCTCACCTCGAAAGCAACTATAGTCGCGACACGCACTACGGGACCAAACACAACAGCGCAACTATAGTCGCGACACGCACTTTAAGGGTTAAAGTATGCATATGTTATTTTGAATGTAACATCACTAGGAGAAACTGGCAAGAAGTGGTAATAATATATTGCACATCACTCAGCATTATACTTTAATTTTTGTTTAAAGTACATATTTGTTAGCTTAACTTTTGAATAGTAACATTTTATTTAAAGGAAGCATTTCAGGTTTGGAAGTCATTGCAGAGTTTCTTTGTCATTGTAGATACAAAAGCATCCCATTTGCATATCCAAACAGTGCATACATTCCACAAACACATCTTAGACGCTGAATTTTATAAAACGTATGCACATTATAATAAAATATCTGTTGTTCACTAAACCAATGGAGGAGGTAGTTGATGATGTTTTGTAAGTGGCAGGTATTATGGAAAATTGCTTTCATTAACAAGCTCCTAGTGAGAAAATCCTACATAGGTGAATGACCTCCCTACAAAACCATCAATCAGGTAGTTGTTGCATTAACTGGATAGGGTCATGGTTATATAATTCACTTCTAAACAAAAGTAATTGTAGTTGTATGTACCAATATTGGATAGACCTCAATAGTTTATATAAATAAACAGCAAATATTAGCCTAGCATGTTCCTTGTTTATTTTAGTAGTTCTTTTTGGTCTTTCATATTAAAAAAATCCAGTATTCTGATATTTATCATTTTATTTTGAGTGCTTTTGCTTGAAGTTGCATTGAATAAGACAAGCTTCAGATCTGTCATTAGGCAGTCATTACAATGCCTAATGAAAAAAAAATGTTCCTCTCTTCTGTTGTGCTGTTTACCGCAAGGTAGAATGTATTGTGTTGCCAATTCGTCCACTGTTACCAATTTGGTTTCTGCACACAAAAACATCAATTTTTCTACCATCTGTAGTTACTACACTTTGTAGACCAGGGACAAGAAAGAACCCAATTTATTTTGGGGTCAAAGGTTGAACAGTATGGATCGTTTTTGACTGATAAATATTTTTCTGTGCAATTACATCAGTTCTCCACTATTTTATGAATGATTTCCACTTCTGATAATTAACTGATTTTATGGTCTGACGGTCAGAGTGACAGAGAAGAAAAACTGTAATTCTTGTTCTTTACAGTTTCTTAATTTTGTAGATAGCTTGCACTTGAGTAATGAGAAAACCCTTCTCCATCTTGTCGTCTATTGTCTATGTCACTGAAATGGCCAAAGAACAATGTTTTCCATACATTAACTTGAGTTATTCATTATGGATGACTTACATTTGAGGTAAGGACCATATTGATTTTAGGGTCAGAAGCTGAATGGTCAAGGTCAGTGAAAGAATAAAATTGTTGTGCATAATGACTTGATCACATCCCAGGTTGGCTGAGTGTTCTAAAGCACTCATCATTAATGATCACTACCATTTCACTTTTCTCAACGTGAGATCAAGTCTTTTGGGGGGATTTGGCCTATGTTGGTATGTGAGATAGCTTGCTATTTGCATCTCGGGTGTCATTAGTGTTTAATGGGGCTTTCCTGGGTTCTTCCTTCACCTGGTATACTGTTCACTACATATAGCCTGTCATGTCCTAAATAATGGCATTAAGCCTAGAATGACAGCAGCTTAACTTGCACATCACATACCTAGTTACAGCATTACATCCATGGACACATCTTCAAACTTAGTACTTGGCTTGCACTGCAGGTAAGGAAGGATCTTGTATGACTTTGATATCCTAAAGACAAGGTATTTGAGTCAGAAAGAAAAAAAATGGTTCTTGCACAACAACATTAAATCTAGTTCAGACATGGATCAGACGTTGTCGGTGGCTGGCACTTTTGGTAAGGAAGGTTTTTTGTTTTGTGGTGATTGGAAAGGTCAAGAACACTTTTTGCATGAAAATGTAACAAGTTTGCATAAAAGGGCAGGGAATATAATATGTGTGTGGTACTGTTGTTCTGTGTATTTCAGCTGGACAGTGTTCAGTAACAAAGCAGAACATGACTTTAACGATTTTGTATATTTTCAGATTGCATCTATTGGTACAACTGGAGCACCTATATTTCAGAGGTCAGCTTCCACACCTGCTATAATCAAGCTTCCAGCTAACACTGACAGTACAAGAATAGTTACCCAGTTACCACAGTTGATTCGTCAACAGTCTGCACAAGTTGGTGGAGCATATCGACCAAAAATTATCACTGTAAAACGTGTGGGACCGGATGGTAGTGTTACGCAAAGTCGGTCTTTTGCAGTAGGGGCAAATCAAAAAATTTCCTTAGATGGTCAAAAAATTGTAGTTCGCCCCTCATCTAGTGTTGTGACAACCCAAAAGGGAAGTGTTATGCCAGGAATCACTGTTTTACCAACTGTCTCGTCTCATTCAGTGGATATGCATTCAGCCAATACTTTGAGCTCAGCTCAGCCAGTAATGCAAGTGAGAATGGTACAACCGAATGCAAACCTTCAATCTTTGATAGGTAACCTTAATGTGCATGTTGTGCAAAATCCAAGAACATTGATCTCAGCTGCTATGCCTAATCCTGTAGTGACAAGTCATACTGTTGGATCTACCTCTGGTATTCCATTATCTGCACTGTTACATAGCAAGACTTATTCTGGAAATTTGTCAAGTTTACCCTCACAAAATTTAACAAATATTAATTCTCATGCTCGGAGTATATCACCTACTGTTCAGGTGGTAAGTCATATGGGCTTGTCAGGTGGCAAAGTTCTTTCTGGTTCGCAGTTTAATTATGGCAGCCTGAATTGTGAGAGCAAACCAGATCTCAGAACTGCTGAATATTCACTGAGTGCATTGCAGAAATCAATAAATAATCTACCAGATGGAACTATGGGATTAAAAATGAACCTTTCAAGTAAGGAATTCTCACAAATGTGGCCCAATCAAGACATCAGGCTGAGAAATATCAACCAATCAATGGTAAGTGCATGTGAAGTTTGTCATGTCTGTAAGAGTTAAGGTGCATTTCATTTGTTTGCATACATGTATCATTATTTTCTTGATAGTTTATCTATCATTCATTTTAATATTTAGGGCTTAGTAATATAAGATTGGGAGCCATCTTTATAGCATTCAACAATGGCAGGTTGTATGGATATTTATATGGACAGTTCTGTTTGTGGAGTTTAACATCACCTTTGGGACCAATCTGGAGCCTAGTGCAGTAGTGGCTAGAGCATCCACCTTGGATGTAGGAGGTCATGGGTTTGAACCCTTGGCTGAGTCGTACCAATGAGTTTTAACAACTGTTAATACCTCGCTAGATGCTCATCATTAGGAGGTTAGTGTTAGGTACGGTTGACTTGGTAAGCGCTTTACTACATCTATAATGATATGCCTACAAAAAACAAAAACAAACACCATGAAATTAATTAACATAAAAAGTGCTGAAAATATTTAAGGTAAGAAACATTATTAGGTCTTTATAAGTTTATTCTTGTAGTAAAAAAAGGTGAGTTTTAAGAGCACTTTTGAAAGGGATCGCTGTCTCTTTGTGTCTAATTTTAATGGGCACGCTATTGAAATAGACATCACAGGGCTTGAATTTAACACAAATTTCTTTGTAGCCAGAAGGACTAGTGTACTGAGAAATTTACTAGTCCTGTCCACAAAACAGCTGTTTTTGTCTTTGAAATCTTTTTTGTGTTGCCCACAGCATTCATATGCATTTACCGATTCAAGTTTAAAGTTCGCACAACCCGCAACAAAACTGCATGTTTTCTCTGTGTTTGTTTTTCCGAATTCCATACACTAGTTACACCGCATAATGTTCTTGTCCTCATCATAATTCAGACATTCCCTGTCTTTTGTCCATGTCTTCTGAAATGTCCGATTACGCTTTTCCCTATCATAAGAGTTATTCCTCTCTTTCATGTCATTTTCATTCAAAGTTTGCTTTTTTCCGGAATCTGAACACCTTCTATAAAACGCCACATTTTGCCTGTCTTATAAGGTGGGAATTGTGCCTCGTTTTGTTTTGAAATGCGAGATGTTACAGTATAGCTGACGCGCATTATTTAAAGTAGGAAAAGGAATAGCACATTGTCCTTTATATAAGAAATCTTGACTTCAGTGGATGTTCTGCAGGATCATCATTAATAGCGTAAGTTTAGTAAGTGTTCCTAATTAATTGGACCTCATTGTATTGTTGAAAGTAATAATAAGCTGGTAAATTTTCAAATCTTAGATGCTGATGCTGAGAGATATTAATTCCCAACAAATGTATGGCTTTCTGTTTGGATATCCCCACGTGTATTCAATTATTTGTTCAGTCTTATATGGAAAAAATATTTTAAAAAATTTATATTGTCATAGCAAAAATAAGTTGTATGGAAAATGATGTGTCAGTAATGTGATCATAATAAATTGATCTAATTCTTATAATTATTTCAATGTAAATGTAAATTATGCAGTTTCTCGTTTGTGACTGTTGGTGCATTTGACTAGCAAGGCAAAAAAGAAGAAAAAAAAGTAAACAAACAAGCATGCAAACTAATTTCTTTGAATAGTTGATGCCATGTTCTTTTGTGTTGTAGTTTGTTACTGTGGTCATGTGAATTAAGTGTTATAACCAGGTTATTTTTCATTTAATTTGCTGTCAGATTAATTAGGATATCAATTACCAAACTTCCATTGTTAATGACAGGACCATGATTGGTGCTGTTAAGCGAAATGCACGACATCAGATGGCTTCTTGTAATAGAAACACACATTTCTGAGGCAGAAATTGACTTCATCTTCTCATGCTAATATTTTATGACTGTTTACAACGGTCACTGCATCGATTCTACAGAATATTTGCTGAAGTCACGTCTTAATTAGGGTATTGAGTAAACAAACACTGACTGTTGTTAAACAAAACTTACTACCCCATTGGACTAATAACAATATGAGAGTTATCTGTCCAATAGCAAATCTACTAGCTTCGGGCTAGCAGACTACCACTTGTTTCGAGCCCTGCATCAATATAAACTGCCAAACTGCATACATTATACCAATATGACGGAAAATTTAGTAAAGCTACATTAAAAAGAATCCAATACCAAATCACATTACATTTGAAGAGTCAGTCTTTATATTTTAGAACAAAATCATTTTGAAGATAATTATTATCACAGTTAATTTCTGCATAAAATACATTCACCAAACACATTATGTTAGGTATATTGCCAGCTACCTCACAAATCCACCCCTATTAGAAGATGAAAACTATCCTCTTGTTGTTTAAAATAGACAAACAGGAGTAACTCTTGACCATTACTTCACTTTGGCACTGCCAGATTTAAATTTTTATCTTCTCATTGCTGTATTGAGCATGTCATACCATCCTCCAACAATCAGCTGTTTCTGTGTTTCTATAGGCCCATCCAATGTTTCCTTTTGGATTTATTGATCTACTGCATGTTGTATGCATTATTTTATAATTTCTACCAATTTTGAGTGATTTTTTTTCTCACCTTTTGGCAATAAGTCTTTTAAGATCCCAGTTCCAACGCGCTATCGTTGACCATATAGATCATTATAAGTTAGTATGCCTTTGACTTTTTTCACTTGCTACCAGTGTTTCCCTGTACCCTCATTTGTGCTTCAGAGACCCCCAAAGTTTTAATCTGACCCCCAATTTTGATACCAATGTGATTTTTTTTTTATTGTGTGATCCCCAGTGACACCAAGGAGACTTTTGACTCTCAGTCTGGACTCCTTGAGGATACACTGCTTACAGCATCCATTACAGAACTCTTGCTTGTGAAATTGTAAAATGCTGCTTGATATTTGTGCTTAGTCTTTTTACATTTCATGCTGTTTTTATTCAATAATGTTTCTGATACAAGAGTTTCACATCTCTGTTTGTTACAACAGTGTTTTAGCAACTTAGTAATTTTAAATACATTAGTAGTTTCTGCTTTAATTGTTTTGTTTTTGTGTCATTTCAGCAGATTTTCAGAGCTTGGAGGTTTACTCTTGTTTCGTTTATAATTGTGCTGTGTCTGTAATACATAGGCTACCATTTTAGCTAGTTAGTCACATACTGATTTGTTTATGTCATTAGTTTGATTGTCACAAACTAATTTGCTAATCTATGACTTTTTGTCAGCAGAAATGTTTTCTAAATTCATGAAATGCACATTCCAAGCAATAGGAAAGATTGAATAAATCAAGGAAGACAATTTACTGTTCATTGTTGGTGATACTGACACACCTGGGGAGTATTCTCCAATTTCAGGCAGCTCCCTTCCACCAATGTCCGAGTATGGCCTTCGAACCTGAAAGTCAGGATGAATGGAGTTATTACTGCCATACTGTTACCAGCCATCTAGCCTTCACTGCCCTTCCTGACATCATCAGCTGTCCAGCAGACCCAGGCAGTCCAGCTATTCCAGCTAAATAGAGCATCTTATTACTCCTATTGTATTGATTTCATTGAGAAATCTATTTGGCCACGCCTTCAGAATGGCTGGTACCAGTGGTTGTGTGGACTAATTATATACCACAAGGACTTTGGTCAACCACACTTTCACACTAGCTGGCTGTGTCAGACTTTCAATTACTCATTGCCTACCCACAAGAGGGATGGGGCTAGTGATGTTTCTAAATATAACTTGCCAGTCATTGATGCTACCCAGCATGACTTGTCAGAGCTACAAGCTGATCCAGATGAGGGTCCAACACAGTACAATGAGATGCCAGCAAACCCATCTTATTCAGATCAAATACAAAGCAGACTGAATTCAGTGTTCAAGCAGCCATCGAGGAAATCTGTTGGGTCCTAATAACAATACTAATCCAGAAGTTATGGGGTCAGAATTACAAGATGATTCTGATAGCCCCTCTTAGATGGGACAATTTCTGGATCAATGATATACTCTATCTAGCAATAAATGGAAAAATTTGTTTGATTAAGATTTTTTTACATAGCTTTAACAATTTTTCAATCATATCGCTACGATGTCTGCAGTTAGGCAGTTTATAGTGATGTCTAGCCCCTAGGCATCATGCCTCAGACATGTAGCATGATGTCCCACCCAGTCATATTATCCTGACACCAGACTGACAAGTCCTGACACTAACCTCTTAATGCTGCGCGTCAAGCGAGGCAGCTGTTAATACCATTTTTGTAAGTCTTTGGTATGAAATGGCCAGGTATCGAACATACGACCTCTGGCTTCCACAGCGGACGTTCAAACCACTAGGCCATTGGAGTGGTTTTGTTTGCAACAGCAATTGAGCAAAAGTCCTTTTATCACTGCTGAGAAAATTTAAATTTAAAAAAAGATTCATGTAAACATCATACATTCTACAGCTGTAGGATATGGAAAGGACAGACAACGGTGTTGATAGCGAGATATTTACACCCTCATTTCTTTTTGTCAGGTTGGTTTGCACCATCATTGATGATCTTTTTTTTATTGATACAAATTTTTTCACACTGCCATAATGTGCCAGTAGTTTTAAATGAAAATACTAAATATTTAAAAATTGGTTGTGCCTTTCATACTTTATAAGTAATTATTACTCATAACTGTGTAATCACCCTGTTATGAGGCTACTTTTCTGCAGTAAAATGGGTAGTTTTAGAAGGTAATCATTGTAATTACATGATACTTAAACAAAATTTCATACTTGCAGCCTATGGTAGAAGAAGAAATGGATGAGGAAGCAGAGGAGCTTGGGCAAGCAGAGACCTATGCTGAATACATGCCGAAGAAATGTAAATCTATTCTCTTTGTCTTGTTAGCCAAACACTTGTCCTACAAATTATATTCTGCTTCAGGTCTCTTTAAGGGAAGCTGAGGAACAATTTATGCCAAAAGTCCACTACTCAACCAGTTAATATGATCTCTTTTATCTCAACAACTTGATGCCTGTGACTGTTGGCATATTGTCCATCCATTCATCACACCTTTGTTAAAGTTTGTTCAATTTCTAAATGACTGAACACTTTAGTTAATTTTGAAGATTTCATCTTGCTGTGAGACATTTAGGAACAGGATCACAATGGACATCTTGGAATCGATTATTAGATAACATTCAGATGATAATAATATAATGCTCATCCCATTTTTCTTCTATTGCTCCCAATACTGGAGGTTTTTTTTCCCAATATGGCATGTGTTTAATTAGCTATGGGTCTAATTAGGATGGAACTTAGCATAATAATAACAGATATATGCCTAAGAATTTTACAGTAGAAGCTGGCATCTTGAAAAAATAATGCCACAAAATAAAGTCAATATTGTTTAGACTGCAGTGAAATTGGGTTAAACGATTGATTGATATTTTGATATTTTTACTATATCAGTATTTGGATGTACCATGTGTAGGATTTGGCTTTTATCAGCTTTCTTTCCCCAACTGGTTTATGTAAAAATTCATTGTTCATTTGGCCAAGGTGCATTCACAAGGGTTAAATGGGCTAGGTAGAATGGATGGTCATGGTCACAAAAAATGCATGGATGTTTGTTCTTGTATCATTTGTAGATACAGGCCACCTATCAGGAAAAAAGGTGTTTGCATATTTTCTTGGTATTTCATTGCATGTATTTTTTGCATCCTCCACTGAACTTTTTTGTTTGTTTTTGTTACTTGTTAAATTCAATATTTTCTAAATTAAGTTCACAATTATATCTCCCCAATTGTTGATTTGTAATTTTGGACAGAGAGAGAGTTGTGTAATTCAAGGGGTAATTTCCTATGTTAAGCTGAAAAATTATGGGTCATATAAAATTGAACATGTTCTTGACCCCCACATTTTTAATTTGACCCCCAGGTTTGGTACCAAGGATTATTTTGGACCCCTAATTTTTCACCACCATAGGATATGCTGTCTATTTGCTAATTTGCTACCTGTTTAAAGAATTCTCTTATTGTATTGCATGTCATATAGCTTACTGGTTCATGTAACATACTTAATAACATCTTTAGCAACTGTTGTGATCAAGTGTAAACAACCTCATGAAAATTTTTGACAACAAGATAGCAAATGTGCCATGTACAAACTGAATGTCATGTGCAACTGTTTGGGATTTCTGTTTTAAAAAAGCAAATTTTACTTTTGTAACTGTGAAAGTGACAGTTTGTTTATAAATTTCTAAATTTGTCAAATGTTGAGTGCAGTAGACCCTGTCTTGAAAGACCACCCCTTCTGCCAAAAAGTAATAGTTTCGCAAGACAGGTGGTCTCTCATAACAAGTCATAACACTATATAATGAATAAATCTGTGCATGGAGATTCTGGTGTGTTAAAACAGGTGGTCTCTCAAGACAGGTTTTACTGTATATACAAGTATTTCAGTTTTGTTAATTCAGATACATTATAAAATGATGTCATATTGTACATTGTATTGTTTAAGTTACTGAAACTATTATGACAGGTAAAGTAATTGTTCATCATCTAACCTTTTGGACAGATGCATCATATGTAACGTGGTGTGAAAAAAATTAAAGTTCTGGAAGTGACATCTAATTAATAATTATCAAACATAGTTTAGGTCAAAACTGTCTTTACTATTGTAATATTACATGAACATGTGTAGTAAGAAATGTTTATGAGCAATTCAAGTCAGAAATGCTTTTCACAGCATGTTTTCAACAATCACTAGTATTTGATAGTAGGACTACATACAGCCTACTTCTTGGAGGCATCAGCCATGGTGGCTCATTGGTTAGTGTCACCTGCTGTTGCGTGTCCTTGATCAAGACACTTTATTCCAATTGTCTATGCACTAAATAATTTACTTGTATTTCTGTGTCATATAAACACCAAACAGTTATTCATTTTGACATGATTTATGACTTAGGCTTTTATGTATTTGTTAATTTGTATTTTCCAGTGAAGATAGGACAAAAACACCCAGACCCAGTAGTGGAAAGCAGTTCCCTTGCCAGTGTAGAGCCCCCAGACATTTGGTACAAACTTTCCTTACCAGAGAGTGTCATTGACAGTGGGGAATTATCAGCTCTTCAGCTGGAAGCAATAGTGTATGCCAGTCAGAGGCATGGAATAATCCTGCCTAGTGGAGAGAGAGCTGGCTTCTTGATTGGTAATTATACAATACACTCATCAATCAACTTCTCATCTAGTTATCATTATAATAAGTAATTATAACGAGATACCTTAGTATAATATATGCCCCTTAAAATCTTTGCAATGTAAATCCATAGTATCCATTTTTCTCACAGTATTTTGCTCATGCTAAAAAGAATTTTCTTTCCAAATTGGATTATTCAGATTTGGGCATTTTACATGGCCAGATCTACATAGCAATTTTTTTATTAGCATTTGTAATGATAATTGATGGTTTTATCAGCATTTGTAATGATAATTGATGGTTTTATCAATGCATATTTATAGATTATAGTTCTTGTACTACTGGATATTGGGGTCAGGACAAATATAATGTGGTGCATTAATGAGACCCATGTACTTTTTGTGAGCTCATAAAGTCCATCAGTACACTTTGAATTTATTCATATCCTTAGAAGTTCATTAATAAATTATACATAAATTGATGTTCCAGTATTGAATTCAATACAAGCATTACTTTACTGGTGGGGGGGGGAAGCTTACATTTTGTCTTAAGGTTAAATTGCTAATAAATGGGACATGATTTTGAACACATTTATTTTGTGACAGACCTGTTATGTTTCATAACAACTGGTTACCAGCAACATATTATGTACTTGGCAGTGTCTAGTAAGTGGAAAAATTTACTGGATCATCCTATGAAATGCATTGGCTTTGGAAATCTCAAGCTAGGTATATAAGATAGTTATTTATTTATAGGGGATGGCGCTGGTGTAGGCAAGGGTCGAACAGTAGCCGGAATTATCTATGAAAACTACATTCTTGGGAGGAAAAGAGCCTTGTGGTAAGTAATCCATCAACAAGTTTAAAGCTTAAACTTTATTCAGTAAAGCTTGGTTGTGTTTCATCAAAGATTTTTGAAGGTACATACCCAGGAATGGTAAATAGTACTATATTAGCTTTCATTTATGCTTCATTTGCATTTGAAAGGCATTCGGATTTAATTTCATTCACTTTGCATTCTGTTCTCAGTTTACAACTAAAATTACCTAGTTGATATCTACTCGAGTCAGTTGGTCTATCCAGCCATGACACTTTTGTTAATATCTCCTGAACCCTAGGAAATAGCTTAATAAAACTTGGTGTGTTTTTGTATCACGGCTAGACATTGTTTCCTGTACAAATAAATAGTCTCCACTGAAAAGCTTTAAAATTGGGAGATATCTATGTGAAATGAATTTTGTGTCATGATAGACGCTTGTATTCCATGTAAGATTCAACACAGTCAGATTGGTACCTTTATAGCTATCTCCTCATTTTTGGAAAAAGAAATTGTTGGGGTTGGTTGAGTGTTTGTGCATTAACATGCACTTACTGACAGATCTAGTTACGGTTGTGGAAACATAAATGCCCTGATGGAACTGGTGACATTTAATGTGTGGCTACTTACATAGGCATATACAGTAACAGAATATTAGATTGTAGACCACAGAGGTCTAAAGCAATGTTAACACATGAAGGCGTCTTAGTAAGCATCTAGAAAAAGATAACCACTTGGGGACCAGATAAAAGAAATCTGTTATAGAGGATACTTCTATTATTTAGGGGGAGACTACAATGTATTTCAGAGTTTCTTAAGTGTCAGAGAAGTTGTTAGGTATTGGAAATTACTTGACTTTGGGATTGACACGTGAAACTGGACACCTGATTAATCACCTGTCACAACTAATTGAACATACACATAGGTTAATTAGCTTACTGTTTACCACACAATGAGATGTTAGCTTTGTTTTTAATGGAAAATTAACTTAGTTTCACATATTCAGCCAATCACCGCTTTTGAACATGCACATCCTAGTCTTTTGTTGTGCGCAACTCATCTTGAGCCTTAACATTAAAACTTTTGATAGGATCAACCAAAAATATTTTGTCATATGCAGATGTTATAAACTTATGCTAACCCCAGATAATCAGTTACATTTTCAAGTTTCATGTTTCTTTGTGTATTGATCAAGAAACTGTTCATGTTGAAATACTGTAGGATAACATTAATACTGGAAGGTTTTATATGCATATTGAAACTAGTGAGTTGACACATCCATGTAAAGGGCAATTCCCTATACAATATAATAATCACAAACCCATTTTTCTTCATTTTATGTAAGTATTTATAGTTTTTTCCTGCTTAAATCAACTTGAATAGTGACCACTTTCCGTGAAATGACAAAGCAGTTGATTATGATATGCATCCAGTTTTGATTCAGAACTCAAGTTCAACCTCAGTAGAAGGAGACCTGTCCAGAAAAGTTCCAAATTTGTTGTCCAATGAATCTTCGTAATTGGCAGGTTTCACTGTATTTGTTAAGCTTGGAGGGATTTCAGTCCCTTTATGCATATAGTATAGTATTCATTATCTATTCTCTTTATCTATATAGTATAGTATTCATTATCTATTCCCAAATGCAGTTTATATTACTCATAATAGAAACAAAACTTTATGGTCCTAATATTAGTAAGAAAGTATAGATTCACGTGTCCATTATGTCACTTTGTTCTTTTAAGGTATTGCAACTAAAATTAGGTTAATACATAGTAGGTATCTCCCATAGATATTGATCCACTTATTCTACTACTTCAGACAATAGTTTATAAATACTTTTGAAATTAAATCATGACAGTAAATGATAAAATTATGTTTCAGATGTGAATATTAATTCTCATATGGCATGTAAAGAAGAGAAACTTTATGGTAGTGTATTTATGAAAGTGAAAAGGACCATATCTTTGAAAATGTATTCTTCCATTTGATCTGATGTTAATTGAAGTCACTTAATACCTTCAAACCACCATTATACTCATTATTTCTTCAAAATGTTGACTGTAATACAAGATCTAAAGCATTCAGTACATTGCTCTAGTTGGCTTGAGTTGAGTGGACTGAGCACACTGTATTGTTGTTGATTTGAGGTGGCTTGGGAGGCAGAAGCAACTGAACAATTTTGAAAAACTGTAAAGATTAACATTTTCCCTTGCATTTACTGGAACTCATAAACTTGAGACTGTAAAGGTCCAGAGCAAGTAGTTTCTTTCTATTCTATGTCCATATTTCTGCTAGAGTTTTATATGTTTGTGTTAATTCCTGCTAGAGTTTTATATGTTTGTGTTAATGCCTGCTGGAGTTTTATGTTTGTGTTAATTCCTGCTAGAGTTTTATATGTTTGTGTTAATGCCTGCTAGAGTTTTATATGTTTGTGTTAATGCCTGCTAGAGTTTTATATGTTTGTGTTAATGCCTGCTAGAGTTTTATATGTTTGTGTTAATGCCTGCTAGAGTTTTATATGTTTGTGTTAATTCCTGCTAGGTTTAAGTGTGATGTTCAACTCATTTACAGGCTCAGTGTTTCGAATGATCTGAAGGTCGATGCAGAGCGAGATCTTAGAGACATTGGGGCAGGGAAAATAGATGTTCATGCCTTAAATAAGGTAAGAAAACAGATTTTTTTTTCGGAGTGTGGTGGAATTACAGTTGGGCAGCTTAAGCTTCCTCAAAATATTGATGCCCAGTAATTTGCTGTGTTATTAATATTGACAGATTAACTTTTTGGTAGGCATAAAGATATTGATACAGTGATTAGTTCAGCTAGCATAGAAAAAGACTGAATCATCTGAATGGATCTGAAATTTGATTAAATGAATGGGGTGATATGTGGTTTGGGCAACCCATCATCCAAAATAATGATGTAAAGGAGAAATACTGATCAAATGAGTGGCTTAAGCCCTTTTATATCTATCTTAGATCCATTATTAAAATTTATATATCTAGATACAAGTCACCAGAAGAACTCTGTAAAGGGGATAACCCTAAATCAAGTACATTCTTAATGATTTCACTTGTCAAGCAGTTAGAGGACATGAAAGAGAACATAACTTATAAAATAATTTTTGTAACATTCTCTTTTCAATCAATATTGCATCAGGGTAATCTTGTGACTTACACATATCCAAAATTCTCAACCAAAAATGATTCCTTCATATATACATGTAAATTTCACAGAAATGTATGTTTTTCCTATAGTTATATGTATATGGTTACATTTTCTTTACAGTTCAAGTATGCAAAGATTTCCTCAAGGGAGAATGGCAGTGTGAAAAAGGGAGTGATATTTGCCACTTATTCCTCACTGATAGGGGAAAGTCACTCAGGTGGAAAATACAAGACTCGCTTTAAACAGATTCTCAAATGGTGTGGAAAAGATTTTGATGGTGTTGTATCCTTTTGTACGGCCAACTACATTATAAACAGACTTGCCAACCCTTACGATTTTGCCATAAGTCTTGTAAGAAATAACCTTAAAATACAAACTTAAGGCATAAAAGCAAAAATTTTCGAAAATGATTGTTGTCAAATAATCTGAAGATATGGTTCATCCTTGTTTGATTTGGATCCATTTTTGAATATTAGATGTAGTGAAATTGGTCAGGGAAGCAAACTAACTTTACTGCAACACCCCAGACTCCCGCTCCAGTGGCCTAGTGGTTAGAGCATCCACCGCGAGAGCAGCAGGTCGTGGGTTTTATCCCCAGCCAAGTCATACCAGGGACTTACACAAATGGTACTAACAGCTGCCTCGCTTGGTGCTCAGTATTAAGACGTTAGTGTTAGTACTGTTCGGCCTGGTGTCAGCATAATGTGACTGGGTGGGACATAATGCTACATGTCTGCTGCATGATGCCCCAGTGCTAGACATCACCTTAAATTGCCTCACTGCAGACATTGTAGTGATATGACTGAAATTTTTTTTAAAGCTACATTAATAATCCTATTTAAAAAATTCATCACAGCAGCCCAGACGCGTATAAACTGCACCTGTTTGTTTGTGCAAAGCGTCTGCATGATCAAACTGTTGCTTATATAATTTTAAAAAAGCAATGCATGCTTAAGACAAAAGGTAAAATAAGCATCACGTAAAGTGTTAATAATCAACACTAAGAATAAAAATGAATATTCGGATTCTTGTAAATAAAAGATGGAAAGGACACACTTACATTTATTGGACATCACATGCCAATTTGAGTATGTCTCTTGGTGGGAGAGCTTTCTGTCACCATATGAAATGGAAAAAGAATTTTCAAGAATTATGTCAAGATGAGAGATAGCAACAAGTCATTGAGCTGCATAGGGTTTTGGAACCTAAGTTTGTGCAACTGTACCAGTGGTATATAAAGACTACATGTACTTTACATACCTTTCAGTTAAACATAATGTTATTATTGCTGCATCAAACGTTTAATTATATTTTCCAGCCTTACAATAGCAGTTATTTATATTTTTGTATGCTTTACTGAAAACTGGTCAAGCTTACTGAAAAAAAATCAACTGCCTTACTGAGACATGCTTGTCTGGGTTGGCAGGTCTGTATACACAAGTTAGCATACATGAAGATGAGTTAGTAGTACTTGTCCAGATTATGGGGTGGTATGTTGTGGTTAGGTGGCATCGGGTGTGTCAAAGGACTCCATAACCAATTAGATCAATATAAAAATGATCACTATTAGTCCCCATCATTGCCCATATTTCATTAAATGAGTGCCTTCCAAACCATCATTGCCCATATTTCATTAAATGAGTGCCTTCCAAACCATCATTGCCCATATTTCATTAAATGAGTGCCTTCCAAACCATCATTGCCCATATTTCATTAAATGAGTGCCTTCCAAACCATCATTGCCCATATTTCATTAAATGAGTGCCTTCCAAATCATCAAGCCCTTCAACATCATCAACACCACCACCACTCGTCTACTTTAGGCCCTTGAACACTGTATAGTAATAGAGTTCTATAGTCTTGTCTTCCTAGTGTGCCTCTAGTTAAAACCTTTTCCCAGATATTGAAAGGTTGATGTTTTGATAGCTCTCAGTTAATTAAAATTAATTTACTTTCAGTATGCTGTTGAGTTAAGGGATTAAGTAAAATAGTAGTAATAATATTTATATACTGTAATTATGTCAAAGATTTTTAAAAAATTTAAATCTTCTAAATGGGCCATAAAAGTAATTTAAATTTAAGTCTAGGACTGCTTTCACCTTGTAAATTTGCTTTTCATCCATTTTGTAACATTTACCAAATATTAGCCTTCAAACTTAAACACCCTCTTTTAATGGAATATTGTAATTCTATTGTAGTGTTTGCCAGTTAAAACTGAAAAGAAACTAAATTACAAAAATTGACTGAAAAATCAAGATATGTATTCAGACATCCTTGACTTGCAATTAGATTGTATTTGATGAGTGTCACAAAGCGAAGAACTTGTGTCCTGTCGGCTCCAGTAAGCCGACTAAAACAGGGCAGACTGTAGTAGAGCTTCAGAAACGGCTGCCCAAAGCCCGGATTGTTTATGCAAGTGCTACAGGGGCATCGGAACCACGAAACATGGCATACATGACTCGTCTAGGTCTCTGGGGACCTGGAACTCCCTTTAAGGAGTTTAATGACTACATACAGGCTGTAGAAAGGAGGTAAGTTGAAAACTTCAAATGATGAATTTAATATATTAGAACCCTTGCTTTGCTTCTCTGCTGTCTAAGATAGTTTAATTGAAGATTTGCATTTAGTTTACTTATATTGTATTGGTGCAGGGTCCCTTTGGGATCCTAAGAAAAATCCCTTTAAAACCATCTAACACCACCAACATATCTATTATGAGTTTTTTTTAAAATGTTTTGTGCTAGGTTGTTTTTCCACCATATTGTCTTTTCAAAATGTTAAAAATGCCACTTTTGTTGAGCAACTTCCCATTGTGTGATATATATATTTTTGAAATACAGTTAATCATTTTCTGTATGTTATTGATTTGTAAACTTTATTATTTCAATTATTTATATAGAGGTTGGTGTTGGTGAACGCACACATAATATTTTAATTTTAATTTTTTTGTTTGTTTAAGGCACTATTATTAGGTTGCCTCTATCATGCAGAGGAAATGCAAGCTTGTGCCATCCCAAAAGATACACTGAGGCAATAGTCTTGGGATGGCTTGGGCAGGTATTGAACCCAGGATCCTTGAATTAGGAATCATATTCTTTTCTTTGCTGCTTCAGCTTCCCTAAAAATATTGAAATTGTTTATATTTGCATTTACTACATACATAAATTTTGCTATTTCCAGAGGTGTTGGTGCAATGGAATTGGTTGCCATGGATATGAAGCTACGAGGAATGTACATTGCTCGGCAGTTGAGTTTCCATGGTGTTTCCTTCAAGATAGAGGAGATTCCAATCGATAAAGATTTTGTTCAAGTTTACAATGAAAGTGTACAGTTAGTAAGTACCAACAAATTATTTTGTTATCAGGAAAAGAATAATGGTGGGAATAATGGAACTTTTTTTGTTGGAGCTGTTACCATGAGTATGACATCCCAGATAAGAGGTCTATTTTTCTATAGTATACGGTAATACTGGCAGAATGTATATAGTAGTGTTTTATGTCATCTCGATACAAAAGAAGCTGTCCAGTGTTAAAAAATGTATAATTGTACAGTGATGATTATTTTCTAATTTAAAATGGTATTTCAAGTGGGGTTCTTAACGTTGGTCTTTTGAGCCCTCAAGTTGACAGGGTTCTTCTCAAATCAGTCACAAAATTTGGTAACTGTAGTTTTGGACAAGATAAGTTAATGCATGGAAACCAGATTTTATTAACATGCCTTAAGGCAACAAAAAAAATGGATAATTTTCATGGAGTTTTTGAGCCCCTAATTCCATATGTGCCAACCATTAAGCTTTTGACATAATCATTTCACCAAATTATGTCTTATAATTGCCTGTATGTTCATTATGCCTTTTGGTACATTTACAAAAATTAAGCAATAAAATGTTTTTTTGTCAATTTTATTCTCATTTCTTTAATTCCACTCATATAAATTTAAGAATATTCTTAAAAAGATGACAGCATTGTATGAATAGTGTAAGAGTACTTTACTTATTTGCTATATATTAGAATTGTACGTGGCCCATTTTCAAGAAAACAAACATGTTTCTTCAAGTATGAACCTTTCCTCACAGATTTACGATATATTGACAATTTAGTTAATTAGTAGACCAGTCTATATTTTAAGGAAAATGTTGCCAGATGTTAAGTGAAACACTTCATGGTGTGAGTTGTGGATGTTATTTGACAAAAGATGTTGGAGCAGATGAACCTTCAAAACATGACAAATCAGAAAAAAGGACAGATCAACACATGATTGGAGATAAGTGTTTGTACATAAGCCTGCCTAATGAAATTGTCAGATGTTATGTAGGTATAAAGTGAGCGATATCAGGTCCATTTGGAACACAGTCAACATTTCTTGTTTGTATGTTTTATCCACTTTAATGACAAGTTCAATCTTACCTTGTTAGGATTAGCAATTGGATATCACAAGGGATGGAATTGCTTCTGGGTGGTTATCATGACCACAAATAAAGAACTGGATGACAATATAAAGACTGTCAGATGAGGTTTGTTGAGGATTGGATTGAATTGGAGTTGGTCCCCTCATGTAGGACTGGAGGACTATATATGTAGCTATCAGAAGTTATTGGAGGAGGAGGTTAAGTTGAAGTAGTTATGGTGCCCATATATAGGACTGGATAGCAATACAAGAGGTATTCAGGAGGTGGCATACATATATTAAATTATTAAAATATTGTGAAGAATAATAAATGAAAGTGTTGACTGTCAATAAAGATAAAAGATCATAAATGATTTGTATACATGTGTATTTCAGTGGGTGGATGCTCGTGAAATGTTCCAGCACTCAGCAGAGTTGATAGATGCAGAACAGCGGATGAAAAAAAGCATGTGGGGTCAGTTTTGGGCAGCTCACCAGCGATTCTTCAAGTATCTGTGTATATCGGCTAAAGTTTCACACTGTGTCAACATTGCAAGAGAGGCCATTAAAAATGGAAAGGTATACTTCCTCATTAAGGCTATAGAGTTGTATATTTTGATTTCATCTGATGTGTAATATCAAGTACTTTACTTTCAGCTGTTATATTAAAGCTATGGTATTTATCTGTGTATGATATATACTGATTCTAAAAATGACATGGACCCAATTCTGCCATTACATATTCAAGATATACGAATACACAGGTACAAAATGCACTAAACTTTTACCTAAAATTACCATGACTAGATGTATTTTTAAAAAAAACTTGAAAATTGTGGATTCAGAGAGTTATAAGAATACAATACCGGATAGATTTCATGATAAGGAAAGACTATCTGCCATGTCTCAAATTAGCACTCAACATTGGTGGGCTTGGTGATGGGATTATGTGACCAGGTGGGACATGATGCTTCATGTCTGGCATGATGCCTCAGTGCTACAGATCACTTTAAACTGCACACTGCTGACATAGCAATATGACTAAAATTGCTGAAGCTATGTTAAAAATCCAAAACATGCACGTAACTCTTAAATCCATCTTTCCCCTCTACAATGTCTGCAGTTGTTTTCTTAGTTTTAGCTTTTTGCTGGATATGATAACATCATGTCCTATGCTTCTCAAGGTCCAAGGAATGTTGTGAGTGTTTTCAATCATTCATTCATAAAAGTCAGTATAATAATGAGTATAAAAGTAACATCTTGAAATCATTATTTTTACAAATTAGTTGATAATTATTTGTCATGCATGGCCCAATTATCAGGTGATTGGTTGGCTCAATAACTGCCTGTGTGGTACAAAATGGACAGAGTGGCTGGAGTCATCTGTCATGTGGCATACCTCATTGAAATGATATATTTATTGTTGGTCATGAATCTGAATAACTGGCCATGGCCGCTGCTTGTTCTGAATGGATGGCAAAATAGATTGTCTGAAATGTAATCTTTGTGTCCAAGTCAAGTTCAGACATGGTGCAGGGTTTAACACTCACAGGGCTGCCAAATAAATTAGCTAGTTTACAATTTCCTATTAGTTTAAAGCCATTGTTGGAAAATTGATGGAACTGCATGACAGTTAACACCCTAATGGCTTTCACAAAAATCTAGATTGAGTTAGATGTGATGTCTGTATGAAGATAGTATTGGACAAATAGCTTAATATGGCTGAATAATATGGTTGGACAAAAGAGACGTATCCTGCTTATTCAATGAAAACATGGGAAAATAGTTTCATATTGCTGAATGATATGCTTGGAAAAAAGGGACATATCCTGCTTTTTTCAGTGAAAACATATAATGGTTATTGCGCTACATCTTAAACAGACTTTTTATCAGTTTAGGAATGATTGCATGCCTTGTTTTATGTTCCAGAATTATGCATGTGCATACATGCCAACCATTACGCTTTTGGTGTAATCATTACGCTTTTTTTCACTAAATTACGCGTTACGCTTAAACGTATATGGATT
The DNA here is from genome assembly GCA_029339505.1 of Unio delphinus. Classification (NCBI taxonomy): domain Eukaryota; kingdom Metazoa; phylum Mollusca; class Bivalvia; order Unionida; family Unionidae; genus Unio; species Unio delphinus. The sequence goes on along the minus strand of JAQISU010000109.1, from coordinate 10,999,809 downwards.
ACGCTTTTTCGGAATGTCCTCCTCCCCCCCCCAAAAAAAAAAATTATTTGTTTTCTCGTTCTTATAAAAATTCCATTAATCCCACAGACCGTATTTTAGAAAAGACGGCTCTTACGTAACTACAATATAAGAGTATGCTTGACCGTGGACTTTCATAACAGTATCATGTTCTATTTATAGCTAACCTGGTTCTACTGTTGACCTCGAATTCTATTTATAGAATAAGAATGCTTAGTGAGGAGAGAGCAGACTGGTTTTCCATATTTAATCTTTACTCGCAGATTCCATGTTCTAATTCATATTTTTTGCAGAACCAGTCTAAAGATATTTTAAGGCTTAAAAAGTATATTTTATTTTACTGTATGCATTTATGTGAGCAAAAATATCTCCTTTCAAAAATTTTCCAGATAAATTAGAAAAAGGTAACCAAAAACCCGGAAACAAAATATAACAGAATCCTCTAAATATTAAGAGAAGAGTACAGCATCACGTGACATCTATTTCCGGCCGTGTGGAAAGAATTTTAAAATTTAGCGCTAAACGTCTTAAGATGGTTTTTAGTCGATACGTGTAAAGCTAAAAGTGCTACATATGAAAATTTGAAACAGTAAAGGGTGTTAAAAAACGAGAAGGGCAAATAATCGTCGTTTATTGAAATTTTAGCATGTTATATGTGGATTACGCTTTTTCTGCCTTTATTCCGCTTTTTGACCACTTGGATTACGCCATTTCCTCGTCAGAGGTTGGCGTGTATGCATGTGTTTTTTTTATGAATTTACATACATTATGGAGTTTAACTGATGATTCAGTATATATCACTGGAACGATTGGAAAAAGAAGCAGCTCTACAATTACCTCACATTTGCAACTATTAGATTTGAGCTCAGATAGGCAAACCATGACTTGAATGCGCATATATTTAGATCACTTAACATGTGTAATGTCAGATTGTATTGGATGTGTCTGAACATAACTAAGCACTTTCAAAAGCAACTGAATATTGACAACTAAATCACCTCATCATAGTGATCTAATTTACCTGAAAAGATTCAGGAAAGATCTTGAAATCAAATGTGGCAGATATACATGCATGCCTTAGCAATATACTGAAGTATCGTACCCTCCGATGTGGCAATATATCGTACCCTCACAGTAACACTGTGAGTGGCACAGTTAGAAATATTTATCTAAAGTGTTTAATGTTTACATTAAAATTAAAATTTGAATGATGGTGGTGTTGAGGTCTTTTAGAAAATGCTTCACCCAACCCACATGTATTTAGCTCAGGAATATCCATCACCCAACCCACATGTATTTAGCTCTGGAATATCCATCACCCAACCCACATGTATTTAGCTCTGGAATATCCATTGATACATTTTATTTGATAGGTTTAACTTTGAATTAGTATTAATATAATAGATCAAAGGATTACTTACATATTAAGTGTTGGCAAATCATTCAGACTGTCACTATTTGTTTGTTTTTGTTTTTTCTTTCTTGATCAGTGTGTTGTGATAGGACTGCAGTCTACAGGTGAAGCCAGAACCCTTGAACAATTAGAAGAATCTGGGGGAGAACTCAATGACTTTGTCTCTACTGCAAAGTATGTTTGTACCTTTATCTCTTCCTCTTGGGCTATTGAGCTCTCTTTATCTCTTCCTCTTGGGCTATTGAGCTCTCTTTTCTTTTTATCACAGTCTGAGTCTGTGAAAAATCTGATTAAAATTGCTTTTTGAGGCATGGTTGAGATTGAAATTACAAACATTGAAAGACCATGTCCTTGTGTTCTTTGAAATTTCTGTTGCACTTATTTTCACTAGTTAATCATGATTTTCATACCCTGCTAAAAAGAATGAACTATGTCATAGTACTATGGCTAGTATCAAATAGCAGGGAAATTTCACTTTCAGAAACATGACACCATAAATTTAAATAATTGATCATAAAGAACATAACAGTGCCCATCAGATCTCAGTTTTATTAATATTGTATTTCACACTGCTGTCGCTTTTGTCAGCAATATTATCATCTTGCCTTTTGTTCATACAAAATTTCATTCTATTTTCTTCATATTGGTAGAGATAGCACTTCATATTTATTTATCCTCATCTGGGATCTTTATATAAAATATAAACTATAGTTCTCGCATCTTCACTGATATAAGTTAATTAAGTTATTCATGCCGTAGCAATAAATAACCCTTATTCGAGTGATTTGTTCTTGCGTTTTTAGATTGTTTTATGATTTTAAAACTTTAAAAATCTTTTTTACAATTGTTTCTTGCAGAGGTGTCTTTCAGACATTGGTGGAGAAGCACTTTCCTGCTCCAGATAGACGTAAAACATTTGATATTTTTGGTTTGGGAGGACATACCAGTTATAATGAAGATAGTAACTCACCCACCCCCAAAAACAATAAGAGAAAGAAAGGTGAGATTGATCATATTTTACATGCTTATGTTTGTTAGCTCTTTAACTGGCAAGAAGTGTATTAGATATATTAAAAAATCTGCATATCAATATATGTAGTATGTGTGTATTGATATGTTATGGGGAATCGTACAAAATAAGCAATAATATAACTTTTAGAATGTGGTAGATAACTCAAATTTTGCTCTTTTTTTTTCTATTAGAAAGAAAGAGAGTAATACATTTAAGGCCTAATAAGTGTGCATTTCAGAAAATATGTTAGAGCGGAGTTCTCGTAGGTTATGTTGCATCTTCAAAAAAAATTAAATTTTTAATGTATGCAAATACTGGTTAATACTTAAGAGATGCCATTTTCCCCTCTTGGTAATGTCACATAAAAATTGTCATGTGGCAAGAAATTTACATCAGTCTGATACAAATGAACATTTGTGTATTAGTTTAATTTTACTTTTCTTGCTGTAGTAAAAGGAAGGTGTAGTTCAGCCAACAGTGACTAAAGTTGTGGTTGAAATATTTTGTGTGTCCATAAGTCTTGAGAAGCTGATGCTATATTTTGACTAAAGCAGTATATAGATCTTTGTAAATTGTGATCAATTATTTTATAAAAGTGAATCTCTTTGGTCACATGCTTTACACATTTTGAGTTTATTGCCAGCACTTAAGCATTAGTGTGCAATGCCCTTTTATATGCACCTTTCCTCCCCTTGTTCCATCTGCCTATATGCGATGCCAGCATTCAGAAGCCTTGCTTAGACTAGCAGATATGATATGTAATTATGCAGAATTTATTGTGTGTACTACTTCCTGTCTGTCAACAGTTTAACTTGAATGTTAAAAATGCTTCAAACTTTTATCCCAATTTAAGTGCAAGTTTTCATGTAGATTAAAGCATGCATTTTATCAGTTCTACATTGGTGGGAAGCAAGATATAGCAGTCACATTTTCTTTGGAGGAGAGTTAAAGTTTTGGTTATAGGTTTTCAGTTGCATATATTTCCTAAACCATTTGAATGATTTTTATGATACTTCATGAAGCTAAGACTATGCATTCTTTAACATGCTTGCATAGCCCTTTTTACCTTGAAGTTAAGGTCACAGTCGAAAAGTTTTTGCATTACAGTTTGTTATGGTTTCATTTAAAGTTTTGTATTCTTATATTTCCTAAACTGTATCATGGATTTTCTTCATGCTTAGGATGAATCATGATAAAGCTAAGACGATACATTTGTTTTTATAACTTTTTATGGCATCAGGTCATATGTTTTACAACAGTCATTTTAATTCAGATTCACTATACAGGCAGCTGTTTGATATTTTCTTAACTTTTGCTCCCATTGTTTTATAAATGTGAGGGCATTAAGTTATGTATTCTCTTTTTTCCAGACCAGGTAACTGGAAACGGTGCCAAGAAGACCAAAGGAGAAAATGGAATGTCCTCCGGTGACAACAATTCTTCAGATGACAGCAGTGAAAGTGGCTTTGATTTCAGTTTGAGTGAGGCCTCTGAATCTGAAGAAAGCGAGAATGATAATTGTAATCCTTTTGGAAGTGGCTCGGAAAGTGATGATGGTAAGTAGTTTCAGGCCCCAATTTCAGAAACATCGTATGATTGGAACCAATGTACCTGTTTTTTTAACTATGTTTCTGCTTCAGATATTCACTTTGATCATATGTAACACTAGGACATAAACCAGCTGTCTCCAGAATCCAGCCATACTAAAAGGAGGAAAATTTATCTTGTCTGTCTCAATGACAAAGGGTAATACCTCCCCTTGCTTCCACCAGGTATCACTTTGCTTCCAGCATGTCTTCTTTGTATGAATACCTCCACAACAATTCATGCCAATACAAGTGAACAATTTTGGTCATCCACTTTGGAATTCTGTCTGCACGGGTTCGAGTCTTGGATTTGGCCAAATTGGGTATGTGAGAAAGCTTGCCAGTAGCTTCTCAGTGGTTCTTTCTGGGCTTTTATGGGTTCTTCCGCCACCATTTCTACTGGCAGCCATGTATAGTTTACCTTGTGTGGAAAAATGTCATTAAACCCTACAACAACAACAACAACACTTTGGAATTTGGATTTATTTTTTAAGGTGTCATTTCTCAACTGACTTTTTCCAAAGTTTGGTTGAATTTGTCAGATTCTGCAGACTTAGTCCATTGCAACCATGTGTACAACATACTATCATTGAACACAAGTTGTCACTCAAGGTTTAGTGCAGGGGTCTCAGACATGTGGCCCATGTATAGCCTATCTTGTGCTGAAAATGGCAATTATCCCTTCAACAACAATCAGGTCTCTGCCCACCCTGTGTAATCAAAATGTTTCCAATTTACTTACCACAACATGGTTGAAAAGTCCTACTCTTTGGCCAAAACATTGGACCTTCGCTTTTACCAAATTATGGATTGCATTTGTCACCCTGTTTTGGTTAAAGACACCTACAACAATGGTGGCATATTTGCACAACATCCTCCAGAAACATATGGTAAGTTCTATCATTCTCAGGTGTAGAAAACATTTCCTGTCACTTTTAAAATTGCCCAGGTTTACTTCTAAACTGGGAGAAGTTTGTCTTTATTCCGTTCCAGCATTTTGTACAAACAGGTATGGAGTTTCAAACAAGGTCATTCCTATTTGATTATTAAACTGATCAAGTTGTTTTGAATAGTACTGATTTCAGATAAAGAGTTTGTGCAACTTCTTGGATTATTCATTGTGTCACCCAACTTGATCCTGCTCAGGCATCTTGCTGGTCTAGTGGTGCCCTTTTTTTTCCCAAATCCTCTCAATGAAAATGTCATGATAACACACAAGGTATGATCATTCCTGCATCAGTGGCATAACTCACATTTGCTCGCAACAGAGATTCTTCTGGTGCTGCTCCATGCAGAACTGAGATGCCTACCTGTTTCCAGACTTTGCTACAGTCTAGTACACATGGGATCCAGGAAATCAACATGTTGACATCAACCTTTTTGATAATGCCTTTCAGTTCTCAGGAAGAACAGCCCTAATTATGTTGGACAACTCTGTAGTGGTAACCTACCTCAAATGCGGGATATTTCCAGAAGATTCATTGTACTGGCTGATGCTGTATGCAGAAATTGTCAAATTATTCATATAGAATGGTTCTCCTGCAATGTCTTCAGATTTGTGCACATTTGATTGATATTTTTGTAACAAGGTGGAATCACAAGTTGCCCACCTTTGTCTCTAGTTCTAGATCCAGAAGCTTGGGCTGTGGACACACTGTCAATCACTTTGGGAGGGACTTTAGGCTGTCCTACAGTCCATAGACCAAAAATAATTTACAAGCTGTGTGGTCAGAACTGCGGGATGATTCAGGTAGTCCTTCTCAACAAGTCTTGGATGACCAATCTAGAAGTAGATAAGCCTCAGAAGATTCCAGCCAAGCTGAACCTTCCCAAAAAGCATAACCTGTTTCACCCTTGCGAGAACCATCTTATTCACACATGGCTCTTGTCCAGAGAGTGCTGCAATTGAAAGAATTTAAAGCTTCAGTAATGGAGAGAATCTCTTGAGCCCTACTGCTCCATGATATTGGTCACATTCCTGCATCAGACTGTTTAGTCAATTTTGATATTAATCATCCAAGATACCTCATCCTGTTTCCAACAATATTATGGGTATAGATCTGACTCACTTCAGATATAGCTTGCTGTCAGAAAGGAGCCAGACCATTCATCAATTGGTCTTTCATTGGATTTATGAGCTTTATAGGTGTTTCATGAAGGAAATTATATTTTTGCAATAAGGGAAATTGTAAACAGTCCACCTTTGTATCTCAGGCCTTGGACTGGGAAGTCTGGGCTATGGATGCTTTTCAATCAGTTGGAGAGGGGTTTTAGCAATCCTTTCCCTTAGTCTTTGTACCAAAAATAATACACAAATTGATATCTTAGTGCAGCAGACTGATTCTGATTGACCCTTTCAGAAAGGGTCAGTCCTGGTGACCAGCAAAGCCAAGCTTTCTCATGGATCCTATCAGATGGCAGCTTCATGACCAGCAAAATCCCAGCAGAGCCAAACCTGCTGGAATAAATGAGGTCACAGTTATTCCAACCTTGTGTTGACCAGCCCCTCCTTTGTGCCAGTTCAGTAACTGGTGCAAAATTAACATCATTAATTAACCCCACAACTGTTGTTGTAGGTGGTGCAAATGACATGCCTTTTCATTGGACCCAGACTGCTTTCAGTTAAGATCAGATAGTTCCATAGTCCAAATAATGCAGACAGGTTTTGTGGCTAAGAATAAATTTCTGTCAGTAGGCAATTAAAGAATTGTTATATGCACCATCTCTTGGTAGATATGTTGAGAGAGATGGCTTTGCCATCTGTGGCAATTAAGTGTTTACACTTCACTCATGAAATATTTCCTTATAGCAATTCAAAATGTAGATACATGTTGTAACAAAACTCTTGATCTTTAAAAATTTGCAGTTAGGAAGAAAATGTAAACAAACAATATTGTTTTGGGAAGTAAAATTAAAGTAATACTTTTTATAAATAATTTTAACCAGTGAAGCATTATTATAATTGAAAAAAGTGTCCCAAAGCTTGCAACTCGAAAATTTGTCTAAAAACTTATAGTACATAACAATCAATTAATATATTAATATATGCTGTCCCATCAAAAACAGTGTGTCAATATGTACCATTAAATATTAATGATAAATTTGCTGGCCAAAGCATCTTAATTAGGATATCTTGCTAATAAATTTATGCTCTGAAAACGTTTGTTATTTATAGTATGTAGGACTTGGTTGTTAATTTTGCTTAAAAGAATTCATTTTGTTAAGATGTTATTTTCTTGTAGATCCATGGCTGAAAAAAAACAAGTCTTCAAAACCCAAAAGCAAACTCAAGAAAGAGAAGAAAAATAAGAAGAAGAAAGACAATATGGAGCAACAATTTGACAGAGCCATTGCAGCAGCAGGGTTGTTGAAACCAAGTTTAACAGAGAAAAAGAATGGCACTCACCCTGACACAAGCAAGTCCTGATTTTGATACATTTAAATCTGGATTTATGCTACCATGTTTTATGGAAAATATCAGAATTAGACAATTCACTAAATCACATAATATTCAGATGAAATATTGTATACAGCCCACACAATACAATATTTTCTCTCTTTCTCCACACACCATACAGGTTTTTTTTGTTTTAATTATTTAATTCTGTTCTTTTGCCAATTACAGTGTAGTGCCTAGACATATTATCATTTCCTCAGTAGTGATATTGTTGGCTATGTAAAAGTCCTGTCGAAAAATCCAGTCTTTTTTCCTACATTCTTTGCTTTATTTCACTGAAAATTTGGTATAAAATTTATCTTTAGCTGAAGTTTTTATCTAGATTTGTTTACTTGTGCATTGATTAACATCTTTCTCATGGCTAGGTGGTGATGCTGTAGAGAAGGCATTCAGAATGAAGAGGGAGTTGCTGGACCGGATTGAAAACCTTGCAGATAGGCTTCCTCCAAATACCTTAGATCAGCTGATTGATGAGTTGGGAGGACCTGATAATGTGGCTGAGGTAAGGTCAAACTCAGCTTGGTCTGTTTGTATTAATGCACAATAAGCTGTGAAAAGCACAGACCTAAATCTTTCATTGTGCTAGCAAATCTTCGTACATGGACATCATAGACCTTGATCGTTATTGTACTAACAGGTCTGGGTCCATGGACAACACAGACCTAGTTGTTTTGTTGTGCTAGCAAATCTTGGTACATGGACATCATATAGGTATAGGACATGAAAATTGAAATACCAGTTTTTGCAAGTAAATAAAGTTATTTTTCAATGGAGATGCATCAAAGAATGATAAAAATTCAGTCTCAACTGTCTCTGTGATGCAGCATGGCGTACTTTTGTGACATGAAAGGAGTGGGGGCTGGACAATTCTCAAAATACAATTTTGTCAATTTTTAGAAAAACATGATCCTATATAATTTCATGAAAATGTCCAGAGTCTACAACTCTGGATTGTGCCAGAAACTTCTTTATAACTTCAGTTTTAATTTGGACAAACAATGAAAACTATACCAAATCATGTGTCGTCAGCCTGTTGAGGAATGTGTGTACCCTTTTCCCGAACCCATATGTTTTCATGAAATCTAACACAACAGTTGGACATTCCTGACAACTGTTTCATGTTTGTATAAATTATTTCAACAGAATATTGCCACGCTTAATAAATACTAAAAATTTGGAAATTTGTGAAACAACCCCATATCATTGTTTACATCATTCTTTGTCATTATTTTGAATAGAGCTTTCTAAGACTAAATTCATACAGATATGATCTTGCCATGACACCGTTCATTTAAACAAGTTTGATACATAATTTGAAGAGAAGACATAAACACTATTTTTGCTTGTCGGAATGAAAATCAATATAGATATAAATATGAAATAACTTCTAGAGGTTATTAAATCGAGTTTTGTACACTAACGCCGTTGACCGACAATGGGGTCAATGCACAAAATATTTGAGGGATAATTTGACCTATATGCAGATATGGCTGAAATGACCAGATAGGACTCTGAATTGAGACTTTATACTGTAAATAGAGGTTACTCAGAAATATGAAATATACATGGATATATTCCAAATATATGGAAGCTTAAGACCTACCTTGTTTATTAGTATTACCTCCTCTTAATGTATGAAAATAAAACTTTTACAATTTTCAACGCTTTGCAAAAATACTTTTTTTCTTCCATGGGCCGCTTAATACCATAAACATGTATCCGGATATGTATTCTGTTGGGTTCCAATGATTTTACATTCAAACGATCCAAATTTATCTCAAAATATGCCGTAACTGCAGAACACTGTTCTAGAACCAAAGCGGCATCAGAAAACGGGAAGCCAGAAACGGTTATTTCCCCTGTCAGTCCTATACCTACATCATAGACCTTGATCATTATTGTACTAACAGGTCTGGGTCCATGGACAACACAGACCTAGATGTTTTGTTGTGCTAGCAAATCTAGGTACATGGACATCACAGACCTTGATCATTATTGTACTAACAGGTCTGGGCCCATGGACAACACAGACCTAGATGTTTTGTTGTGCTAGCCAATCTTGGTATGTGGACATCATAGACCTTGATCATTATTGTACTAACAGGTCTGGGTCCATGGACAACACAGACCTAGATGTTTTGTTGTGCTAGCAAATCTTGGTACATGGACATCATAGACTTCGATCATTATTGTACTAACAGGTCTGGGTCCATGGACAACACAGACATAGATGTTTCATTGTGCTAGCCAATCAGCTGTTCACTTTAAGACACAAGAAGAACAAATAACAGTATCAGCTAGGTCATGATTCAACATCAGATATTGGTCTGTCTGCTGGTATAAATGGGCAGGTACAATGTTTTCAGCTTGTTTCACTGGGCTGGTTAGACCGCATGTGATCTACCATGAACCATTTACTGTAGTATCATTTATTTGTATTTTTTTTTGTGAAAAAAAGCCATTTTGTGGGTACTTAAATTTGTGGTTTTGCCTGTCAAAGTTTGCAGATTAGTAGGTATTTAATTTCATGGTTAAACATCTATAAATTCCCAAAATAAAGAATACAAAAGAATAAAACTATGCCAACACAAACAGCAGTCATATTAATGTTTAAAACAATACTACCACCTGTATGAGTACAAATCAAAGACCTGGCAAGTTCAGTATTTACACCGTGCTTTTGACCAAGTGAATAACATCAGTCGATGCCAACGCAGCCAAAAACACTAAAACAATACTTCCATCTCTATGAGCACAGATAAAACACCCGTCAAGATTTATCAGTTTTACCATGTTTTCGTTTTGAGCATTGAACATCAAAGGAAGCTGGCGCAGCCAACAAGACCAGACCAATCAGTTATTAAAGTACAAATGAATGATCTCTTATTAAACCTCTGTCCATCAAGTTGTACAATCTGTACTTTCTGACTATCATGGCTTTAACACAGTGGCTTAAGAATGGTCAAACTCAACTTAGATCCCCCTCGGTTTCTGAACTTAACCCATCAGACGCTGCAAACCCTGCGCAGGTGCCTGCTTACCAGGTAGCTAATGACTTAGTATTTTTATATGCTGTTAATTTGTATTCTTTTTTTCTTTCATTTCTAATATTACTGATGTTTGAATACCTTACGCTTTTTCTATATTTTATCTCGATCCTTACTTACCTCATATTTCGATGGCAGTGAGTATCAAATTACAGCTATCAAATACAGTATCCTTATCAAGTGTGTGCATTAAAACAAAATAAAATGATTGATAATTTTTGCTTCAGAAGGTTTTTAAAATAAAATAAACACATGTAAAAGCTAATATTTAATTACCAAATTACAGTATTGACCTTGATTATCAAATACAAGTAGCTGTGTTAATCTCTAGAAATGAAACACTGTAAGAAAACCACGGGAGAAGGTGGTCATCATCCTAAGTCGCTCATTTTTCATTGGGAATTTAAATTTGTGGTTTGTGTCAACAAAGGAAGCCACAAAAATTGGTCCCCCACATATATTGATGATACTACAGGGAGATCATGGGTTCGATTCCCAGCCAAGTCCTACCAAAGACTTACAAAAATGGTACTAACAGCTGCCTTGCTTGACACTCAGCATTATGAGGTTTAGAGCTGTACCGATTAATCGCCCGTACGCGTAATCGGGCCGATTATTAGCACATTATAATCGGGTATCGGCAAAAATAATCGGTGCCGATGCAAATAATTTTTTTAAATAACCAATTTTTCCTGATAAAAGTTGTATATACAGTCGCGTTTTGACTGACCGTAACATAATCCTTTGTAACACTAGAGCTCGGGATATATGCAGTATGCAAACAAGTTGCTCATTAACACTAATGTATAGTCGAATAACCATATATCGAGATAAACACATCGAATCATCAATTAATCTTTTGTAACAAAGAGATTGCTCTAATAAAGTATTTAAAAAGAATTTATCTTAACGCCAGTTGTGCGAAATTTTCAACTCCAGCGTCCGGTAACATTTGTAAACTGCAGTAAACCAGACTAAAAGTACATGTCGCTAACCGCCATTGTAGTGCCAAAGTCATGTGAATAGCCAGTAAGATTAACATCAAAGGGAGTAATGATGGATATATACACAGTCAATTTTGAGGTTTGTGTTTTTTCTTTATCTTTATGAAAACTGACAAAACACAGATAGTCCTTATGTCCCAGTGAGAAATTGTTTGAAAGGGCTTCAGTGTAGGTTTGAGTACGTCGTCTGTCTTTCAGTTAATCCGTAATGCCTGTAGGGTGAACGAACTCATTGTCTTTAATACTAGCAAGTGAGAATCATTTCCGGATTTTTTAAAATTATTTTTTATTTCTTTTGTTAGTGTTTCACCAAGCCACCATCTGGCAGAAGGGGCGGTCTCTCATAAGTCATAACAGGTTTTACTGTACCTTTGAAGCACCGACATATACTAAACTAAAAAAAAAAACAATTCTATTTCAATGTTTTACAATTATCTGATGTTGCCGCAGCAATAACGAGTATTTGTTGTTGTCAAAGCAAGCCGACGACCTTTGCTCATAGAAAGTTGGCAATAAACTCAAAAGCATTGCCTCAATTTACATAGTGATTAGAACATATTTATTGTGCCGCGAAACTTTCCTGTTTGCAAAAAAAAAAATCGCCCACTCCCACGGTCTGTGGACAACAGAGTAGTAATTTATTTGGACACATTGTTTCAAGAGCCCACATAGATTGGATTATTAATATAGGCTCTGCATAATGTCGAAATTTAGCCTTTATTATTACCACGCTGCGTGAAGATGTAAATTATACCGGTTGTGTCCCTTGTACACTCAAAATATTACCTCATTTTGTAGGATCACTTGTATCATTGAAAATGAGTAACTCGTGAGTGGTGATTCGTAGTAAATGAAACACCTATTACAGATTAGCTGAAATTTTATCTGAAAGAATATACTTTGGTCGAAACAACGAATAAAGCAAAATCTGCAACTAATATATTTGGGAATAAAAAATGATTTAAGTGACGCTATGCACACTTTGCACTGCGTAAGTACTGTACATTATAGTATATGGTCTCCCTGGTAAACTCGACCGACCCGCGAATTATGAAGGCTGTATTTTACCTTTATGTAATTTCGTGTTGTGGAAATTAGAAAATAAGCACATGCAAAATAATAACAAAATCAATAATAAATAGTACTTTATAAAAGTTTAATAATTTTCGGGTCACCGAAAGTTACTTTTTTAACAAGCCTATGTCTTAGAACACGGATATTTTTGTCCCAAGATGTACTGCCGATACAACAGACAACAAAAACACCTAAAACCTGTAAAGTTTTGACATTGGCTCACGGATAAGTCCCCCCCCCCCCCCCCCCCCCGACCCCCATTCCAGGCCTTTATTGTTTTCTAAATTTGTCGGCTTATACCTGAGTACATAATATGATAATCAAATAATCGGTCTCATAATCGGTATCGGCAATTTTGATAATCGGCTATACGCGGTATCTGCATAATCGGCAAAAAGTGACATCGGTACAGCTCTAATGAGGTTAGTGTTGGGACTGGTCAGCCTGGTGTCAGGATAATATAACTGGGTGTGACATCATGCTACATGTCTGCAGCATGATGCCCCAGTGCTTAGACATCACTATAAACTGCCTCACTGCAGACATCGTAGTGATATGACTGATAAATTGTTAAAGCTATGTTAAAAATCCTAGTCAAACAACCAAACAGTACGAGTTTTCTGCCTGGTCATAGATGACTAGTGTCTTATTACTGAAGCAGATTGCTTTGTGCCCATGCTACTGCATACTTCCATGATAACCCCCACAGAAGTACCATATGATAAACTGGCTCAGTTGATGCGCTTAGCTAATGGAATGTATTAGCTTGATACATAGCTCATCCACAATTGTGATATACATTTCTTGGGTGTAAATTTGTCTGGTTCTTTAGAAAATGATATTTTCATTAGTACATTTAAATTCATGAGTTGAGAGATGGTGTCCTTGTTTATGCAGAATGATCATTGTTCATTGGATATTTTAATTGGTCTACACCACAAATAATAATGAATATACTGTTCACATAATGACTGTCATCTTTCATGCCATGATTTTGTGTTAAATTTGTCTTTTCATGCCGAATAGTGTTCTGCCAAATGGGACCCTTGTTTAATCAAATAAAGATGAAACTGAAATTCATTGGAAGGTGTTGCTTTTTGGGTAAAACTGCAATGCAGTTTCAGCTTATGGTTGTTGGTATCTGTCTGGAAATCATTCGTCCATCCAGCCAGTCAGCATTAGCACTCATGTTAGAGTTTGTGCTTGGGTCATTTTCTTGGATACTTGCTTGTTGAGTTGCATGACATGGTATGTCAATATTTTATGAGTACTACAGCCATCAGGGAAAGCTAGGTCTCTGACCTGTATTTAATAGTTCAGTAATTTATGCTTACTTTTGTCCTAGGCTCAATTTTTCCTGGTTGGGTTTGCGTTTAGCTAAGTTTCTCTGACAGTATTACTGATTGAATCATATAACTTGCACTAAAGATGATTCATGAGGAAGGAGTACTACACTTTTAGTCAGTACTAGGTCTGTGTAGCATTATTTTCCCACTATGGAGATCTGCATTAACCTTTGCATTTAACTTGCTTCTTGGACATGTTTAGTCCTGTAACTTTTTATGTAGATACATCATGAAAAGTTAATGCACACTAAAGTCACAGTCACTGTGACCTATATTTCACAATCCAGTGTATTAACCTTTGTGTTTAGCTCAGGATTCTCAGAAACTATAATTTGCAGTCATTTAACATTGCATGTATATGCTTTATGAGAAGTATAGCATTCTTAACTTTTACATTCTGGTTAAGGGGTCCCGAGTGGCCAAGTGTTCTAAAGCGCTGTTCGTTACAGATCACTGCCATCTCAGCTCTATCTGTGTGGGTTCTAGTCTCAGATTCGGCTAATATGTATATGTGAGAAAGCTTGCCAGTAGCTTCTCGTGGGTCGGTGGTTCTTGGGTTTTTTTTCCTGGGTTCTTCCTCCACAATTAATACTGGCCGCCATGTATAGCCTATCGTGTGCTGAAAAATGGCGTTAAACCCTAAAACAAGAACAACATTCTGGTTAACCTTTGCATGGGGTTAATTTTCTGGACACAATTACTGCAAAATATTTAGTCTAATGGTTAGATACGTGATACATGGGATGCATTGTAAGGACACCATGAAACAAAAAAAATGCACTTTGCAATGCAGCCTTACCAATATTGGCATTGTACTTTTTACATGTTATGTCATGTTGAAGAGGAACACAATTAAGATATATGCATATGGAAAATATTATTCCCTTTGAACTCCATTATTCTGTAATAATTTCCAAGAGTGATCACAAGACTATCCTCAGAAATCGTCACATATAGAGACGCTTGTATTTGCACCAAGGTGTCAACAGGGAAGATTGTACTTATTTTGATCAGAACAGGACAGTCATTATAGGGTTGATCTTCTGTACATATTAATGTACTTTAAGCTGAATGATAACTTGACACTAAGGTGTCAACCGGGAAGATTGTCCTTATTTTGATCATCAGAATGGGATGTTTGACGGAATCTGAACTGAACTGTCATCAGGGAAAAATCAGCATGCACTAGTGCCAGGTGTTATTGTGATATCCCCATGTTGGTCTATTCATTACCCAATGACATTTTTCAAATGTTGGTGCAAAACATTAAAAGAGACAAAAATGTCACCTGAATGATTTGTTGTTAAGCTGTTAGTATTTCTGTTTGTTTTAAAAAATAGAATGCAAATTTATTTTCATTATTTAGATGACTGGAAGAAAAGGTCGTGTGGTATCCAAGGAAGATGGAATCAGTTATGAATCTCGGAGTGAATATGATGTTCCTTTAGAAATCCTAAATCTGACAGAAAAACAGCGCTTCATGGATGGAGAAAAGGTAAAATAATATTACATTTCGGGTTCATCTGTTTTCTGTTTCTTTCCATTATTTCACAGGCAGGTATTTATTTTAGAGCAAACATTTTACTTTAGATGAATATCAGCTTGCCTTCATTTGAATACAGGAATGTTTATGTCTTAGATGTTATGGTTATGAAGGGGATGACATTATCCTTGTCTCTTGAATGGTTCAGTTGACTATCTGTCATTCCATTAATGTTTCACTTTACTTTGTTGGTCATTATCTAACACACTTTCAGTTCTATTGTTTGTATTCAGATGCATCTTGGTGAAAATTCTACCCAAAGTATGTCACTATTTATTACAATTCATGCTTGAGTGTAGCTTGGGAAAAGTCTGTTTCTCATTGAAACTGGATTACTGTGACCTCCTTTTTAGCATGAACTTTGTTTATTGTAATTATTTTTTTTGCACTCAGAATGTTGCCATCATATCAGAGGCTGCCAGTTCAGGCATTTCCCTTCAAGCAGACCGACGGGCACTAAACCAGAAAAGGAGGGTACATCTTACACTGGAGCTGCCATGGAGTGCTGACAGAGCTATACAGCAATTTGGTATGCCACTTTTGGGAATTTATAAATCAGTCAGTTATACGGGGACTATAATTGTGTGTTTATCAGAGTCAGTTATAAGGGGACTATAATTGTGTGTTTATCAGAGTCAGTTATAAGGGGACTATAATTGTGTGTTTATCAGAGTCAGTAATAAGGGGACTATAATTGTGTGTTTATCAGAGTCAGTTATAAGGGGACTATAATTGTGTGTTTATCAGAGTCAGTTATAAGGGGACTATAATTGTGTGTTTATCAGAGTCAGTTATAAGGGGACTATAATTGTGTGTTTATCAGAGTCAGTTATAAGGGGACTATAATTGTGTGTTTATCAGAGTCAGTTATAAGGGGACTATAATTGTGTGTTTATCAGAGTCAGTTATAAAGGGACTATAATTGTGTGTTTATCAGAGTCAGTTATAAGGGGACTATAATTGTGTGTTTATCAGAGTCAGTTATAAGGGGACTATAATTGTGTGTTTATCAGAGTCAGTTATAAGGGAACTATAATTGTGTGTTTATCAGAGTCAGTTATAAGGGGACTATAATTGTGTGTTTATCAGAGTCATTTATAAGGGGACTATACTTGTGTGTTTATCAGAGTCGGTTATAAGGGGACTATAATTGTGTGTTTATCAGAGTCAGTTATAAGGGGACTATAATTGTGTGTTTAATGACAGTACTGCTGGGTTTTATCTTTGCGATACACCTTGAATGTGTGTCTTAACCTTGAATATACACAAGTTGGAATCTCTGGAAGAAAGAAAGATGGTTATTGAAGTGTTAGGCAAATATTGAACTTTGGCTGTTCCTCATCCCCAATCCAAGAACAATGACTCTTTTTAATAAATATCATTCCCATTACTATTTCATTACATTTATCTCTGTATAATTATTGTATTTGGTTTTTTTTGTATTAAAATTGGTAACTTAAGTATAAAAAAAACTTTATACTGTGAGTTGTCTTTGAAAATGAAAACTGGTCATTGAAAAGTAATTGAAATTCAGTTGTCCTGATTGGTATGTACCCTGTAATAATAATATGATTTGACCAGTCAGTTTGAATCTTTTCTGTCTGAAGTAATTCAGCTGCCAGTTTTCTGCCTTCATTGTTTTGATGCACACTACAAAACTGGTAAAGGGGACCTGGGGTATCAAAAGAAATAGAACATTTCTTTATAATTTATTTGCCCTCTTTCATCCATGTTAACCATTTAGTTCTCCATATTTGATATCGGGATCCTTGAGATGCCCATCAGCAATGAAAGCAATCTGTTAGACATTAGGTTTGAATCAGTAATGATGGCCAGTGAGGAACTCTAAAGTCAGTCAGCTTGTATGCTAATTGTAGGGCAGTGTAAGTTAAATAATATAATAAACATACCAGAGAAGTCCATTTGACAGTGTAAGTTAAATAATGTAATAAACATACCAGAGAAGTCCATTTGACAGTGTGGCCAAGGACACTATGTGCTTTCAGGTGTGCATAGGAGTTTGTTATGAAATGACACATGCAACACATTAGCAATTCTAACATAAAAATGATCAGACAATACCTCATGTCATGACATGGATAGGACAGTAGTAACAAACTCATTTTGCACTAATGGAATCCTGGTTTGTTCCTTGATTCCAGCATGTGCAGGGGACAGTTCTTACCAACTTAAGGTCTAGTTTTCTTCTCTAATGTTAACACTAGCCTATGTCAAAGTCTCGGGTTTTTGCTGTTCAATTGTTAACACTATTTCTAGAAGTCATGATAATTACACAATTGATGTAAACTGTTTCATGTCATGTTGAGATACAAATTATCAATTTTTTTAATCATTTCAGGTCGAACTCATCGTTCTAACCAAGTGAGCGCCCCAGAGTATATTTTCTTAATCTCAGAGTTGGCAGGAGAACAAAGATTTGCTTCCACTGTGGCCAAGAGACTGGAAAGTTTGGTAAGTTAACTATTGCATTGATAAGTAATTAACTAATTGGCAATAAGTTTATTTGCAATGAACAAAGTTTCATTTGTGTCAGTATATTTTTATACTGTGTAGTTTGTACAAGCATGCCTAGAAAATTAAACAAGGCATCAATATAGCATTGGAAAGTTGGAAGCATAACTGAAACAAGTCAGCAATCCATACAGACATCACTGCATATGTCAACATAACTGACACAAGTCAGCAATCCATACAGACATTACTGTATATGTCAACATAACTGACACAAGTCAGCAATCCATACAGACATCACTGCATATGTCAACATAACTGACACAAGTCAGCAATCCATACAGACATTACTGTATATGTCAGCATAACTGACACAAGTCAGCAATCCATACAGACATCACTGCATATATCAACATAACTGACACAAGTCAGCAATCCATACAGACATCACTGCATATGTCAACATAACTGACACGAGTCAGCAATCCATACAGACATCACTGCATATGTCAACATAACTGACACAAGTCAGCAATCCATACAGACATCACTGCATATGTCAACATAACTGACACAAGTCAGCAATCCATACAGACATTACTGTATATGTCAGCATAACTGACACAAGGCAGCAATCCATACAGACATCACTGCATATGTCAACATAACTGACACAAGTCAGCAATCCATACAGACATTACTGTATATGTCAGCATAACTGACACAAGTCAGCAATCCATACAGACATCACTGCATATGTCAACATAACTGACACAAGTCAGCAATCCATACAGACATTACTGTATATGTCAGCATAACTGACTCCAGTCAGCAATCCATACAGACATCACTGCATATGTCAGCATAACTGACACAAGTCAGCAATCCATACAGACATCACTGCATATGTCAACATAACTGACACAAGTCAGCAATCCATACAGACATTACTGTATATGTCAGCATAACTGACACAAGTCAGCAATCCATACAGACATCACTGCATATATCAACATAACTGACACAAGTCAGCAATCCATACAGACATCACTGCATATGTCAACATAACTGACACAAGTCAGCAATCCATACAGACATCACTGCATATGTCGACATAACTGACACAAGTCAGCAATCCATACAGACATAACTGCATATGTCAACATAACTGACACAAGTCAGCAATTCATACAGACATTACTGTATATGTCAGCATAACTGACACAAGTCAGCAATCCATACAGACATCACTGCATATGTCAACATAACTGACACAAGTCAGCAATCCATACAGACATTACTGTATATGTCAGCATAACTGACACAAGTCAGCAATCCATACAGACATCACTGCATATGTCAACATAACTGACACAAGTCAGCAGTACATATAGACATCACTGCATATGTCAACATAACTGACACAAGTCAGCAGTACATATAGAAATCACTGCATATGTCAACATAACTGACACAAGTCAGCAATCCATACAGACATCACTGCATATATCAACATAACTGACACAAGTCAGCAATCCATATAGACATCACTGCATATGTCAACATAACTGACACAAGTCAGCAGTACATATAGACATCACTGCATGTCAACATAACTGACACAAGTCAGCAGTACATATAGACATCACCAGATATGTCAACATAACTGACACAATTCACAAGTCCATACAGACATCACCAGATATGTCAGCAGTGACAAAACCTTATTTACAAAATTATTCATGTTTGAAAATATGCCAAGCAGTTTGTGTTTGATATTTCAGCCATTGTTATAAAATTATTTGTTTCAAATGTCTTCTTTTTCCAGGTAATACACTTCTTTAAATACTACGGAAGTTACAAACATATGAAGAAATAATAAAGATCATTTTCAGTTCAGTAAATGTGAAATTAAAATATAAGTGATCTTTACAATCTTGTTTATTATCTAGCATGTTGCACTTTTCTAAGTACATGTATTTTCATGAACGTGCTTCAGTTAAAAACCAAATGTATGAAAGCTATGGATATATTTTCTTTAAATAAAAAGTTTAGTGAAAAAGTGCATGTATACATATATTTTCTACTTTCAAAGGGAGCTTTGACTCATGGAGACCGAAGAGCAACAGAGTCCAGAGACCTTAGCCGATTTAATTTTGACAATAAGGTACGTAGAACATTTTTTTTTTTTTGTTAAGACCACTTTGGCAAACTCGCAGCAATGTGATTACTCTGGAATCTTTGCATATCTTTCATTTATCCAGATCCTAGATTAACTTAAGTGTTTGTTACTTTTCTTTCATCAAAGATTGTAAGAGGAATCAGCATACAGGCCATCACCAGCATCTTTGATAAATTTAGCCTCCTCTAAATAAGTGTTATCAAAATCAAGAGAAGTACACGACTTATGTCCTACACAAATTGTCAGTCCATTAAGGCTGAGAATAATTTTTTTAAAATAGCTTATTCCCAAAAATATTTACTCCTTTATACTTGATTATAGAATTAGCACTTCAGCTGTTTTTTTAAACTTGGCAGCTATTAATTTTGGTTATATTTCTTAGAATACAGCATTACAGTGTATGTCATAAACAGGAGCTTCAGACTTGATGATTTTGAATTCATTTTCAACTATGCCTGCAGCCCCCCCCCCTTTTTTTTTTTTTTGTTGTTGTTGTGTTTCTGTTCTACTCCTTATCTACTCCTTCAGATGAAATTTGGCAGCATCTCTGAGCACCAGTATATCTAGATCACTGAAATATATGATAATTCTTTGGTGAAAGTTTACTATAAACACAAAAACAATTGATTGATCAGAAATCATGGCATATTGATCAATCGGACTCATGCCAATTTAGCAACACAATCATTTTAGAAAGTTCCATGACAATTTGAAAACAAATGGCCAATGAGGATTATACTTTAACAAAAAAGCAACATGTGCTTTCAAAATTCTAAATGGGATGTAAGAGGCATCAGCATTGGCTGAACATCATGGTGTGAAGTCTTTTTTTCATGGACTTTGGTATGACATATGGCAGGAAAGATGACTCTTGGAATCGTGTTTCAGTAAAACAAAACACTTCAAATCATTTAGGCTTAATACAAGAAAATAAATGTTTGATACAATTGTATTCCCTTTTTATGTTCCGGTTCCTATTTTTTACAGCTCACATTCCTATTTTACATTGGTATAAAAAATAGACTTTGACATGCCAGCAGATTATTAACATCAGATCTGGTTCCATGCTGTTCGAAATTTAGTGGGCTTTAACAAGGAATAATTCAGTAATAGGTTAATCATAATAAAAATAAAATTCAATGTGATTAGTTGCTTTGCTGTACAAAGCAAGTACATCAGTATAAAAATATTGATCAGCTAGTCTTAATTTGCTTCTTGTTTCAAGCTTTGTATTAATCAATTCGTATAGAAGTATACAAAAGACACAATATATTTCTATATGTACATTAACATGTTGATCTGTTGACTTTTTATGTGGAATTTAAAATAAGCATTCGCTAGCTGTGTTCCCTTTTGTACAGATACCATAAACAGTATTATGGTACATAATATATTATGATACATAACAGACTTTATGTTAATATGATTTTTTGTTTTTCATTTCTAGTTTGGTCGGACGGCTGTTGAGTCTGTGATGAAGTCGGTTTGTATGTTTGAGGCACCTCTTGTTCCACCACCTAGTTCATACAAAGGCAAATTTTTTGAGGGTAAGTTTTTTTAGGTTAGATTTCTTGGTCTGTATGAATAATTTAGTGAACAGTCTTTTACTCTAAGAACTTGGAGTCCATTTTTAAGCCCCAGCTGTTATGTATATTGATATTGTGTGCTTAACTTTTAACCATGATTGTAAATTATAACTAGAATGTTTACATAGCCAACTTTTGTCTCTGATTGAAAATTTTAAATAGAATGTTTATATTGCGTTTAGGTTTAGAACATTGAAGGCCCAGTCTTATTTACAATTAGACTGTAATTTTCCTCTGGAATAGGTGGAGAAATAATGTTTATGTAGAATCTGAGTTCAAGGCCAGTCTTGTTTATAGTTCGACTAGGTTTTTCCTTTGGAAATCTTCAAATTCTATTAATTAAATTATAGTGTAGGTCAGTTGAAAATGTGTATAAATAGGGATTTGATAATCATTCATTCCAGTTTTGTAATAGCCACTGAAAATCCATTATCTGAGTATTAGTCGTGTTGTTGACATCAGATATAGTTTGAGAGTAATTATTTATTTTAAATAATCATTGGCATTACTAAAGTGCTCATTGACTTTCGGATTAAAATATTTCTTGGGACTTTTGTGAACTCATTCGAAGGTATTTTGCTTAACATTATTGTGTTATATCAGGATATTCATGATTATTGGAATTAATAATGTTAATTTTTGGGCTTGTGATGGGACATTTAGGATTATTTGAGATTTCAGTTATCTCCTGAATTTTCACATTGTGGAGAAATAAATTGCTTGTTGATCATACTTAAATTGTTGGTTTCCCTTTCTGTTACATAATGTTTGACTAGAGTCATAATACAACATAAATTTGGTATATAGTATTATTGTTCTCCTTCTATCTGTTCACTTTTGCATCCAGGTCATTTTATTTTCATGATTTTCACAGTTATAATGATTTTGTAGTTTAAGTCAACTTCATCAGCTCAGTTGATTCAAAGCACATGGAATATAAATTTTTCAATTTGCTAATGTAACTATTGTTCACAATTTATTGTCTTGAGATACATAGATAATTTCAATATTTTTGCCATCCCTTTGCATTATCAACAGTAAAGTACGTTGTTGTTCGTATTCATAATTATTTCTTTTAAAATTCTAATTAGATCTGAAAATTGCGCTTATTGGAGTTGGTTTGATCACACAAGATGAGAACCTGGCTGTTCCTATCTTGGAAAAAGGTAAGTTAACAACAATAATCCTAATGATAAAATACAATACGCAGCTTTCATTTTCATGCCTCAGCCATATTATAGAGGACACATACGATGTTATCCCATTAAGTAAAAAAAGTTACCTCTCAGAAATTTTTAAATTATGTGGATTTAAATAAAATTCAGTGTGTGGCTTTACATTGAAAAGGTCTAAAACAATCGGTATTTAAATAAAATTTGGTATGTGTCTTTACATTGTAAAAGGTCTAGATATTGTTGAATATTTATTGTTTCTGAGGCAGAATTTTATGGAGTTTTGGCTTCAGTTTCTCTTAGAACTTTGCCCTGAAATATCCTTTCCTCGTGGCACCTTTTAATGACTTGTGCATTAAATGACATCCTTTCTCATGGCACCAGTAAATGACTTATCCTTTCCTTGTGGCACCAGTAAATGACTTATCCTTTCCTCATGGTACCAGTAAATGACTTAACCTTTTCTCGTGGCACCAGTAAATGACTTAACCTTTTCTTGTGGCACCAGTAAATGACATCCTTTCCTCATAGCACCAGTAAATGACTTATCCTTCCCACATGGCACCAGTAAATGACTTATCCTTT
Organism: Unio delphinus; assembly: GCA_029339505.1. Taxonomy (NCBI): domain Eukaryota; kingdom Metazoa; phylum Mollusca; class Bivalvia; order Unionida; family Unionidae; genus Unio; species Unio delphinus. The sequence goes on along the minus strand of JAQISU010000109.1, from coordinate 10,976,311 downwards.
CCTCGTGGCACCTTTTAATGATTTTGCATTAAAATAAAATTTTGTACAAGCTTTATATTAAAAAGACAGACCATGTTATTTTCATTATTTTCCAGCAAAATTTACTGTTCTGACCCCTGTGTGACTTGGACCTTTCCCATTGCTCTTTGTTTCCACTTAATAAATTTTGAAGGATTTCATTTATTAAACTTAAATTTGGTATGAGGCTTAACATTAAGAAGGCCTGAGTTAAATTTTATTTTTTAAACCAATTTCCTGTATATGGCTTATGACCCGTTTATCAAAAAACTTTGCCCTTCAGTTCTATTTCCACTTTGTAACTTGAAGGGACTTAATGGTATTGTTTGTTGGCTTTTCTCAATGGTTATATATTATGTTTTTCTGTATTTTGTTATAGACTTTTGTCCAAAATCAAGTTAATAGTCTAACCTGACTAGTGACATTTTTATTTTGTAATCATAATAATACATAGCTGATATTTCTCTGTGATTTTATATAAAATATTCAGATCATTATTATTGGGGGGGGGGGTAAACATGTTTATTTGTATCTGAGAGTAGGACATTAGTTTTTAACGTGGAAATTCCTGGTCTTGCTGACAACTTAGACAGCTTTAGAAGGAAACCCACCGATATCATGGCTCTATGTTTGTGTCTCAGCTTTTTGTATTAATGATGGTATGGCAAAATTACTCGTTCCTTGCTTAACATCCAATGTGGAATCAGGATTATTATTGTGTTCAGTTTTTAATTTGGATGAATTTGTTTATTTAAATTATTCATTGGATTTAACAAGTGCTCATTAATACTTCTTGGACTACATCATTATTTTGGAATTATTCTGAATTCAGTTGATCACATTTTGGATTATATTTTTATGTTATGTCAAGACTTTAATGTATCAGCACATTCCAAGCCATTGTCACTTTGGCACATTCTCTAGACTACAGGCTCATCAGTACATTCAGTATTGGAACACATTCATTTGGAACTCTATACATTTGACTTTTAAGACTGTTTGAGGTTTGATTTATGATACTGTAAGTTCTTTTTCAATATTTAATTTTTGGGAAATAAGTTATTTATTGAATTTTACAAATTACTTTGCTCTTTTTCTGTTACTTGGTTTAAGACCATAGAGTCATAACAGTGGATGTTTTTCTAATTTGACATAAGGTTTTTCATTACAAGGCTCTTGATAAAGTTCAGCTTTCACTTTTCTATTTTATAAAAAGTATAGCTTGGCAGTTATGGCTCCAGTCAGATTTGGAACATAGCTCTTCAATCTTTGGTCAATAACATTTAAACAACTTCTAGACTTGACTAGATTTGGTATGAGTTGTCTTTGTTTGACTCAGAACTTTGCACATTAATTTCAATATATTATCAGGTGCTTGTATGTCAGTCATATGGACAAATTTCCTGCTGATGCAACAGAAAATAATGCAAGACAATATTATATTCACAATATCTAGACATACTTGTGTATTCACAGTATATACTTTCATTTTTGGCATATGGTCAAGTGTTCTTTTTAAGATCTTTGGGCTAAAAGTATAAGACCGTCGGCATATGTTGTGCATCTTTTTTTTTGCATTTTGTATCGTCCATCAGTTAAGATTTGCTTTGTATTTTCTAACATATTTTAATTGAAATTGATAGAGTGACATGTACAGATAAATTAATTGATCTTGTATCTACTTGAGTCTGTTACTGTTCTAGATGCCACATTTTTCTAAACATACTTTTGTCAGACTTGTTAGGTATTCTTACCTCGTCAAGATTATGAATACATTTGTTTTATTGATATTAGGGTATATCAATACAATAGCCAGACACTTTGTTGACATTAGATGTTGACTCTCAAAGAGCTGTATCTCTGATAAAAGTTTCATTAAGGGCAGTAAGCAAACTTACTTAACAAGGTTTCACATCATTCAGATATTGAGTAAAATTGATGCAAATAAATGTAATAATGCATTGACTGGTATTGCTTATCCCATTGCTTCTATCACTAAATATAAAATAAGCTCAGTTTGGTGAGTTTAGACAAAACTAGAAGAGTTTTTTTTATATTGCAGCCCAGAACAATTTAAAAATAAGAATCCTTGCCAAGTTTTAAAAAAATAAAAGAAAATCACAAAATATGGATATTTTTTGCAGCATGATAAATATCTTAGACAATGGTAAGTCAAAAGTTGAGAGATTTTCCCAGTCCTGTTGAAATGATGTCTAAAGCAATGGTCCCCAACCCTCAGGCTTTGACCCAAATAAAGGTGTTCTGGAGGAGCAACAGGATTTTGTTTGGGGGTAGAAGAACTTAACAAAATTGTATCATGAGGCTAAGAAGAATATTTTGTAGAGTTACAGACAAAAATGGTTTGGATCTATTGATACTTTTAGGTAGTTATAGATCTATTTTCTTTAATACTTCAGACTATAACAACATAAGCAAATTCCTGAACCGGATGCTGGGTATGGAGGTGGAAATACAAAATGCACTCTTCCAGTATTTCTCTAGCACATTGACTGCCATTATTCTGGAGGCAAAGAAGAGTGGACGCTGGGACATGGGAATTCTGGGTAAGATAGTCTGCTTTTTTTCCAAGAGCATTATAACTTAAGAAGTAAACTTTAATAAATTTGTAAGTACATTTGTCGAAACATTTTATTTTATGTGTTTGCTTTGACATGGGTGATTGGACAGAATGTTTCCATAGTTGATGCAAACCAAATAACGTCGGCTCAAACCATACTATCCAGTTAAGATCAGATGGTTCAGTGATCCAGGTCTTGTGGCCAGGAACTGATTATTGTCAGTGGTCAATCAGAAAATGGTCAGGTCATATGCTTCCTCTGATCTGTAGATAAGTCGAGATAAGTATCCCATGGTAGAGGGTATGTTCAGCATTGCCTCCATCTATTCTCCTATTGTTAATGCGATAGGGAATGTATTCAAAGGAAGAGGTTCAGCATTCCCTCCACCTATTAGCTATTCTCCTACTGTTAATGCAATTGGGAATGTATTCAAAGGAAGAGGGACTTGGCATTCCCTCCACCTATACCTATTCTGCTACTGTTAATGCGATAGGGAATGTATTCAAAGGAAGAGAGGCCCGGCATTCTCTCCACCTATTACTTATTCTCCTACTGTTAATGTGATATGGAATGTATTCAAAGGAAGAGAGGCCCGGCATTCCCTCCACCTATTACCTATTCTCCTACTGTTAATGCAATTGGGAATGTATTCAAAGGAAGAGGGACTCGGCATTCCCTCCACCTATTACTTATTCTCCTACTGTTAATGTGATATGGAATGTATTCAAAGGAAGAGGGACTCGGCATTCTCTCCACCTATTACATATTGTCCTACTGTTAATGCGATAGGGAATGTATTCAAAGGAAGAGAGGCCTGGCATTCTCTCCACCTATTACATATTGTCCTACTGTTAATGCAATAGGGAATGTATTCAAATGAAGAGAGGCCCGGCATTCTCTCCACCTATTACATATTGTCCTACTGTTAATGCAATAGGGAATGTATTCAAAGGAAGAGAGGCCCGGCATTCTCTCCACCTATTACATATTGTCCTACTGTTAATGCAATAGGGAATGTATTCAAAGGAAGAGAGGCCCGGCATTCTCTCCACCTATTACATATTGTCCTACTGTTAATGCGATAGGGAATGTATTCAAATGAAGAGAGGCCCGGCATTCTCTCCACCTATTACATATTGTCCTACTGTTAATGCGATAGGGAATGTATTCAAAGGAAGAGAGGCCTGGCATTCTCTCCACCTATTACATATTGTCCTACTGTTAATGCGATAGGGAATGTATTCAAATGAAGAGAGGCCCGGCATTCTCTCCACCTTTTACATATTGTCCTACTGTTAATGCGATAGGGAATGTATTCAAAGGAAGAGAGGCCCGGCATTCTCTCCACCTATTACATATTGTCCTACTGTTAATGCAATAGGGAATGTATTCAAATGAAGAGAGGCCCGGCATTCTCTCCACCTATTACATATTGTCCTACTGTTAATGCAATAGGGAATGTATTCAAAGGAAGAGAGGCCCGGCATTCTCTCCACCTATTACATATTGTCCTACTGTTAATGCGATAGGGAATGTATTCAAAGGAAGAGAGGCCCGGCATTCTCTCCACCTATTACATATTGTCCTACTGTTAATGCGATAGGGAATGTATTCAAAGGAAGAGAGGCCCGGCATTCTCTCCACCTATTACCTATTCTCCTACTGTTAATGCAATAGGGAATGTATTCAAAGGAAGAGGGATTCAGCATTCCCTCCACCTATTACTTATTCTCCTACTGTTAATGCGATAGGGAATGTATTCAAAGGAAGAGGCAGATTTTTAGCAAGTTATGTTTCCCCAAAAGTACTTACTCAATCACAATACTTAAAAACCCTCCCAGCCACCAATCTATGTGAGTATCCATTTTGGTAGTTTGCTCTACTTAAAATCTATGACACCTATTGGTTGAGGGGGGGGGGGAGATAAGGAGCTAGAGTTACTGTCATTTGTCTGTTTTATATAGACAGAAAAGTCATGTTTTCATCTTTTGATAGGGTCGAAAGTAGCAGATTTTTGTATTCCTAATGTTAATATGTTCTGGAAAGTATTCTTAGAAAAACATAATTTCCTATAAAATTTGCTATCTCTGCTTATTACACATGGATAAGATTCATTCTGCATACAGCGAAATAATCCCAGATCAGATGTAGTTATTAAGGCACTTGAGACTAGCTGTATAACTGAGCATAACTATTCCCAAGCCAATATATAAGCTGAGTGATAGAGGTCGGAGTTGACTTTCTCTAGTTTCTGTCTTAGAGATCTTTAATCCCTATAGGTTCTATTCAAATTGGTGGGAGCTATTGCTGCAGTCTAAGAGGTTACCTTCCTGAGCCATTCAATTGCTTTTCCTGGAGAGTACAACATGTTGGGATTTGTGGGGAAATTTATTTAATTTTTTTCTATGTAAAGCAGTATTTCAGCATATGGAATTAGTACTCCAGCTGGGCATTGCATAGATCTACATTCTACCTCACATTCCTTAGGGGACCAGTCTGGTTCCTGTCCAGGGTAAGGGGATGTGATTCCCACCACCTGTTACCTATTCAGCATATTTGGAGAAGAACGTTTGTTTTTTGGGGGAATAAAATGTTTCTTTGATACTTTTTATCTGATCATAAGTTTGATGCACTCTCTGTGTGTCCCGAAAGTTACATTCTACTAGGCATTATGATCGGATAAGTATAATCAAAGAAACATTTTACTCGAACAAGTCATTGTTACAGAATCCTAAAAATTTTCAGTACTTTCACCAATAACTACAGCTGAGAGTTTCCAGTGAGTGTTAGATGTGTGAATAATTCATACATTCCTAATATCTTTTAGATTTGGGATCTGGCAGAGAAACTGTGAAGAAAAAGGAGACTAAAGTGTTTGTAGGGAACACAGCAACAAATACTGCTAAGACGGAGCTAATAACTGTAAGTATTCTGCAGACTGTATTACTGAAAAGGACTAAACTTTACAGTAGATGTAGTAATTTTACATCATTCAATGGACATTATTAAAGTTGCTAATTTACACAAATTAAATCAATGCATTGAGCGTTTTAGTGAATAAATGAAATAATCATTTTCTTTCCCACTAAGGTTATTGAAAGTTGGGTGGTTAATCATTTCACATAGAATATGGCTTAAAAATATTTTCTTTTCTCCTCCTGAGCAGATTGATAAGTTATGGTTTGTTTTAAATCACATTGTATTACTAGTTGTGAAAGACTGGTGTTGACCTGACCTCCTTCTCCTTGTCTCACTCCAAGTATGAGTGCCCAGGTGATAATCTTGAAAACAATATCTTCCTTCCATCAGAACAGATGAAATGGGGTTTTTCACCAAAAAATGCTTCTTAAGATATGTTCTTGATTTGAATCAAAATGATCCCACTCCGACTACCAACAAGTCCACCTACAGCCAACGTTCCCTCTAAGCGAATGGTAGATGTGCTCACTGCATTGTGCAAGCATTACGCAGACGAGCAAAATTTTAACGTTGGATTGAGCAAAGTTTAATGTTGGATTGACAATTCAGCTGCATGCAGCTTAGAGGGAACATTGCCTTGTTATAATTCTACACACACCCGAATGGGTAATTCTGTTGAAATGAGGTTTTCACTAAAACTCCTTGCTCTATGTAGCTCTTCCTAAATACAAGTGGTACCAATCTGACAAAATTACTGTCACAGTGGTATTCTTGAAAATCTGGTTTGCTTCTGTTCCTGAATAGATACTATATTGATTATTGGATTTTTCATGAACATAATTATTGTGATATATAGTAGGTGATATATGAATATAATACCTGTTGGTCATCTTCAAAACATTGCTACTTTTCCTGAACATCTTGAACAAATGTTTGTTTTGATTTTTACTAAAATGTTGGCTGTGTTTGAAATTCAGGAAAGCTTGTGATAGCTTTATGAATTTTTGCTGAAGGATGCTTTTAATCGAAGTTCACAATGAAAATGATTTAGATTAATCCTTTAACATGTATTATTGGATTTTGTCCATACTTTGTATTTAGTTTTATTTTACAAACAAGTTCATAGTGTTCTGACTGCTCTGGTGGCCTAGTGGTTAGAGCATCTGCCTTGGAAACAGGTCGTGTGTTCAAACCCCAGCTAGGTCATACCAAGACTTAAAAAATGGTAGTTACAGCTGCCTCACTGGGTGCTCAGCATTAGGAGGCTAGTGTTAGGACTGGTTGGCCTGGCATCAGGATAATGTGACTGGGTGGGACATCATAATACATGTCTGTGGCATGATGCCCCAGTGCTGGACTTCACTGTAAACTGCCACACTGCAGACATCATAGGGATATGACTGATAAATTGTTAAAGCTACAGTAAAAATCCTAATCACAACCACACATTGTTCTTAAATAGATTTCAAGTTAAATGGTTGCAGTTCAGGTTTTTTTCAGTCATGTGATTATGACTCATGCATTTAATATCCATTCTCTTGCAGGTGTCAGTGGAGAGGGGTTTGTCATTTGCAGCAGCCATGGATATCTGGAAGAAGTTCACAGGTGTGGATGATGGTTTTTACCTCTCCTCACAGGTGAGTACAGATGTAAATTTACTTTGAATGGGAAGTCCTTTATCATCATAATTCTTTGCTAATGTTTTGAAAATGGCATATCTTCTACATCATTTGCTGTACTCAGATGAAACATCATATTTTATGCTGCCTTATAATCCTTTACATTTTTGGGGTTGCCCTGAAAAGTTCTTTAATTTAAAAGACTCATTACCCTTAAAAAGTATTTGAATTTGTTGATAAAACTCCTTGGATTTTGCTTTGAATTAATTTTCAGAAGGAATTAATTTTTTTTAAAAAACTGGATAAAATATATTGCATTTTAAATTAAGAGGTTTGAATTTCATGTCTTTTTGTAATATATAAAAAATTAAATGGGGAGGAAATCACTGATTAAAAGACTAATTATAGTCTAACTATATATCCCCATTAGACTATAATTAGTCTTTTAATCCATGTGATTTCCTCCCCAAAACTATATTGCCCCATTTGTTTTTACCCCTCTACTGATTTCAATAATGAAAAAATGTAATGCGATAAAAAGTTCACCAAAATAAGACAACTGAATCATTTATTTATAATTTCTAACCTGTGACCATTATGGCACTAATATTGGCATACCCTGCACATTTCATGCTTACCTGATATTCCATACTAACACAGCACCATATTGCGTACACTATCGTCTAGTTTATTTCTGTCAGACAACATAATGATGTAATTCATCCTGTTTGGTAACTGCCAGATAATTCTTTAAATTGCTTAACATTGAGAATTATGAATCATATCCCTTTGCACACATGAACATAAAAACTAAGCCGCTTGTTAAATCTTTGTGAAATTCAAATCTGTTGTCATCTTTTTCTTTGCTTGATTCAACATTGTAAATGTCGGAAGCAGATGACTTAAGTATATACATCTGTAGTCGTCCTTTTCTGGAAATGAACTTGTTCAGGAACTGGAAATAGATCTCAAGTATGTCTCTCTATTGAAAACTTTCGTTAAACATGAAATGCACAAATGATGACGGTGTTAGCGCCACTCTACTCAGTCAGGTTAAAAATTATAAATCATTGAATAAATTGACTAAATTCCTTGCACTTTTTATCACATTCAGGGTTTCCATTGTTCAAATCAGTGGGGGGGGGGGTTTACAAACAAATGAGTTGGTATAGTCCGACTATACATGGGTTGTTACCAAATAGAGCATCAGGCATTTGACTTAGTGGTGTAGTTAGGTGTTTTGCTTTTATACATATTTATGATATAATTAAGTGAAACTCCATGACAAGTCTTTTTAATAGAATTCTCAAGGAATTTGCATATCATGTTGAGTTCAATATTAATATGTGCTTACAACTTTTAATCTTCTGTACATGGGCTTCCTGTCGCATCTTTATAGTGGAGAGCTTCATTGTCACAATGCCTTTTAACAGTGTGGACACCATATTCCATCAAACTGTTGTTTTTTTTTTAAAGCTGTGGCTTTTGATGGAAGGCAACTGTTTTATGATAATAGACACATCACTGATGGTATAATCTTAGAAATTAAAGATAAAGATCTTGCGAAAACTTTGAAATATTATATATTTCAGACATTTTTCTAAAAAAATCTATAAGTCATAAATTGAAATGTAAATTTTGTGGAAATAAAAATGAATGAACTAAAACAAGCTGTAAGAAACTTGCATTTCAACTTCTTATGTTTATAGGTATATTTTTGGTTTTCTTTTATGGCTGATTGTGTTTTATTGTCTAGCTTTTCAGCTTTGTCAGTATTGGATGAGAAACTTGAAAGTAAATGCAAAGTAAAAGAAATCTTCTTTTGCAGGAACATATTAGTCGAAAGTTTGCCATTTTAGCAGTGTATGCAGGCAGCAAAAATAAAAAGAAGGAAAGGCTGTTCTCTGTTTACAGACCTAATACAGGCCTACAAGCACGCCAAGAAACCTTGGAAGAATTCCAGAAAAAATATAAAAAGGTATAAAGCTGGCATCTTACTTCTTAATAAATTTCATTGGTTTTAATGTGCTCAGATTTATTTTGCACCCAGGAATAGAATTTTGTTCTCCTGGTTCATTATACATGAAACTCCAACACTTGAACTCGTGTATTGCCTTTGTAATAAAGAATTTTTTGTTAAATTTCCTTATATAAGCATGCTTAGATAAATCCATTCCTTGTAGAATTAAATTGCAAGTGTTTAATTTGTATGTACAGCAATTTTAGCATTACCTGCTCGATGTAATTGAGCTTCAGTACAATCATCAGTATCATGAATTCACTGTTGTCCTTGATATATGACTTTTAATCACGTCACTGTTAGGAAGCAAAATTTATCTACCTTCTAAATACATCTCTCCCAAAAATGAAAATCATCTTTGTTGACTATATTGTGTTGAAAAGTGAAAGTAGCTCTTCTATTACCTCCTGTGGCTTGCGTCAGGTGGCACTAGTTTTAAATTTCAGTACAAAGAACCTAGTATTGTAAATGTCCCCTCAAAGTTGTCTGAATTTCTGTTTTAAACCATCTGTACAGAAATTTGGTTTTCTAGTGCTTAATAAGGATTCAATTACAGGTGGTATTATTGTTTGGATTGACTTTAATAGATCCATATCCTTTGCCCAGAATGGAATCTCATATGGGTTTTGACATGGTTCAATTCTGATCAAGAACATTGCTAAAACTATCAGACAAAATATACTTTATTGATACCTCTAGCTTTGGCATGCAGACTGAACAAGATGCATACCCTTTCAACAGACCTGAACTACAGTTCAGATCAGATGCTTCTTTTGATTCTAATGAATCTGCCAGGTTTTTGTAAGTTGCCAGCAGATGGCAATCAGTCATATCTCATAATAAACACATCGAGAGAAGCATCTATGCAAGACCATTTATGTGCCAACAAGTATTATGTAAAGTACACAGAGGAATTTGGTGGAACAAGAAAGCAACTCCTGGTAAAAGCTGGAAAAAAGAATATTGCTGAAGCTCATTGTGGTTGTAGTGGTTTACACACTTTGCGTACTCGGAAGATCAGCTCTGCCTCAAAGATTTCAGCTCATGAAATTAGTATGATTTCTCTAACTGTAATGTTTTCATCTGTGATAATAGAAATTAGTGGGTGGCATGCACAGTCTTTCTTCTCAGATGTTTATCTCAGAGACACGATTTGAATCTGATTGTTTTAGTGGCTCTTTGCTTTGGTAGCTACCAAAACCGGTTGACAACAGCACCATCCACATGAATAGTTGTTTAGTTCTTTTTGTTAGTGGCTCTTTGCTTTGATAGCTACCAAAACCGGTTGACAACAGCACAATCCACATGAATAGTTGTTTAGTTCTTTTTGCTGGATTCACTCATAAAATATAGATCATGTGCGGCTGTCAATTTAGGAGAGCGGATTATTTTTCAAGAAGAAAATGCAACTATTTATTTGCTTGTAGGATGCATGGATATAAGTTAGATGCCTAGCATTCCCTTGTCCTATCACCAGTTCTCTTAGGGTTAATTGGGGAATGTATTCAAAGTAGAAAGATTATTTTCAGCAAATTATGTTTCTCAGAGAAAACTTGACAGACATTAAAACTCTCCCAAGTGCCATGTGGCAGTAAGCAGCAGAGTGTGTGAACAGACTTTCTCTAATTGGGGTATATTTTAAGCAAAAATATTCTAAGTCTCCATTTGCCAAACTGAGACTTAACAATTTTAGAGCTCTGTTTGTCAAACGGAGCCTTCCTCAAGGGTAAAAAAAAAGACGCCATTTAGTTGACGTTCACCTCCTCGGCTGCTATGAAAATCTTCGATTTTTACTAACTAAATATTTGATCAAGTCCGATACGATATCTTGTCCGAGGGTCTGATAAATTTATCGTCACAAATCCGTGTGGGATTGTCTGAGCGTGGCTAAAGAAATTTCTAAATCGATTATGATCCATATCACCACCGCACCAAGTTTGCCAAATATTTCTAAGAGTATGAGTATCAACTCCGTTAAATACACACAGCATATTGCAGTTATCTCTGATCACTTTTGGTATTTGAGTGTAACGTTGAGTGATATATATCACATCGGTGTTTTTATGTCTGCCTCTGGAAAATATTCTAGCAGGATTCTTTTGATTATCTAACATGATATCATCATATACGACTAAATTGTTAATACTTCCATCAATATCATCAATGTTCGGTGCCTCTTCTATATCGGTTATAAACTCAATAACACCATCGCCGTTAATTTCTTGCGCGGCGTCATTAAAATCCTTTAATACTTCATAACATCGTTGATCGTCTACACTCGGAGCAATCATGTACAATTTATCCCACTTCATCCATCTCGTTATCAAATTAAGTAGCAATTGTGTTTTACCACTTCCAGATGGTCCGATGATAATCGCGCGAATAGAATTTGGTAACATTGCATGGTGTCTAATAGGTTCCCGTCGTCGAGTAGCTGAATAATCAATTACATTCATGCCGTTATATAATATAATTATGGATCTATATTGTGTGAAGTGTAGGACGCGTACTGGCACAAATGACTTGACGACGATTACAACGAAAAATAATCGATCAGCGCTTTCTGGTAAATGCGTACAATGTAGTACGAAAAAATTTAGATTTACTTCCACGAAACCTTTAAAAAAAAACGAGGAGGTGATATTGCAGCCAAATTGACAAAACTCCCAGGAACACCGTGGGCAAAGTATCCAGGAGAAAAGCACCTTCCAGGATATAGCTACTGTGGACCGGGAACACGATTAGATATCAGACTTGATGATCAAAATCAGCCCCGACCCGGCGAGTATCCAATAAACGCTATTGATAAGGCGTGTCATGCTCATGATGTCGCTTATAAAAGCAGCAATCTTCAACATAGACATCTCGCAGATGTAAAATTAATTCATGCGTTAAATGCTATTCCTGATAAATCCTTCAAAGAAAAATTGGCTTCTTGGTTGGTAAAATCTGCTATGAAGGGTAAATTGATGTTAGGTGCTGGTAATTGAAAATGCTAGCATTTTAATATGGAATCTATTTATTATTCTCCGAGAGGATACTGGAGAGGTTACGCAGCAATCAATAAACTAGCTAGTGCATCAAAGGTGAAAAAAACTACAGCGGCAAACTGGTTATCTAAACAGGCAATATGGCAAATTTATCTACCAGCGCCTAAACAAATTAACTATTCGCATTTTGATGTTACAACACCTAATGAAGTTCATCAAGCTGATATACTATTTCTGCCGCATGACAACGGTTACAAATACGCGTTAACGTTAGTTGATATTGCAAGTCGATACAAAGAAGCAGAACCGTTAAAAACAAAATCATCTACTGAAGTAGCTTCTGCATTTGAAAAAATTTATCGACGAGGTCCTCTGCGCTGGCCAAATCTGTTACAAGTTGATCCTGGCAAGGAATTTCAAGGTGTTGTTACATCTACGATGAAACATCATAATGTCGCCATCAGACGAGGACACACTGCGCTACATCGCGATCAGGCAATTGTTGAACGGTTTAATAAAACCCTTGCTGAGCGGTTATTCGGATATCAATACGCAAAAGAATTCATACAGGATAAACGATCCCGTGAATGGGTCAAGAGATTACCAGCTGTGATTACCGCAATCAATAATGAGATTACTAGAACAATTAATATGAAACCTGTCAACGCTATTAAGAAGGCGTCTATCAAAATGGAAATCCAAGGAATTTCACAAAAAGAACCAATTCTTGGTAGTAATGTCATTGTAAGGTACTTATATGAACCAGGAGAGCTTGAGGGTGGTAAAAAAAGAGCTACTGATCCTATTTGGAGTGTCACTACGCATAAAATATCCGGCATAACACGATCAACTGGTAGACCTCCAGTCTATAAACTGGATTCAACTGCTCCTCAGCGAGGATTTACTCGACAACAGTTACAAGTGATTCCCGAGGATACTCAATTACCACCGCGTGGTCTTAATTAGCACCAAGGGTGCTGTCACCCCGGCGTCTATTACACTCAAGACAAGTCAACCTCACATTGTTTCTGACATGACCGAGATTGTTATCTTTTCTATCTACGGTGAATTGGCGAGGATCTTTATCCGAATACTGCCAACGCATTATACAATTGCAACTCGCGCAGTGATTGTTCTGTTGTTGCTTTAGTGTCTTAATTAATTCAGCATCAATGTCAAATTCTCGTTTATTTTTTTTATCCTGTTGTTTATAGCCAGAGAGTTTTTTTCTGATTATATTATCATCGGTGTGTATATTACTTATTGTATTGTCATTATCATTAACCACAATTCTTCGAAGTTGGTTTATTCGCCGTACTCTGGATACTGCGAGATAAACTAAATTTGACCACTCAATATGATTATCTACTATCCAAAGAGTTGTATCGGATATAGTCAATCCCTGTGAAGAGTGTATTGTTGCTGCATAACCTAACGTCCATGGGGATTTATCAGCACCTAATGCATCTTTAACGACGCTGATATCAACCAGCACAATATCATTTAATACTAAATTCTGTTTTTGTTGTTGTCCAGGAATGTCAACGTCGATATTCTGCTTTCGTGTATCCTTAGGTCTATAACAGAGTGGTACTGGAAGTGTTGCAAATTTTTCTTTATGTAGCGCAAACAACTTCATCTGAAGTGCGTCTCTGACTATTTTTCTACTCGCGATTATTAAATCATTTGGCTTCCACATTTCCCAAAAATCATTCATGGGAGTTTCTGAAATTATTTCACGCGCTATTTCACATTGGATTTTATCCGGTTGTAATCTAATTAGCGCTTTGAATTCTCGTAATTGTTCATCAAGTGATCTATGGTCGGTATTAATCTCTTCATAATAATCTACAAATCCTTTTAACCATTCATGTGGAGATCCACCAACAAATGGCTGCGGTTGGCCGTGATCCCCGCACATGACGACTTTTGTATTTTTCAATAACAACCATTCAAGAAATATCTGTAATACTGTCAATGATACCGTGCATATTTCATCCCAGATTATTATTTCAGGAATAAATTTATCGCCCATTCGATCAGGAGTCCATGTATCGCCTTTCCATCGAAAGAAGCTGTGATAAGTACAGGCTTTTACCCCCCGCGCTATCATCTCTCTGGCGAGTCTGTGAGTTGGTGTTAACACAATCATGTTAGAAACACTTGTGTTTCTATTACGAAATAATTCGATTGCACGAGTTGTCTTTCCTGACCCACCACAGCCGTTTAAATAAACTGTCTTGTATCTACAAATCGGATCTGATACGGGCGGTGCAGTAGAAAATTCTGATTGAATCTCTGAGATATTATGGTTACTTTTCAAGTATTTATCATCCATAGCAACGTCTGCGGATTTACAATACTCATGTAGTGTTTCTTTTTTAAACCTCCAATTTCCCCACGCTTCCTTAGGATCTGTGAATTTAGCTACATCTGATTTGTATTTTTCATGGATATACATCGAATCAGTAGCTACTCTAACCGCGGTATCGGGAAATCTGTTTATCATCGAGAATAGATTAATACAAGAATAGGCTAGCATAGAACTTCTCAATTGTGTGTATTGACAACTTTTTCCATCACAGTAGGTAACAACCGTACCTAATTTCTTACCATTTCGAAGGACATCATCTACCCAAACATTATTAGTTCCGCTCGCAGATTTGTAAGCTTCCTCATCTAATTCCCCTGATAGAAAAGCGTTCTTACGGGTTACAAATTTCCCTTTTTTTATTAAATCAGATATTATGAAATTGTATTCTTCATCGTCTATGATTAATCTCGAAGAGTATTTTGCATTATCAAATCTTCCACCTTGAGTGAATTTACCGATTATTTTTCGTCCGAGATCTTTAGCCTCTCTATTACTACCTTCGAATAATTTCTTAGACCAATCTATGATTTGTTCCTCGCTGAAATTCTTCGAATTTCCATCTAGAAATTGTTTTCGTTGTTCGTTAATTATTTTTTCGAGATCGGGTTTTGGTAACCAAACATCTTTCTGAGCGTTATAACAAATAATCGCTTCACTGACAATTAACGATATTAGCATACCACAATCGATCATATACCGCAATAGCACAATTGGCATCCACGCTTTTTCATACATATGTCTACCAAGCCAAAGATAACTACACGGATGTAACCCTGTAGCTAATTCGAATGATATCACACGAGCGAACCCGGTTAAATCAAAATCAGGCAATGGACCATTAATCGCAACACGAGTCATTTCATGTGTAGGATGTCCAAATCGTTTAAAATATTCAGAGCATTCTCCATACCCGAGAAAACTTCCAGGATAACACGCGGATATATCAATTGAAATCATACCATCACGTGAGTATTTCGTATTCCACAATCCTCCATGACCAAATTCGACGCAACTCAACTTCACGTCCTCCAGAAAATCACTTCGTGTTGGGTGCCATGAATTCTTTTCTCGTGCGAAGTGAGCTACCACTGATGGAATAGTAAAACTATCCGTAAGTAGTTTTTCTGTAGAAATGCTAGTGTTTCCTTCTAAATACTCATTAGCGATTTTTCTCATTCTAGTATCTAATTCTTCAGTTCGATATAATTCACCATTTGGTTTTACAAACTGATCAAATCCTATTTCCGGATCCTCATTACTCCTGAGTAACCATACTGACACAGGGTCGTCTTTGGTTAACGCGTGAATAGCATCAAATAATTTCTCTTCATAGAAATCATCCCTAGAAAATTCTTTAGGGATATATCGAACAGTTCTTTCTCGTGGAAATATATTTACCGCTGGTGTCCACGCGTGTTTGTTATGATCGATAATTTCAATTGGAGCTCCTCGCGATTGATATTTCGGTTCGTATAATACTTCTCCGGTTATTGTCGCTACCGATATTGGAAATTTTAATAATGCTTCTAATTTAGCTATATCGGAAATCGTTGCCCCGCGTTGTTTCACTGTCAATTCCCATTCGGTTATTTTGTTTCTTCGTAGATCAGTTAATTTATTTCCTCGGGATGCATTTTTGAAGTGTTCTATTAACCGTGTTGCTACACAATTAAGTGGCAAAGCCACTGATGATGAAAACATTGGAGCTAATTTTGTAATGTTAGGATTATTATTTATTGGATATAACCCATACACAACTGCTGTTACAGGGTAAGATTTCTCATAGTATGGTTTGTCAATTCCAGTTAGAATTCCTGGTTTGGAATCTCTACTCACAATAACAGTTTTTTTATCCTTAAGGATTGGGTCAAATTTATCTCTGATAATCCATTCACCTTCCTCTTCGATAATGAATTTTATTCTAAAAAAATACCTCCGTAGAGAATTGCTTTGCAATTTACCTTTGGATTTCTTGCCAAGGTGTGAAAGTATCACAGCTGCTCTTATATCATTCATAGTAGCATCAATTACGGGTATATTGACATCTTCATCAATAATTCGAAATGTCGACCACGTATGAGATGCTCCATCACGCTTAAACTCATTAAAACAGTCGCTGATTTTACTCAATAGTGGTTTATCATCTACTAGACTTTTAGGTATATCAGAGATTCTATCGAGATTAAATCTAACATTTTTCCAAGGCTTAATTTTCGATAATCTCTTGAACTCCTTCATATTATAATTAAAACAAGTATTTAAATAAGAAAATTTTATATAATGAATCATTGCAAATGGCTTATGATTGGATCAAAGACTCCGTGTAACAAATCATGTAGAAATGAATTCTGTGGGTATCATATGCAGAGTGTGAGAAACGGTTCGGAGGGACCTCTACCATGCTTGCATTGTGGGGTAGGTGTAAGAGGCAAGTCGCAGTTATGCATTAATTGCGGGGGTAAGCGTTATAGAGAGTTAAAACGTTATTATGACAAGCGAAGAATCAAAAATCCTGACGACGTCAATGGCAAAATCATAAAAACTACGGCTGATTATATAAAAAGATTTTCCAATGTTATAATTCAGCCAATTAACGAATTAGACAAATAGATATATTATATATAAATGAGCCAAGAATTTCAAAGACATCCTGTTATTAAAAATTACGAAGCTTCTAGTGATGGTGTTGTTAGACACAGTAAAAATAAGAAATCTGTTGGGCGGGATAATGGTATGGGTTATTTGATATTTAAAGCTGGAGGGAAAATGTATCTCAATCACCGTTTCGTTTATGAAGTGTATAATGGATTAATCAAGGATGGCCTTGTTATTGATCATATTGATGGTATTAGGACACATAATTCTTTGAATAATTTACGAGCTGTTACACAAAGTGAGAATACTGCATTTGGAAATACTGGTACTTGTAAATCAATTGGGAAGAGACCAGTAAGATCGTTTAATACTGACAAGGGGGAGATGGTATTTCAATCAATGTCAGAAGCTGGTAAGTATTTCGATATTCACACCTCCTCGGTACAAAAAGTAGCAGAAGGAATTTATAAGACCGCTTTTTCAAAGCGTTTTAAAAACAAAATTCAGTTTGTTTATGTATAATTTGCATTGGAAATTGCTTCGTGAAATTGTGAAAGAATTTCCATTGAAAATCTTCAATTTTGCAATTTCACATGGGAGATAACTCCGTTAGGTATAACGCGTGTGAAATCCATAGGATTTCCACCAATGACAGAGTTACGGATCTTAAACACGGAAACGCTAGTGTTGGAAAATCTTCGATTTTTCATTGGCTGTTATAATTAAATAAATCTGAACAAAACATAATCAATTTTGTCTTTTTTCAAGTATTAACAGAACTGTTTTATAAACACGTCGTATTTAAACATTTTTTTTAATGTCTGTTTCAAGTATTATATGTGTTTTCAACGTTGTCAGTGATCGCTAATAAACAAACAAATAATTACAATCACTACACCTATTTTATATCACCTCGTCGTAATGAGTGTATATATACAAATTCGTCTTTATTATAATTGGGCATTAGCCGAAATTCAAGTGTAAACAAAACCACACCGTCACACGTGGTATGAACGTTATTATTGACATTCAAAACCAAAGTTTCGATTTTGCGGTTTTGTTTACACTTGAATGTAGAATAGCCCGCGTCATCCATTGTCATTGAAATCAATTCATTCATTGTTCACCTATAATCTATTGTTGTACCGTCGTCATTGTCATTGAAATCAATTCATTGTATATACCATTGTCATTGTTCACCTATAATCTATTGTTGTACCGTCGTCATTGTCATTGAAATCAATTCATTCATTGTTCACCTATAATCTATTGTTGTACCGTCGTCATTGTCATTGAAATCAATTCATTCATTGTTCACCTATAATCTATTGTTATATGTTTGTCGGTTGTAACCGTTGAGCGCGCTGCTTGATGTATAAAACACCAAGGGGGTTTAAAACGGTAAATGTGCCGTCGTCATTCATTATATATAATCATAATCACCTATAATCGCATTAAGCTTCTGGGTATACTAAGATGATCAACACCTTAGTGTATCCAGAATTCATTTTAAAATACTTTGTATTTGAAATACTTTGTATTTTTAATACTTTGTATTTAAAATACTTTGCATTTAAACAAATATATTTTTATATATATATGAATATTGAAAATCTCAAATTGATTATTATTGAAATCAATAAACTTAAGGATGAAAATGTAAAATTATGTTCAGGTTTGGATTGTGATCAAATTATGACCAATTTCGAGGATATACAATTTGCAGAACAGACCGGAAAATATGTCCTATCTAAAAAATATTTTTTAATTAAGAATATCCAAAAGCTTATACGTGAGAGTTTAGTAAATACTGAAGATGTTAATGTCTTCGTACCATTATGTAGCATCGTTGAACGTGTACGAAAGCAATTAGGATTAGAATATGAACAAAAGAGACTTATTAATTGTAAAGTGAGACAATTAAAAACATTAATGGAAAACTCTGAAGGTGATGAGCCCACGCGTAGAGAGCCTCCTTTGTTTGTATAACCAGTACGGTATGAGGAAGTAAAATTATGTGTGTAAGGGGGAAGTATTAAAATGATTTGCATTTTTTAGTTAGTGATTTCTTTCGAAATGCTTTGGATTTTTTAATTAAAAATTGCAAAGCAATTTAACAATTAGTGATACTCTTTTAATAATGGTAGGAGAATCATTAACAACGAGATTAGCTAGAGAAAGACTTGAAGCTCTTAAGAAAATATTACCCCTTCGTGATAGAATCCGCGAAAAACTTCAACAGCGGCAATTATTTCAGACTGATTTTTCTGAGGATACAGAACAACTCTTCAAACCAGTTGTCAAGGCAACTACAGATGTGAAAACAGCAATTTCTAAACAAGAAAGCTCGCAAAAAGAGTCCTTTCTCCCTGTGTTAGAGAAAATATCAAAACGAACTAAGCAATCAAAAAAATCATTAAAAACACTTCCTGGTGATATAATAACTACTGCAAGACGACAAGAAGAACAACAACGAGAACTTCAGGAAGAAATTGAACGATTAGGTGATGTTGATATTTCCTCACTAGAAATGCAAGCATTTCCACCTGAAGAATTTCAAGAACAACAACAAGAAGAACCTGAAGAACAACCACAAGAAGAAGAAGAGGGAACTGTTTCAAAGGGGGGTTATTCTCCTGAAAATATATTTACAGTTGATGCGTTAAATACAATCAGAAATATCCCAACACTCAATGGTTTAGCTAAATTTACCAATAACAACGTTAAAAAAGCGAAGAGAAATGAGTATTTAATAGACGACGCGGCTAAAAAATTTATAAACAGTAAAGACCTTTGGGCAAATAAGGTGTTTTTAGCAAACCGCGGGGAAAATAAAATCAACAAAAAAATAAAACCTGATTATGACCAATTTCTAGCTATGGTAAAGGAGATCACATTTCCACCACCAGTATACACAGCAGACCCAATCCCTGATGAAATACAAATAATGGCAGAGGCTGATTCTCAGAGTAAAACTCCAGAGTTGAAAACTCTGAAGGGTGCAACTGGTACAACTAAAAAAAAGGGTAGTGGTTTAGTTGGTAAAAATCCTATAGATTTTCACGCTAGTGTAACATGTCCTGGTAATATTCTCGGTGATATAGCACGATTAGAAGTACTTGTAGGAGGAAAACGAGCCGGGAATAACTCACTGGAAATAATCAATGAAGCAGCTGATATCTGTAGGAGATTATTTCAAGGTGGTATCATGGATATTGCAACATATAGAGATTTCATTGAGGAGTTAGCCGAAAATTCTTCGAATTTCTACGGTTATCATAGTGACTAATGTCACTGGAAATCCTACGGATTTTGCGATTAGATAAATAGCAATTGAATAGAGAATGATCATACACTACAACCATGATAAACCAACTAACGTCTACGTGGTAAACTCACGATTACCAAAATACCGAGTATACTATGGAGATGGTCTCGGTAATACTATAATGGGATTATTTTCAAGAATGGCTCCAAAAGTGGCTCCATTTGCAAAACAGGCAGCAATGAAAGCAATTGATGTTATCCGAGATAAGGGTATTAACACTGTTGGTGATCTTGCTAGTAAGGCATTTTCAGCCGCTCGGGATAAACTAACAGCGCTAGTTCGACGACGAAATTCTTCGAATTTCCAATCAAAACCTGGAAATGCTAGCATTAGAAACACTAGTGTTTCTGGAATGACTTCACTGCCATCTACTGCAGTAATGCCTACACAGGTTAGTAAAATAATAAATAACGCCGTGGATAAAAAACTACAGTCGTTAATGACTAACGCCCAGGATAATATAACAGCAAATATGATAGCCGGAAGTGGGCTTTCGGGAAGTGGTTTTAAGAAGATTCGCCGGAAACGTTAGAAATATTTATTTGAACAGGATTTCCAATTATGATAGTTATTGTAGAAATGCTAGTGTTTCTAATGCTAGCATTAGAAATATTTGTGTCAGAATCACTTGTGATTCTATTTATTTGAATAGGATGCTCAGTTGTTATGGTTATTGTAGAAATGCTAGCATTAGAAATATTTGTGTCAGAATCACTTGTATCAGAAACACTTGTGATTCTACTTACGTTATCTTCATTATCAGATATTTTCATCATCATTATTAAAATACACCCAACTAAATATTTATTTTTATATTATAAAATATTTATAATTTGCTAATTTTGTTAGATTTTTTACATTTTTTACTCATTTTTCTAGTGTTTTTACTCATTTTTCTAGTGTTTTTTGGCTAATCCGTCCACATAATTTCATGAAAATCGAGGATGAAAACCCCAGGAATTCATTTAGAGAAAATCGATTTTGATCAGATTTTTTATCATGTTAGGCTAAAATATGTTGTTTCATCGAATTTTCGATGTTTTTTTTATTGATTTTGTATTGTTTTTTGGCTAATCCGTCCACATAATTTCATGAAAATCGATTTTCTCTAAATGAATTCCTGGGGTTTTCATATGAAACTATTTTAAAATAATTTCAAAATTCTTCAGAATTTTTGATTTAGACCATCGGATATATAATAAAAATGTTCAAACAAAACCCTGATGTTGCATTTGACATGGAAGCCCCAGTGCTTAAAGATACTTCTGTACGTGATTATCAATTTTTTGCTTATCACGCAGTGCAACCTAATCTTCGAGGAAGAATTGAACTTCAAGTTCATGATACCAGTAAATACTTTTTACCCGCTGAAGCCTTTATTGAAGTCGAAGGTGAACTTGTAACAGATGTTGTAGCTAATACACCATATGCAGCTAATATCCAAGTTGGTTTTGTCAATAATGGTATCATGGCATTATTTGAAAGTGCTAGATATCTCATTGATGGAAAAGAAATCGAATCTATTGAACGTGAAGTTGATGTAGCAACAACAATACTAGGGCTAGCAAGATACTCTGACGATTATACAAGATCGGCCGGTCCATCTATGATGTTTGCAAAGGATGTTAAAAATACAGCGGGTAAAAATCCATTTATTATAAGACAACCAAATGATCGTGCTGCTAATCCTGTTGCTTTTGTTGGTCCTGGTGTTGGTCTTGCTGGTGGTATCGAGGATATGATTATAAATAATGATGAGAATTTCAATCTAGGAGCTGCAACAAGAGTAGCAATGTTGCAAGGAGAGCGTCGACGATTTTCATGTGCGATTCCGCTCCATCATATATTTGGATTTTGTAGAAACGTCAGAAAAGTTATTTATGGAGTAAAGCATACTGTAGCACTAGTGAGAAAGGGTGATGATAATAATGCAATCTGGCGTATTGGCGGTGCTGATGGTAAAGTAATTTTATCAAAACTATCACTGTGGATGCCAGTGTTGACACCATCATTGTCAGTAGAACCGCGGTTGCTATCATTTATGGATCAAGGGGGGAAGAGATTATTAAGCTGGTTGACAACGTCCACAGATACCATGGATTCTAATATTGATGGTACATTTACATGGCATTTGGCAGCACGACAGGGTGTTTCAGCTCCACGGCATATATTTGTTGCTCTACAGGATATTACGAGATTAAACAATCAAGAAAGAAGTCATATGATATTTGATCAACTTGGGTGTAGTGAAGTCTCGCTGAAAATAAACGGACAACAAGAACCAGCAGAGGATATACAACTTAACTATGAAAATAACCACATTGCACGAGTTTATCATCGATTGCTATCATTTATGGGACGTGATCAAAATGTAGATACTGGTCTACAAATATCACAATTTGATTTTAAAGGTCTGTATCCGATTTATTACTTTTCCCTAGAACATCTTGACTTGATGAAACAATCCGTAGTTGATATACACTTCCGAGCTCGTGTACATCCTGGTGCTATTGCTAATTATAGAGCGGTTGCTGTCATTCTTAGTGATAAGTCAATGATACTTGAAGGTGTTGGTGGACGAATGAGATTGGTAGATGCACCAGTAGAAAATCTTTAAAAATTCGTAGAATTTTCATTGAAATCACTTTGAAAATTGCAAAGCAATTTCAGAAGTGCTAGCACTTCTAATTTAGAATCAATCTATTTTGTATAATGTCGTATAGTAATATCAATGTCACATTGACACCTGGTCAGCTAAAAAAATTACAATCCAAATCAGCTAAGCAATGTGGAACCACAATAACGCTGAAACCTAATCAAATGAATGGCGGAGGGAATAAACTATCGCTGACGAAAACTCAAACTAATCATTTTAATAAAGCGCTGAAAGAAAAAAAGGGAGTTCAGGTTACTCTTTCTACAAGTGCGATCCGTAATATGGAAAAGACTGGTGGTATATTCCCGTTGTTAGGGTTGATTCCAGGGTTGATTGCCGCAGCAGCCCCAGCGGTAGCGAAGGCAGCAGCATTAGGAGCTATTGGTACCGCGGCAGGAATGGCATTGAAAAAGGCAACTGGAAAAGGGTATAAAAAAAAAGGAAAGGGTCTAAGACTACCAGGAACCCCGAGTTCATGGTACAGCGGAAAGGGTCTTCGAATTCCAGGAACGATATAGTTCCGAAATCTTCGATTTCCAAACCGATGGTTCCCATGTCCAATTTTGATTTAATTGATACCGCTAAAAAATTAAAAATAAAAAATTTCAGAGGGGTTTTTATGAGAGATCAGTTACCGGCACAACCAAATGATGTTGAAACCGGTATTATTAATTTAGATAACAGCTCCGGACCTGGAACTCACTGGGTTTGTTACGCAATTGATCCACGTGGGATTATTTATTTTGACTCATATGGATTAGCGCCGCCGAAAGAATTTATGCGTTATATTAAAACCCTTCCAATGAGGACTTGGTATTCTACGTTACCAACACAAACAATGCTTGATCCACCAATATGTGGTAATGAAGTATTAAACGTACTTGATGCTATATCCAAAAGATTTTCAAAACCACCTCATATAGTAGTAAATGAGTATACTAGCGGCAAATCTCCTTAAAAAATCTTTGAAAATTCTACGAATTTTTGATTGAAAATCCATCGGATTTAAACGATGAAAATATTTCTATAATAATGATTGATATTTGGGGACGACCTTTATCATCGCTGAAGAAACCTGATAGTGGAGTTGAAACCATTGATAACAAGGATATTAAAAAATTAATCGAAGATGAAATATCCGAAATATTAAACCTAGCAAATGTTGATCCTGGTGAAATAGTTGTATTTCAAGATCGTCAGGGTAAATTGAAAAGTAGTAATATCTCTCTTAATGATATTTTGGTTAAACAACGAGACGCAGTAGAGGATACTATCGCGTTATTTTCTGATGAGGGTAAACTCAAACCAGGTGTACTTGTTTCAACAATTACGGATAAATTAACAACATACGATAACACGGTGAATTCATTAAAATCGCTTAATGATAAGTATGATGATCATATAATTGTATTTGATCAGTTTACTACATTACAAAGAAATATAGTTGACAAAATTGATAAACCCCTGCTAGAATTTTTTGGAAATCCACCAGTAACCACACCAAAACTCACCACAATAAAAGATTCTATATTGGAACTAGCAACTCTTCAATCCGAATATGAAAAACACACGAAACTATTTATGACGTTTCGTAAAAACCTCATGGACAAGTTTATTGGGAGCCCATTTGATAAAATTGAAATAACACTTCCCGATATTAAAAAATCCATCGATGAACTTAAAACATTCAACAACGCAATAAGGGATGATGCAATGAGAATGATAAACGTTGTTGAAAAAGTAAAAATTCCTCATAATAAATCTATCGTCAACAACGTAGTATACACGATTCAACACGGATCATATACGTGGAAACCTACAGATAACATTTTAAACATAACCGCAACCGTAAAGGGTATTTATCGATTAACAATAATATCACCGATTAAATTTAATATATCATCGTCGAGTTCATCTGAAGTTAACAATAATACGGTATCAACGATAATCGACAAGGATACAACTGAACAATTCACGATAACGACTACAGATAGAAATCTAGTCAGGGTTTCAGTAACGTGGTACGTAGAATTCGTAGTGGATTTAAGTAAACAATTAAATTGAAAATAAAATCCTTAAAAATTACTTTGCAATTTTGAATTTCGTAATTGAAAATGCTAACGCTTTTAAAATAAAATGACTCCATCATCGAATCAGTATCGCTATGATCAAGTCAAAGAGTTTCAAACTAAACTCAGTTCTCTCTGTGAAGAATATCAAATAAAAATCAAAAAATACAAACGAAGAATAACCACAGTTGATATCACCGTGTACTCGGTGTCAGGAGTAATCACTGCTGCTGGAATAATACTATCTTCGGTTACAATGATTGCTCCGGTCGTAGTTCCAATCGCTATTTCCGCAGTGGCTACAATTGCTGGTATATTAACTGGGATCACAAAAAAACTATCATCGTGTAGCCAGAGTAAACTACATGATTATTTAATTAAATATCATATTGCATCTGCCGGTTACTCGCAATTATCCTCGTTGATATCATCGTCGTTGGATGACACAACAATATCAGATAGCGAATTTTCAACTATGGCTCAATTGTATAAATCAACAATGCTGAAATTAGAGCAGAATAATAATAATAATGTCGTCGCAAGAACTACTTCAACAAATAGTAACAAATACAACACCAGTGAAAACAAGCACGATATCAATAACCTCAACACGTCCCGAATTTAGTGTTAATTTTCCAATTCCTGTTCCCGTGAGCGAGATCGCACTAGCAAAACTACGAGTGTATCATAGCTGGCCTAATATTAGATCGGTAGCATTTGGTGGTCAACAACCGAATAATTCCTTGGTATTTGCAAACAAGAATCGTGAAGACGGAACACCAGATTGGCAGGTTGTTTCTATACCAACTGGGTCATATCAAATCGAACAGATCAACGCTGAATTTCAACGAAGAATAAAATCTCTCACCGGAAAAGAATCAAAAATCGCTATAACAGTTCATGAACCAACACTATCATCTGCTATCGAGATAAATACAGAAGGATACGTTGTAGATATTTATCAGAGTTCTATAAGATCAGTGTTAGGATGGCCTGAATTACCACCGGATAACTCGCGAGAAAATTCGAAGGATTTTCCACCCGAACCTAAAAAATCCGATTATATCACCGACAAAATAAAACCCGTCAATGAAGTCAAGAGTTATCAAGATTATGCTCCTAATAAATTCTTTAATAAAGAAATTTTTGAATCAATTTATGTTCCTCTCATTAACGGAAATTTCACAGCAATGAATAACGATTTTTCACTACTGCTAATATCTATTAAATCCGGCTCTCTCACCAAGGATAAATTTATCAACGTCGTAGAAACGGGTAATAAAATCATCGACGATATGAAAATATTTCACTCGAAAATTATTCAAGAAGTATTAAATGAAGAGATCTTACATGATAAGTTTGCGGATCTATACAATATTAATAAAACGGAGATTAAAGATTTTAAAATCCCTGGATATAACCCGGATAAACTAAAGAAACAACTTGACGATGCTATTAATATTGGGTTCAAAAGAATCCACGATAATTGGAAAAAATCGAAGAATCCTACAGCAAATATTCTGAAATATAATAATGATCCAGAAGGCGGCGGTAGACATATTGCTCCGAACAATGTGAATATTTCAACGGTGATTGCGCTCAATTTAGTATGTGATGTTATCGAAGGAAATTATCAAATAAATCTCGAACAATCAAATCAAGCTCAGCAAGGATATATTTTATACTCATTTGCACCAACGGCTCCTCCAGGATTTCTAATTATTGAAGACCCAACTAATCTAGTCTATATGCGATGTCATAATAATTTGTTAACGAGAATTAATTTCAAACTCACTGACCAATCTAATAATCTGATTGATTTACGAGGTGAGGTTTTACAAATTAGTTTGTTTGTGAAATCTTAAGGACTTGATCAAATATTTAGTTAGCGCATTAGCAGCCGAGGAGGTGAACGTCAACTAAATGGCGTCTTTTTTTTTACCCTTGAGGAAGGCTCCGTTTGACAAACAGAGCTCTAAAATTGTTAAGTCTCAGTTTGGCAAATGGAGACTTAGAATATTTTTGCTTAAAATATACCCCAATTAGAGAAAGTCTGTTCACACACTCTGCTGCTCAGTAAAAGTAGATGCATTCCATACAGATTAAAAGGCGAATTATTTAGCCTTTTTCCTAGGTTTATTATTAAATTGGCGCTTGCATGACCTGGAAATTAGTTAACTTGTTTTCATACGTTCAACATGAAATAATTACCCAGTCAAATTCCTATGTTTACAAAACAAATGAATTTAATTTCACTGAACAAATTCATAGTTAAAAGAATTATTGTGCATGGTATGTTGAATTTCTAAAATTCAAATTTTCAGGGACAAGTTAATACAGTTGAAGATTGGCTTCATATGTTTGAAGAATAGTACAAATTGTAACTGTGCAAAGCCTGTCATAAAAAGAATTCTTTTCTTTTTTCTTACAAACTTTTACTAGTTTTCACCATTTCTCTAAAATGAAACTACAAAAATACAAAATTGCATATATTAATGCTAATTGGAACCTTGATGGTTGTTGTTTCTAATGCAGGTACTACCAGAAACTGCTCAGAAGTGGTGGGAGGAACAATACAATGCTTCATCTACCATGTGTACCCATGCCTACTGGTAAGTGTGGAAAACTAAATGCCTCAGTAATATCTATAATGACCTGGATTTGATCATTGATTTAAGGATGTACAAGGGTCCAAGTCCATTAGTTTTCTGTGGAGTTTTCACTTTCCTGCACCTCTAGGGGTTTCTTTCACTACAAGAGTGGCTGTTGAGAATGCCGAGTGCAGAGCTTTCTCTTCATAACATTGGAAGTTATTTAAAAAGTGATGCTGATATGCACTGATATAATTTGAAGAGAAAATTATGTGAATAGGATAAATTATTCAATCCAAATACCATCTCTCCCCATACAAAATAAAACAGTCACAGAATGAATACAAAAAATACTTGGAAATCCCACATTATATAGCATAAATATGTATCTTATTTCAGTTGATATTGTTAAACATGACATTGAGTTTCATCTGTGATTTTTGTGGGCTCAAAATTAAAGTGGCCCCTCATGAACATCAACCATCTTTAATGGCAATGATCTTGACAGTCTTATTGCTACTCCACCGGAATAGATGGTCACATCAACATGAGATCTGAATTAAAACACCTCTTATAACTTGTAGATGGTTCTACTTGAAAATAGTGCAGTATGAAGTCCAACATGACCACCCTGTCAGCCAACTTGAAAATCTTGTTACTGTTGCTTCACCCCAGTTTGTCAGAATTGTCATAGATTATCATCTCTTTGTTCAGCCAGATTTGTACATTAAGCAGTGATTTTAAAAGACTGCTGAAGCCTTCATGCAAAAGCTTATAAAATTATTGCTTCCTCATTTCATACTTCCTAATTTTTTTTTGCTAGTATGGTTCATTGATGTTTTTCTCATACAGACTAAATAAATAAATAACTAATCAGCAGGTGGACCATCATTACAGTGTAAACATGAGATGTGTGTATTAGGCACAGCAGGTACTCAGGGTTACTCTGTATCATTAGAAAAGAAATATTTTGCACATTTATGCTAAAACATTTTTTAAAGTAGATTTTAGGTTTTATCATATCATGACTTTTGGGAATCTCTGTAAAATTACAGACTGGCCAACTCTTATTTTCCCTTAAGTCTTACGAAAATTGCCCTTAAATTAGGACTTATATAATAGCAAAAACTACAGTAAAATGATTGTTGCTGAAAAATCCAGATAACTGGTTCATCCATGTTTTTTTTTTTTTTTTTTTTATCTGGTTTTCATCTGAAAATTAATGAAATTAGTCAGTGAACCAGACTAACTTTACAGCTGCCCCCCCCCCCCGATGCTTTAAACTGCACCTATTTGTTCATGTGATGCATCTGCATGATCAAACAGATGATTATAGAAATTTTAGAAATGGCTTCCAGAATGCAATGCATGTTTAGGACGAAAGGGAAAATAAGCTTCTTTAGAAGTGTTAATTATCAACACAGAAGAATAAAAAGGAGTTTTCAGATTCTTGTGAATACAAGCTGGAAAGGACACATTTACTTTTATTGGACATCTGATCACATGTCAATTAGAGTATGTCTCATAGTGGGAGATATGTTTGCTGTTTTCATGTAAAATGGAAAATAATTTTCGAGAATTATGTCAAGTTGAGAGATGGCAACAAGCCATCGAGCTGCATAGGATTTGGAACGAGAGTTTGTGAACTGTACTAGTGGTAAATAAAGTTTATGCCTACTTTACAAACTTCTCAGTTAAACATAATGTTTATTGTCGATTCATCTTATTATTACATTTTCCAGCTTTACAATAGTAATTATTGATCTTTTGTTACCCCTTATTGAAAACTGGTCAATCTTATGGAAAAAATAAACTGCATTACTGAGACGGACTTGTCAGGGTAGGCGGGTCTAAAGTTAAACTCAGTGATATAATTTCATTCACTTGCAAATTCATTGAGCAGATTTATTACTTAGTAAAAACTACATTTCCAAATTCTGTGATTTTTTTTTTAATTGTCCTTGTGGTAATCATATCAGATTAAAGTTATTTTATTGTCTTTGTGGTCATCATAAATCAGATTAAAGTTATTTTATTGTCTTTGTGGTAATCATAAATCAGATTAAAGTTATTTTATTGTCTTTGTGGTAATCATAAATCAGATTAAAGTTATTTTATTGTCTTTTTGGTCATCATAAATCAGATTAAAGTTATTTTATTGTCTTTGTGGTCATCATAAATCAGATTAAAGTTATTTTATTGTCTTTTTGGTCATCATAAATCAGATTAAAGTCATTGTCTTTACAGTAAACTATTTTACGGTCTTTGTGGTAAATTATTCTATTGTCTTTTAGTCTTTGCTTTTTTTTTAAAATCAGATTTCCAATTATTTATTTCATCTCATTTGCTTAACTAATATTTCACTCAGAATATTGTATTTTGTTACCCATTGCTGTAAGTTCTATCTTGAACATGTGTTTTTGGACACCAATAAGTAATTGTCTTTTTGATGTCCCGAACAAAGAAATATTTATTGGCAAAACTATCCCAAAACTTGGCGAGTGGCTGTGTTGATGCTGCTTCCACACTTGAAAATACTTGCATTGAAATGAAAGTTTATAAACATCAGTGAAGTCATTGTTGTCCGAACTGTTGCATATGATCTCACTGTGTATGAATTTGAACTGTTTCAGGTTAATTGGTAGATTGAACAGAGACTATCAAAGACTGCTGAAGCTTCATGCATAATATCAGAAATATTGCTTCCTTTATTCATTCTGTCTCAGTTATTGCCATTATGATGTGCACCGCAATTTGCATACACACTGATCAAAAATGGCAGTCAGGTGCTTGTACAGTAATGGACGATTTATAAAGCGCATGCAGTTTAAACATGCTGTGTCATTACAGTTGAAATCATGCGAGAAATAATTTTTGATCATCTTGCCACAACTGATAACAGATCTGTTTTATTATGCCTATCAGTCGATATCAGCTTGCACATTATATATATAATGAAAATCTTGATTTTTAAGCATGTTCCAACTAGATATTTATGTTAAACTGAAGTTGATTATCTGAAAATCACAACTATTTACAGCTTGCTATCATTTTTATTTTTCAAATACTGGGCACCATGTTAATTTAATTTACCCATTTCTTAATAAAAACTCGAACTGATCTATATTAAAAAAAATGTATAGGCTTTTTTGAAAATGGGTTTCAGAAAACTGGAGGTGTCCAAAACATATTGGATAAAGGCTAACAAAAATAAATTCAGAAAATGATTATTCCAGTTTTATAGTGAGTGAGTGTTGTATGCCAAATGAATGGAAATGATGATGTATAGAACATGGATTATCTAAATAGGGGTGAACACACACCTACCTTAGGCACCCCAGTAAATTTTGACAAAAATAAACTTTATAATCATCATAAATGATTTGTTTCTATGCAGGCGGGGGAGCTGTAAGAAGGCTAATATGGGCTTCATGTGCGAGATCGGTCTACGGACTAGAATATACCATATCCTTGGTGGTTCTGTCCTTAGCGTATGGAGCAAGGTGGAGAGTGTGCTGACCTCAATGCCAGGTGGTGCCCATTCCAAAATGCAGATCATTCGTCTTCGAACTGATGATGGTCAGAAGATTGTTGGTATGTATGTTACATTGATCACCTATTACAACTTGATTCATTGGAGCCATGAAGTAATACTGAGACAAGTCATAAGCAATGCTGTATTATAATGGGGATTTTATAACTGAGAAAAGTCATATTAAAGCAAGGTTATGTCATAATGGGGATTTTATAACTGATACAAGTCATATTAAAGCAAGGTTATGTCATAATTGGGATTTTATAACTGAGACAAGTCATATTAAAGCAACTTTATGTCATAATGGGGATTTTATAACTGAGACAAGTCATATTAAAGCAAGGCTGTATCATAATGGGGATTTTATAACTGAGAAAAGTCATATTAAAGCAAGGTTATGTCATAATGGGGATTTTATAACTGAGACAAGTCATATTAAAGCAAGGTTATGTCATAATGGGGATTTTATAACTGAGAAAAATCATATTCAAGCAAGGCTGTATAATAATGGGGATTTTATATGTAATCACAGTGAATAGCACTTGACCATAATGATTTAAAGAACTACCGCCCAATTTCTAATCTCCCATTCATATAAAAAATAATAGAAAAGGCTGTTCTAACCCAACTTATATCTCATTTGAATTCAAACAGTCTTTTTTTAGCAATGTACAGTCTGCCTATCATTCTTGCCACAGTACTGAAACTATTCTTTTAAATGTATTTAATGACCTTCTCTCTGCTTTGGATAGCGGAAAGGTTATAGTCCTCACCCTCCTTGATTTGTCTGCAGTATTTGACACAATAGACCTTGATATATTACTTCACAGTCTCCAGCATGTTTTTGTAATTCACAATACAGCCATACAATGGTTCAAGTCCTACTTAGTCAACAGGACACAAATTGTATCTACAAATGGAATACACTCCAGCCCAGTTGATCTATGTTGTGGTTTTCCACAGGGGTCTGTTGTTGGACCTGTTCTCTTCTTTGTATACACTCAGCTGCTCTCAAGTGTCATAGATCATCACCCAGTGTCTCACCAGTTGTACGCTTGTGACACCCAAATATACAACTCAAGCCACCCAACTGAAGTTGATGCTACCATCCATGGAGTAGAGAGTGCATTTCTGATGTGAAATCATTGATGACATGTAACAAGCTGCAGATGAATGATGATAAAATTGAAGCCATTCTGATCAAAACACAAAGACTTTCCCATTCACATCCTTTACCTCAAACAATAAATATCGGCAACACCAACATTAATTTCACAGACAGTACGAAACCTAGGTGTTACTCTAGACAGTACTCTCATATTGCACCAACATGTCATGAACATATATAAGGCTGCATATCTTGCGCTGAGACACATCAGCTCCATTCGCAATTATCTTTCAGTTGATGCCACTAAAACACTTGTGTGTTCATTAGTACTTTCAAGACAGGACTATTGTAGCTCAATTCTGTCTGGTTCGTCTCAATATCTACTCCCAACTTCAAAAAGTTAAAAACACTGCTGCTCGGTACATCTTTAGAGTACTATGATCAGAGCACACCTCCCTGCTGCTCTACCCTACACTGGCTATCCATTTGATCCAGAATCGAACACAAAATGTGTTCTCGGTGCTACGTTTCACTGACAGACTCCAGTTCAGCATACCTTACCCACGTGTATACACCAGCATGATATTTATGCTCCGCTTCTGGCAATCTTATACTCGTTATTCCCACTATTAAAACATAGTCATATGGACAACATTCTTTTGCATCCAGGGCCCAGCAAAGTGGAATGAATTGCCCATTGAAATTAGATGCAAAGACAGTGATCCCATTGGTAGTGTGCTTAAAACTCACCTTTTTAGACTACAAGAACAAACTTAAAAGACCTAATAAATATTTTCAGTATTTTTTTGTTTTCCAATTTCACAATGTGT
This sequence comes from Unio delphinus, assembly GCA_029339505.1. Classification (NCBI taxonomy): domain Eukaryota; kingdom Metazoa; phylum Mollusca; class Bivalvia; order Unionida; family Unionidae; genus Unio; species Unio delphinus. The sequence goes on along the minus strand of JAQISU010000109.1, from coordinate 10,943,080 downwards.
GTTTTTTTTTGTAGTCATATCATTATAGATGTTGTAAAGTGCTGAGAACTTCTAAGATTAGGCACTTTACAAAGTCCTCATCATCATTATTATTATTATTATAATTATATACTCATTTGGAAAGTTTAACAATACAAGCTTTTTATTACATAAACACTCAAAACTGTATTGCAATCATATACGGGACAAGTTAGACTTTACTGTTATGATTACATTGTTTCCATGTGGAAAATTTATTAATGCACAATTACATAGAACTGAATGTGTTTATACACATCTGGTTAATATAGCAGATTTTATTATAACCACATCTTATCATGCAGATGTTTCACTAATGTCTTTTTTGTTATTTTCCATTTTTCAGGTAGTCTCATTCCAAGCAACTGTGTGGATCCATTGACAAATGTGTTGTCACAGGACTGTAGCAAGACTTATGTAGAGACACATAAAGAAATTATGCGACCTCCTCCTGAGGAGGAGTCTGAGGCAGTTAGCACACTTAGTATGCCTGTGTTTTTCTAATACATTTAAGTTCCAGTCCTGTTCACACCCAGAAGTCTTTCAGATAAACGTCATTGTAAAAAATTGTGTTCAACAGCAATATGCTAGTCCATTCATTCTTAAAGGGAAATATTCATGGCATCTGTGTAGACTACTGTGCATTTGTGATAGATGAACATAAATGTGCCATTCTCTTATGGAAACATGCACAGTGTTATAATAGACCAAAGAGTTACAGATCATGATCATCTTAATTCATACATGTGGTTTGACATTTTTCACTTTTGTATTAAGTAAAGTTGAAATATCTGTGGTTGATTCAGGTAAAAAAAAAACATTCTCTTGTGTATTGAATATCCATGTGATTATATTCCTCACAAAAAATTGTGTTGTTAGCTAACTAACCATGAAGTTTTATCTCCATGAATATTTCAACTTTGCGGTACCTAGAAAACAACATCCTTAGATATTTATACAGTGTGTTCCCAACAGTGTGGACTTAGATCTACAATCACATTACTTCAGCAGATTAGATCTACAATCACATTACTTCAGCAGATTATGGCCTGTGCTGTTTGACATATTGTGCTGTTCCATAAATTCAGTGTATTGTGGCAGCAAATTAAGGCCTATGGTGTTCCACATATTTTGTCAGTAGATTAAGGCCTGTGTTGTTATATATATTATCTTAGCAGATACACTGATCTAATCTGTTGAAATATGTGATGGGATATCCATGTCTACACTGATCTAATCTGTTGATATATCATGTGATGGGATATCCATGTCTACACTGATCTAATCTGTTGATATATCAGGTGATGGGATATCCATGTCTACACTGATCTAATCTGTTGATATATCATATGATGGGATATCCCATGTCTACAGTGATCTAATCTGTTGATATATCATGTGATGGGATATCCACATCTGATGATAAACTATTTAATGGAATATTCATGTCTACACTTTGAATGTTTGCCAGATTTCTTCAGTTTATTTGATGTTTATGAACACATTATTTGTATATCACATTGGTATCATCTCAAGTGTATATATGATATCTGAATATATTGCAGGATGTTAAGCATCGAGTGTTATTTGCAGATGTCACTTACAAAACATGATGAACCTTTCTTGATCACTGCGCTATACTGATTATGCATATCTTTAAAGAAGAATCATTTATTTGATTTATTTATTGGAACTATTTATATCGTAAGAAGGATATTAAAATGTGATGAGGCATTGCATCAGGATATTCTGTCCTATTTCTGGATAAAAAAAAGTGTATTTTTTATGAATATGTTTACATAGGATTTACTCTTTGTCAGTGACAATTATACAATCCTACTTCATTTTGGATCAGTTTGTTGATACAGGTCAATTGCAGTTCATTAGTTTTGGACACCAAAGTCATTCACCATTTTCATTATTCAGACGAATGAAGATGATCAATGAGATTTCATGGGTTGTTTAGTGTGCTTTTAAACATTGTGATGTAGTTCTTTGCAGTGTATGAATTTTGAAACTATGCATAATTATTTGAATAATACACTTTTGATTCTATAATTAAGGCAAACTTCTTGACAATCAATAGTCATTTATCTGATCAGTTGTTTTGAACTGTGGTGATACAGGATACAAAAATGCTGGCAGGTGATACAGGTGTCCATATCAAAAATGGAAATGATTAGTTGGTGCTTTGTATTATTTATTTAAATAAAATAGCACAGATTGTATGTACTAATTTGATAAAGCTCTTGGAGAACTTCTCTTTTCTAGGATTTATTTTTAATTTACCAATTTTCATTGGTTTTCCGGTTGCTAAAAACCATACATTAAAAAACCATGAATGGTTTATGTATAAAAGAAGACCTATTCTCTATCAGTGGCATTTCTGTGAATGTGGAAGAAAGAATGGAAATTAAATAAAATTACAGTAAAGCTGTGGATGATGGTTATATAACAATATCAGCTTCCAGTAACTTGAACTAACCAAATAATAGATGGTCCTGTTGTTAAACCAGTCTGCCTTAGAAAGGAAGGTTTGTGCATTCATAATGTATAAGGCTGCATCCATTTGAGGCTTAATTGATTGAATCAAGACCATAAAGTAGTGTAGAATCTGAGTAAATCCGACTTAAAATAGATCAATCACACGGCAAAGCTTATAATAAAACTTTTGAGACATTTGTCAGTTTAACAATGTCCAGTAATGAAAGATCAAAGATAGCAACAATGTTTCATCAGTTAGTGTAGGTTGATTGATTGATTGACAGTATAACCAAAAACATAACAGGTTATACCATGTAGTTTAAGTATTCTGCCTTGCCCAGAAACACTTCACAGCATCCATAATGGCCTGATCTGGGCAGGATTTAAACCCACGTCTTTCTGGTCATGCTAACCACTAAGCCTCTATGGCTCATATAAACCATGAGAGAATAACTGTAGCGGTCATTGTAAGATTACCATTTGACTTTTGTTCAGTTCTAAACTCATTATAATAAAAAATTTCAAGCATACTGTAATTTATAAATTTCCTAAAACCAGCTGTCAGTTTATGAACACTATTATTTTCTTTGTCTGTTGACCCGATGTCTTTCAGAAACAAGATAACTAATGTGTACCAGTGTAAATAAGAGATATTAAGTAGAGTATCTTCCATTGATCTTGCAGATAAAAAGGCATCATTTGTACAAAATAGGTAACAGATGTCTGCTGGGGGAGAGAGAGAGAAGGGGGGGGGGAGGGGGGAGATTCTCATGGTCCAGTGCACTTGAGGCTGTTCGTGTAGTTTAGAACTTTTTTTTTACTTTTTCATGAGAACTCGTGGAGTGATCCAAGTACCTTGGCACAGCTTCATTTTTTTAAAAAAGTTTTCCCTGGGTACCATGTATTTTAAATGGAATGGCCCTAGTTGTTATAAGTGTTAAATATTTAAAGAGACAAGGCAAAGGTAAGTCAATTGTAGTACTTGACAATCATGTACTTTTTTAAAATCTTGAACCATGCAAAGATGTAAGCTCCATGTCAGATATAAACTTTTAGTCCCATTTTGCAACATGATAATCCAGATCTATATTTTGTTTTTTTGAGTAAATGTTCAGTGATAGTTGCCAAGATTAATGCCCTCACATTATACTAGATATTTGTTGAAGGTTTCAAGACCTCCTGCAGATAAAATGGGCCTGATTTTTACGTACTATGTATGTTTTATACTCACTGATATTATAGGATAGGGTTTTGAGAGATAGGATGTATCTATTGCAGAAAAGTAATTTGAGAATTTGCAAGAAATTACTGGGAATGTATTTATTGTCTTATTCTGAATTAGCTTGGTCAGACATGGCCATCTCTTTTCTGCTAGCATTATTAGCATCTTCATTGTTACAGGTTTGTGTTAATTTTTATGTAATTCAAATGCAGGCAGATGATTCAACATCAGGATGCAGATTAGACATGTTCCATAAAATGCTTATCGCTGATTTTATTCCCAAGGACTTTCCTTCATGCTGAATTTTCTGAATTTAGCTAGCTGCTTTTTGCATGCTGTGAACTAGAGTGGTGAATCTCCTGTTTGGTCATGATACGATGTTTATTACAATATATACCACGATATGTATCATACAGTTAGCACAGAATGCAATAAATGTTATGATGAAGGAATGAAAATAGTGTCATGATGTTACTAGTGTGATAAGAATTTTTGGTTTTGTTATTAATGGTACAATATCTTTGCAATTATTTGAACTTGAACCTGAATTATTTCCAGATGAGAATCCTTGCAAAGATTTATGGGATTGGATTTTTTTGTCATATTGATGTTGATTATACAGAAGACTTTCATTTCAGTACATAGATCATTTGTATTTTACATCAGCATACCAAACTAAAAGTGATTCTATATGTATTGTCACTGGTATAGGTGGTGATTATTTTGTTGGGTTTTTTTTTGTTGTGCAGATTAAAGGAACCAGTCTAATAACTCGTATCTAGCAGATGAATGATACCACCAAAAAAGAAGAGCAGCATCTTTTAATAATTGCATTGAAGGGACATTAAGCACTTAAATTTTATTTCTTTCTTCAGCTTTAATGATTATTGTGATACATAACTATCAAATGAAAAAATGTCACTGTATTTTCACATGCCTTGAAAAAAATATATCTCAATGCAATGAAACTGTACTGAATGGTTTACTAAACTGCTCATCGCTATGCAGACTAGTAAATTCTGATTACTTAAGATTTTATGAAATCCAAGAGCAAGTAGCATAGGAAATAATCAAAACTCTCAAAAACATGCAGAAGATCTCTGCTTTTGGCTGTTTCTTTTGTTTACACTATTGACCCAATTTGCTTCTTTTGAGGTTTTAGATTAAAAAATTCAGATGTTTCCTCTAAGTTGTGTCTTAAGAGATTTTACTTCCCTCTTTGTTTGATTGTAGAAGGCAAAACTGCTTGCTGGGTAACAAACTTTAAAAACATGCATGCTAGAGCACAACCCACCCTATTGCAGATAAATGGATTAAGTTTCTTCTTTCCATCTGTGTGATAAACAATTTGGCCTTTTTATCTGCTGTCCCATAAATCACGACTGATATGATGACATCTTCCCATTAAACTAAAAATTTATCAGTCACAAAGTTTTGCTATATAGTAATGGTTTAAGAACTTGTAGCAATTTGAAATTACATTTGCTACATACAGTTGTTAATTTCAAGCCTTTCATTTCATGCCAATATTGTAGCTTCAAGATAAATAGAGTAACATTGATTAGGTACATGTAAAATTAATGTTTGTTGATTGTTATGAATGATTTACCTGCACAGTGTTTTGTAAAGTGATAAATGATTGAAATGCAACATATCCACGTCTTTGTATCATTCCAGATTTAAGTTATTCAGTTTTTCTCTGTGCAATGCCAGTCTAACTTGTTGTATAAAATGAAACCATTTATGGTGCTATGCTTGTACAAAGGTTTTAAAAAGTATCTAGAGTTAACTTACATCTCTCATATTACAAGTTGAAAATGCATAAGATTTTCATGTATTCTGATGGCATTTATAATACTTTAAAGCTGCAATATGTTCAAATTATGTTTTTCATTTTTCTCCTGGTTATTATTTGAATGTGAAATCTTGAAAATAGTCACAAAATACATGTGATTTCTGTTAGCTCTTGGACTCTGGTCTCCTAATTGGGATTTGAAAATCTCCCACATCCAGGAACCTTTTTTTTATGAGCCTTCTCATACTTACTTGATCACTCATTCCGTTTTTAATTACAATGAGAAGTTCTTGTAGTGTATTCAAATGTTGGTAATTAGTCTCCAACATGGAACTATCATTAACCTACTGTTTTTTGTTCGCTTTTGCTCTTTTTTTCAAACAGTTTTGGACACAACTGCAGGAGGTTTTGAAAGATAATGTACTTGTAGATTATGCAAATAAAGTATTACTTATACGTTTGTTAACAAACTCTTATTATTGCAGCTATTTTTGTAATGAAGACTCATTTTTTTTCAATGAATTTAGTATCTTGAGTAAAGTATTTATCAAATGAAATTCCAGAGTTTTTGTTTATCCTTCAGATGCCATGCCATTTCTGAGAAGTGAAATATATGGGTATTGTTCCCATGCATCTTTTTACTTTGCAAACAATCTTTGAAATTAAAATTGTTAGATATACAAGTTAAAAGTCTGTTTTTAGTTTGTTTGTTCCCTGATAAAATAAAATTTAATCTAAAAAAAAAGCCTGGTTAGGAAATGATTTTTAAAGACATCTTTATTGCAAACAACTGCTTAAAGTCTCGGCTAATATAATTTTCATTCATTTTATCTTACACCCTTAAGTTGTACATATAACAAGTTGGAGATGGGGATGACGTAGATATTTCAACACACTTATTTATGAAATCATGGTTTAGTAAAAACAAATTAACACTTTTTATAATGACTACTATTTTACTGTATTTATGCCTATAATTCTATATACAGCTTATTGGTGAGGTTGTGTACATAGCTTTTGTGAGAACTATTCTTAGATGTGTAATTGAATTTTGTGAGCTGTTACTACTAAGTGCAGTGTTGAAAATTATAGTTCTGTTATCCTGTACTCAAAAGTACAGTTCTAGTGAGAGATATTTAAATACATGTGCCTGCCAGGTCGTTAAAAATTGTATGCATCAGGTAAATCTAGTTTGGTTGTTTGGTTTTAATGGCACTTTCAGGGAAAAGAAAGAATGATAGAATACATTAAGTATGCAAAAATGCTTTTGTTTGTTTGTGATATATATATATATATATATATATATATATATATATATATATATATATATAGTATCATTTATCATAGACACTGTTATGATTTAATTTTTAATGGTTTTCATTTATATAAAATCACAAAAGTGCATGTATAGAAAGTTAAGAATTTGAAAAGTTGTAAAATGTTCAGTTTCTTATCTGATTTTCAGTTGTTGAAAGTTGTGTTGTAGTTTTTGTATGCCAAGTCTAACTTATTATTTTGACTGTGTCATGCAAGGTTGTTTTTTGTTTCCATATAGATACAAAAATCAGACCCAAGGACAAGCCATCATACCAAACAATTACACATAGGATACTACTGATGCCCTTTCATTAGTATTCTATTCATGCATCCAAATGTTACACAATTATGAAATTTATTTCTATTTGATTGGTTCTTTGTCAAACATTATCAAATATTAGGTAGTAAACAGATGATAAAATTCAAAGTTTATTTTTGCAGTAAGAATCCTTTCCATTTGCTGACATTTTCCTAAACATATTTGTCATTCAAGTGAATAATAGTTGTCAGAGCTGCCATATTTTTACCAGTGTACAGTGCATATTCACATGCAAAGTGCATATATATTTACCATCACTTAAAATGCCAGCAGATATGGTTTTTGTTTGTTTGTTTGATTAGGTTTTCTAATGTAGCTTTAACAATTTTTCAGTCATATCGCTACAATGTCTGCAGTGAGGCAATTTATAGTAATGTCTAGCACTGGGACATCATGCCGCAGACATGTAGCATGATGTCCCACCCAGTCACATTATCCTGACACCAGGCTGACCAGTCTTAACACTAACCTCTTAATGCAGAGCGAGGCAGCTGTTAGTACCATTTTTGTAAGTCTTTGGTATGACTCAGCCGGGGATCGAACCCATGACCTCCCGCTTCCATGGCAGATGCTCTAACCACTAGGCCACTGGTGCAGTTGCCAGCAGATAATGGTTTATTCAGTTGATTCTGGTTTTTTTACCTAGCAAAAAGCACAGGCCTATATCAAGTCACTTAAAATGCCAGCAGATCAGTGTCCTTGCTATTCATTCTGCTTATCATATCAAACAAACAACTTAGAACTAAATCTGCCAGCATATAGCATATACAGTTGGGTACGAGTTTGAGCCTGAGATTTTGAGTTTCCACTTTCAACAAATCAGAAATGAGCTTTAAATTCTATGATGTTTATTCTAACCAAAGTCTCATGGTAGGCTTAATCTCCTGAGTTTTAAGATTTTCAGGTCTGGCTAGGACAAGTTTCACTTTCAGTCAGTTAAAATTGGAAACCTTTGTTATTGATGTCTATATCATTGTCAGGCCTCAGTCTTCACTGTTCATTTATGTGTAAAACATAATTGCTAGGTACAGTGTATGATTTAAAGTTTTGAGAAATCATTTGATTTGGGTTTAAATGTTCATTATTCAGCATTGTGTTATTCACTTTTAAAACAATTTTACTAACAAAGACATGGATTTATATATATATGTGATGATTTTTTTTCTTCCTCATAAACAATATTCATTGGAGCTTGATATACATGTTTGTATGCATGTGTGCATGTTGAGACAAAAGAAAGCCTGTTCATAAAGAACACATTATTTCTTGTTCTATGCCATTAAATGAAAAATAAAGATTTAAATTTTCTTCAGTAGTTGATATTATTTACAAAGCTTTACAGTTGAATGCTTACTATTTTCTTCAAAATACAATTTAACTTGTCAGTACAGTAAAACCTGTCTTGAGAGACCACTGCTATGAGAGACCACCTGTCCTGAGAGACCATTATCTTTTGGCAGAAGAGGTGATCTTTCAAGACAGGTTCCACTCTAAAGCAAAGTAAGTTAAGCTTATTATGGTTATGTTCTGCATCCATCATGCATTAGCCATCACCATTTTCAGTTTCAACTTTAAAGAAAGCACTGGACCAGTTTCAACTAAACTTAACACACAGAATAGTGGCATGAAGGCATGTCATACAAATTATGCCAGTCTGCTATTTAATCTACCTGATGCTATAAAATATGGAACTTTAGAATACTTTCTCGAAAAGTGTTTTAAAGCAATGAAGGTCTTTTAGTAATGCATAGATAATCATGAACATGAGACATGACAGGTTATTGCAACAACAAAAAAATGTACAAGCTATTTCTCAAAAATCTACTTAACAAAGTTTGACCAAACAAATAGGACACATTATGCCAATCTGACATCATTATCGACACAGATTTATAAATAATAAAAAAAGATATAGAAATGGCTTCACAAACAACACAACAGAAACTAACCAAATTTCAACAAAATTGTACAAATGATGCCAATGCATCATCAGATTTGGTTACTGTAACTCCTCCAGGGCTGAGTGAGTGTTGGGTCCATTCCCACTCGCCCAATGGTCTTGGAGATGTGGTTCCAATTCCTTACCCCAGGAATAATTAATTATCTAGCTGTGCTAGAAAATTAAAAAGTGCTACATGTATCTAGTAGACTAAAAGCACTATAATTCAAATATAAATAGATAAAACTCTAACTTGAATCAGAAAAACATTTAAGTATCTGCAGGAAACATACTGACCTGTATTTCTTTGCCTACTGCCCTTCCATTAACTTTTAGATGGCTATCAGAGCAGCAGAGAGGGTGAATCCTACAATTTTCTGAGCGTCGATTCGGAAATCTGAGGCTTCCACCAAATAGTTAAAAAAATGGCGTCTATTCGATAAAATAAGATTTCATTATATACGCCAGCGTCGTTGTCATTCACCCTCTCTGCTGCTGAAACTTTCAGTTCTGGGTTAATAATTCTTTTACGAGTTCAACCAAATATTTGATCCAGTCTTTAGGACCTTACAAACAGACTAATCGCTAACACCTCATCTTGTAGATCAATCAAATTATTTGACTGGTCATTGAGTCGAAAATTAATTCTTGTTAGCGAATTATTATGGCATCGCATGTAGACAGGATTAATTGGGTTTTCAATAATTAGGAATCCTGGAGGAGCTGTTGGTGCAAACGAATAAAGAATATATCCCTGCTGAGCTTGATTTGATTGCTCTAGATTAATTTGATAGCTTCCTTCGATTGCATCACATACTAAATTAAGCGCAATCACCGCTGAAATATTTACATTGTGCGGGGCAATATGCCTACCTCCGCCATCTGGGTCATTATTATATTTAAGGAGTGTAGTTGAATCTTGTAATTGTAATGTCTTGATAACATCACCAATATGTTCTTTCAGTCTTTCAGCTTTGTACCCGGGAAGCTTGAAATTACGTAGATTGTCTTCTGTGGTCTTGTAACTGGTTAGGAATTGTTGTTTACTGTCGCTGTTGTCATTAATTATTGTTTTAATAATTAGTTCATTGATATATTCCATGTCAGATACAAGCTGATTAATTATTTCAATGTGTTTTCGCGATTTTGTTTGCTGTAGTTGTTCTAGTTGTGTGTTATATAATTGATTAATTTCCTTAAAATAATCAATGACGTCACTTAGCGTAAATGAAATAGTAACAGATGAGTCGGCTGTTCTTTTAATGATAAAATCCCATTGCAATGTGTCTTTGTTGGTAAATATAAATCTATCGGCGATTTTTCCTTTTCTTATATCAGATAAATTATCTCGATAACTGGGATTGATTTCATGATATGATTGTACGTCCGTGGTTAAGTCAGTGGTGGCTCCGGGTGGTTTTTCAGGCCATCCTAACACTGTTCTTAACGAGCCGTTATAGATATCTACAATGTATCCCTCTGTGCTTATTTCGATCGACGACGAGAGCGTCGGTTCATGAAGTTTAATAGCTATGCTTGATTCATTTCCAGTAATTGATTTTATTCTACGCTGAATTTCAGCATCGATTTGCTCAATTTGGTACGACCCAGTTGGTAACGAAACAGTTTCCCACTCTGGAGTGCCATCGGGTTTATTCTTATACGAGAACACCAGTGCGTTATTGGGTTGCTGACCACCAAATGCAACAGATCTGATATTAGGCCAGCTATGATATACTCGTAATTTTGCCAGCGCGATCTCACGAACTGGAATCGGAGAAGGGAAGTTCACACTAAATTCGGGGGTTGTTGATGTTATTGATATCATGCTTGTTCGTATCGGAGTGGTATTCTCCGCGATTCGTTGAAATAGTTCGAGTGACATTATTATTAACGCTGTCTTCAATTTCCAATTTCAACATCGCGGAGTTATACAACTGGGTCATCGTGGAAAATTCAACATCGGATATGAACGAATTATCAATCGCGTGTGAGATCAATTCGGATAATTTCGAGTACGCGTCAAATACCACCCGATACCGAGCTGTATAATCACTGAGTTTTTTCTGAGAACACGATGATAACTTTTTAGTTATCGCGGTGGCGACTGCCGCAATTATTGTTGCCGCGGAGATAGCAATTGGAACTGCAATTGGCGCGATCATGATCACCGTCGATAATATAACTCCCGCGCTGGCCATCACACCGGATATCGAGTACACAGTTACATCGATGGCGGTAATTCTTCTGCGGTATTTTTTTTATTTTTTCACGATAGCGCTCAGACAACGACGCTAAGTTTGCGGAAAATTCTTTTACGGTGTCGTATCGATATTGATGCGATGACAGTGATGATTTCATCGTTGACGATGATTTCATTGTTGTTGTTGTTGTTGTTGTTGTTGTTGGCGTCGTCACTGACTTTGCTGATGGCTCTGCCGGCGATGATTTCATTGTTGTTGTTGTTGTTGTTGTTGGCGTCGTCAATGACTTTGTTGATGGCTCTGCCGGCGATGATTTCATCATTGCTGATGGCTCTGCCGGCGATGATTTCATCATTGCTGATGGCTCTGACATTAGTGACGATTTCATCATTGTTGTTATTTTAAACCCGCTAGTGTTTTCAATTATTTTCCTCTTCCGGGTAGTAGATCAGGGTGTCTGCTGGTCCTACGTATTCTAAACACCAGTGTATATTTCTTCTAATAGTATCATCAACGGCAGTGATTTCGAAAGTTTCTTTTTCACTCTCGATAAGTACTGTCGCGGTGCCACCAACGTAGGTTTTACCTCTCACGATGATATTAAATTGCTTGTCAGAGACTAACGTCATCCTGTAGATATCAGAGATAAACTCCCCTTTGAGATTGACTTCCAATTTAGTATTCGAGTTTTTTATCCAATCAAAGCTCCCATAATCGACCGTATACACGATATTTCTAACGCTGTCTGGATGCGAAATTTTTACCTTATTGATGGCCTCGCTAATTTCCGCGAGAGATATAGCCGCGTTGAGTGGGGTTCCAAAGAACTTATCGATGACGTCGTTGGTTGTTTTTTGTTTATCAAGCACACGCTTGATTTCCGCGAGAGATATAGCCGCGTTGAGTGGGGTTCCAAAGAACTTAGCGATGACGTCGTTGGTGACTTTGTCGCTGGTGGAGAGATTTTTAAGACCTGTTTGTAGTTTAATAATATCGTCGATGACATCGATAAGTTTTCTGATGGTGTCATGTTTCATCAACGTTCCATCGCGGTTACCAAAAAATTCAACCAAAAGGAGGTCTAATTTCAAACTTTCTCGTCTTTGATAATTGAAGCTGAGTCGCTCGTATGTCGTAGTGATATTGTGACTTTCAGAGCCCTTAAAGTAATTTTTAACCATTTCACTGATGGGTTTTTGTTCGTCAAGCGCGCGTTTAATTTCCACGAGAGACATAGCCGCGTCAAGCGGGGTTCCAAAAACTTTTTCAAGGCGTCGTTGGCGGGTTTTTCTACCGTCTCGAAATCTTCTTTTAGTTTAAGAAGATCATTGACGATATCGAGATATTTTGCCTTGATTTCGTCAAGACTCATTATTTTATTCGTGCTCGTGTTATAAAAGAATAAATTCAGAAGGTCATTGATGACAGCGAGAGACATACTAACCACAGGTGGGGCTCCAAAGAACTTACCAACGATATTTCTTCGAAAAGCATTATAACCCCGAAGATGATCATCCAGCTCACGGCCGTGGGCGGCAATCGCGTCGGTGATCGTAGACACAAGTGCGCCTGGTTTAAGTCGTCCACCGCTGGAATACAGCGCAACAGAGTTTTCAGCGGCGTCGTGTTGTCGTTTTAAAATGTCATTCAATGACACATCACTGGATTTCAATTTACCCTGGCGATCTTGAAATACAACTATTTCGTTCGGGTCAACACTTACTAAATTTAACGTCTCAGCAATTTCATCTTTAATTATTTTTTTTACATCCTCGATAGAACCCGCAGATGGTTTCGACATTGACAGAGATTGTCCCCAGATATTAATCATTATTGTTAGCACAACTTGTATTTTCAATTTATTGATTCTCTAAAATTACCCTGCAATTTCCCACTCGTGTATTCGTTTACAACCAAATGAGGTGGTTTCTGTGACGATGAAATCTCCGCGAGGACATTTAATACCTCACGGCCACATATCGGTGGATCATTTAATTGTTGTGTTGGCAGCGTGGAATAAAAAATCAGAATTGATTGATTCTTTGAATTTATATACCGCATGAACTCGCTCGGTGGGGCTAACCCATATGAATCGAAATAAACAATCCCACGTGGATCAATCGCGTATGCAACCCAGTGAGTTCCCGATCCGTTACTGTTATCAAGATTGATGATACCGGTTTCAACGCGTTTAGGTTTTCTCGGTAATTGATCTCTCATAAAAACCCCTCTGAAGTTTTTATCTCTAGTTTTTTAGCAGCATCAATTAAATCAAAATTGGACATAGGGAGAATTAGGCTTTCAACTAATAAACCGTTCCTGGTAGTCTTAGACCCGATCCGTGAACGGATCTCCCGCTGTACCATGAATACGGGGTTCCTGGTAGTCTTAGACCCTTTCCATTTTTTTATATCCTTTTCCAGTTGCCTTTTTCAACGCCATCCCTGCCGCGGTCCCAACGGCCCCCAACGCTGCCGCTTTCGCCACTGCTGGGGCAGCCGCTGCAATCAATGCTGGTATTGCGGATAACAATGGAAATATACCACCTGATTTTATCATGTTCGCGATTGCAGCCTTTGAAAATACAATTTGAACCCCTCGCCGTTTCTTCATTGCATCATTGAAATGTTTTATTTGACGATCCGTCAGAGATATTTTATGTGTACCGCCGGACATCTGCGCTGGTTTTAACGTTATTGTGGTTTCACATTCTTTAGCGGATTTTGATCGCAATTTCTTGACCTGACCATCAGTCAGCTTGACACTAATAACACTATATGGCATTTTATTGTAAAACACATTTATGCTTTCAATTGATCTAATTGGAAACTCTTCAAGTTTCATTTACATATTTTCCACTGGTGCATCAAGAAGTCTCATTCGTCCGCCAACCCCTTCTAACAACATTGATTTGTCGCTGAGAATAACAGCAACCGCTCTATAATCAACACCACCAGGATCTATACGAGCCCTAAAATGTATGTCAACGACGGATTGTCTCATTAAATCAAGATGCTCCAGCGAAAAGTAATAAATCGGATACAAGTTCTTAAAATCGAGTTGCGATATTTGCAAACCGGTATCAACGTTTTGATCACGACCCATATATGACAGCATCCGATGATACACACGTGCTATTTGGTTATTGTTATAATTAAGCTGTATATCCTCAGATGGTTCTTGTTGTCCGTTTATTCTCAAGGAAACCTCACTTACCCCTAATCGATCAAATATCATATGACTGCGTTCTTGGGAGCCTGGTCGATTCCTATTCTGTAGCGCTATAAATATATGACGTGGAGCTGAAACGCCTTGTTTGGCTGCTAAGTGCAATGTAAATGTACCATTAACATTATCCTGTTTGACATCAGTTGTTGTTGTTAGCCAACTTATCAATGATTTGCCGCCTGTGTCCATAAATGAAAGTAGCCGCTCTTTAGTAGTAATTGATGGGGTCATTACTGGCATCCACAATACTATTTTACTCAAAACAACTTTACCTTCAGCGGCACCAGTATGCCAAATTGCATCATTGTCATCGCCTTTTCGCACTAACGCGATTGTGTGTTTGGCTCCATAGATGACTTTTCTGACATTTCTGCAGAATCCAAATATATGATGGAGTGGAATCGCACATGAAAAATATCGCTGCTGTCCTTGCAACGTTGCTACTCGTGTTGCAAATCCTAAATTGAAATTCCCATTAACGCCTCCCAGAATATCAAACGCAGCTCCTGGTCTAGCTCGACGTTCTGGATTAGTTGCTTCTCGTTGATTTGCTTCTGCAGTGTCTTGCGGTGTTAACACTTTAATGTATTGAAGGTGGTCAGCGTTATCAGAGGTATCCTTTGCAAACATCATAGATGGACCAGCCGATCTTGTATAATCATCGGAGTATCTTGCTAGCCCGATTATTGTTGTTGCAACATCAACCTCGCGGTCTATTGATTCAATTTCTTTTCCATCAATGAGATATCTTGCACTTTCAAATAACGTTATTATGCCATTATTAACAAAACCAACTCGGATATTTGAATCATTTGCATATGGGGTATCAGCTGCAACATTTGTTACGAGTTTTCCTTCTACTTCGATAAATGCTTCACATGGCAAAAAGTATTTACTGGTATCTTGAACTTGAAGTTCAACTCGCGATCGTAGGTTGGGTTGTATTGCATGATAGGAATAATATTGATAATCGCGGACGGAATCGTCTTTGCGCACTGGGGCTTCCATATCTAACGCGGGATCAGCTGTTAGTTTAAACATTTTATTAAAATACTAGTGTTTTCAATTGGAAACGCTAGCGTTTTAACTCTTTGTAATCATCGTCGTTGAAAATTCTTCGAATTTCTTTTTTGTTTCAAACCACTTCCTGCTATTGCGTTCATGATAGCGCTATCTGTTACCGGTGAAGCCGGAGTCACCGAAGCAGCCAACGACGCTAGTTTTTCTTCCACTGCGCTATTTATTGCTTTGCTGATTTTTGCAGGCATCACTGTAGTTGATGGCAGCACTAATGACGAAGTCATTCCCGGTTTCTTTCGCACCAATGATGCTATTTTATCTTTCGCAGCAGAAAATGTCTTTCCGGCAAGATTTCCAACGAAATCTCCGATTTTGCTGATTCCCTTATCACGAATAACATCAATGGCCTTCATTGATAATTGTTTAGCTAATGGCACCACTTTTGGGGCCATTCTTGTAAATAGCCCCGCAATGGTATTGCCGAAACCATCTCCGTAATATGCTCTATAAACAGGCAATCGTGAGTTCACCACGTAGACGCTTACGGGTTTATCATGGTTGTAGTGTATAATCATCTTGTTATAAAACTAGTAGTTTTTCAATTAGTGATCAATCGCTGTAATAACCATGGGCATCTTTGTGATTTTCAACTAATTCAGCAATGAGTTCTCGATATACATTTATGTCCATGATACCGCCGCCAAATAATCGTCTACAGATATCAGCTGCTTCATTAATTATTTCCGGAGAGTTGTTTCCGGCTCGCTTCCCCCCGATGAGAACCTCCAGCCGTGATATATCACTGAGAATGTTACCAGGACAAGTAACGCTAGTGTTTTCAACTATGCCACTACCTAAATATCCATCTCCAGTTGACTCCTCTTTACCAAAAAATCCAGTTGGATACTCTACTCTACTCAATACTTTGTCTTTAAAACTCTCAAAATCATTGCGGTTACTTTCTGTGATTCTAAATCTATCACGGTTTGCCAGGTATACTTTTTTTATCCAATTCTCGTCGTTTTTTTATATACTCTTTATACTCTTTGTTTACAGCTATTTCTCTTTTATCGAGTGAAAAATTCCGCGCGGTAAAGTTAATTAAATCATTGTCATCTTTAAAATTTTTAATTATGCTGTATGCATAGTATGTAAATATATTTTGCGGTGAATACATTTTTTCTATAGTAACGTCTCCTTCCTCTTCTTCTGCTATTGTTGCAGTAGCACCTAGTTCTTCTAGTACTCGCTCTTTTTTTTTTGTTGTTGCCGTGAAGTAGTTACTATATCTACTGGAAGTGTTTCTAAAGACTTTTTTGTTTGTTCGGTCTCTGCTGCAATTTTTTCAAGCACACCAAGAACGGGCACTTCTCGTCGCTTGCCTTCCTCAGGAATATCCCCAAATATTGCTCGTTCAGTTGCTGTTTTCACATCTTTGGTCGCACTTGTTATCGGAGTAAACAGTTGTTCACTTGACACAGAAAAGTCAGTCTGCGCTTGTTGTCGTTGTTGAAGTTTCTCGCGAACTCTGTCTCGAACCGGTATAAACTTTTTAATTGCTGCTAGCCACTCTCGGGCTAATCTAGTTGTAAGCGATTCACCTACCATATAGTGTTTGTAAACTGAGTTTTCAAATGTGAAACTATCACAATTAAAAGCTGAGTTATTAAATAATGTACCATCAAGCTAACGTATCCATCTCCGACAAGGTTAAACTGTACGACGCTATCCGCGAATGTTTCAGAAACAACATCGCTGAGGGTTTCAAAATTGTAATATCTGAGAACGGAAATGAACGATTTTTATTAACGACTCGGCAACAACAACAACTACGTGAAAATGGAGGCGTCGCGGTGATTACTTGCTACCACGACCAGATCATCCAGTACGCACATAGCTGCATGAGTAAACCCAAACTGCTGAGTATCATTTCAGGAGAAAATCCTATGTAGTTACAAAAAACGCTTAAAAAAAATAAATTTTTTTATAGTAACGCTCACGTGGTTAGGATACTGGTTTTTCCTCGTTTAATATTTTTCTAAGATCACGAACCTTAGAACTAATTTCAGCTCGTTTTAGATACTCTTGGCCGAGCTTTTGACGTATTGCTCCAACGGTGCTAAATAGCGTTATAAATACATCAATATCGTTACCGTACAAACAAGCATAGATGGACTTTTGAATTCCTTTCACGAGTCTGTACATTTTAGGTAAAACATAACGACCCCTACTAGACTGATACTCAATGTCTTCATATTCCGAGGTAATCTTGTCACAGTCGAGATCTTTAGATAATATTATTCCTCGATTCTTTAAAATTGAAATTTCAGCAATTATAGAATTTACATCTTTGATATCCATATTTTTATAGTATACTGTATCTCTAATTATTAAAAAAAATGTAACACTCATTTGGCAATCTCACTGGCGCCCTATGACGTCAGAGAGACCCAGAGGTTACTTAGTTAACTTAATTAAGTCCATGTATATGCTGTACTGAAAACCCCATTTGGAACCCCTTTCGCGTCAAATAACGTGAAAGAGACCCAGAGGTATGTGACAACACGTATCTTTGGAACTCCTTGGGTGCCTTCGCATCCATGTAAGCCCAAGGGGACTCGAAACATACATCTCCGGCGGGAGGCCTAAGGTGACAAACATCATCTTAGACCGCCCAGAAGATATGCTTGAGGTGACGTAATACATGTACTTAATTACCTTAATTAATGGACGGCACAATGCCATATATGTCTCCGCTCGAGTGTTGCGGCAGACTTTAGGCATACATATACTTAATTGAGGATGGTATTATTCAATGAAACGATTGATGTGGGACGGCACAATTCCATATATGTCTCCGCTCGAGTGTTGCGGCAGACTTTAGGCATACATATACTTAATTAAGGATGGTATTATTCAATGAAACGATTGATGTGGGACGGCACAATTCCATATAAGGATGGTATTATTCAATGAAACGATTGATGGTAATGATGTGGGACGGCACAAGACAGCACAAACATGAAACGACGGGGCATTTTTTCTACGGCCAATCCAATCGATCAAAAGCAGCCAAACTAAATTAACCCGGTTGCATGATTGACAAAAGACAACCACACGCCCGTGTTAATGGCGTTGGTTAGTTTTGATCGGTCGGAATTGGCTTTCGAAAGCCCCAAGCTTATTACGAGCCGTAATGTATATAAGGCGACTGATACAGCCGCGTCTTTCACGAGTGTGTTATTTTATTTCCTTGAATTACTTATTAATGCTGTTTCACAACATTTAAAACAGACAGATATTTTAAATGAAGCACTAAACAAAATAATACAGTTGTTAAATAACAGCGTATATTTCATGTTCTAATTCTATAGACAAGTACATTATCGATTAAATCACAAAGAGCTGTATATACAGAGGAATTTTAACCACGCCCACCTACGTCAATGAATGGAAAACACTAGTATTTCCGGCTGAGCTAACATAGGTATTTTGCGCTGGATTATAAGAACGTCTGTACTAAATGGTCTAAATAAATACAACTGTTGAAATAATTGCAGTTTTAGCCCAAGCGACAATAAAACGTTTTAGAAATTGTTAAAAAAATACAACTATACCGAAACTATGTATTCCCATTACAGTCACGTGTGCGACGCGCCTTTTCAAGGTATACAGGTAAATAGCAGACGACTCACTTCCTTTGACGTCATAATACAAGGGAACTTAGTGAGTAGTGTTATGAGTGACGGCGGATTTATCCATAAAGGATTTATCTCCCTTGAATCGTTTTAGGTGTATACGAATTTTATTTTATGACCATTTTTTTTAGACAGAGCAGTTTTAATTATATTTTCTGAAACAAATCGTATTGAAGCCGTACAAATGTCAAAGTATCTACTGGCTTCATTTATTGATTGAAAGTTTCTCTCTTCATTATTTTCTAAATCAAACGATTTGACCCCCTAGGGCGTTTTGCATGTTTGCCAGTTCCACCTAATTTTGCATTCCGACTTTGTGAGACGGCTTGAAGATTCACAAGACAATTATCAGTCTTGTTATTATTGATATGATCAATCACAAATCCGTCTTCGATTAATCCGTAAAATGCTTCATAGATGGCTCTGTGACAGAGATATTTCTTCTTCCCAGCTGTAAACATCAAATATCCCATATTATTTACCCATCCAATCGGTTCTCTTAGTCTGCGGTGCCTGACAACACCATCACTGGAGGCTTCGTAATTAACAAGCACTGGATGAGGTCTGAAATCTTGGCTCATTTGTATAATAATACTATTTGTCTAATTTATTATAAATCTCTGGATATAATCTTGAGGGGTTTTTATGATTTTGTCCTTGATTTTATCAAGGACGCTAGGGTCAATGACTGCATTTTTTATTCGTTTGTCATAATAGCGTTTTAGTTCCCTGTATCGTTTGCCGCCGCAACTGAGACATAATTGTGATTTTCCCCTTACCCCAACCCCACATTGGAGACATGGGAGTGGACCGAAAGAACCGTTGCGAACGCTTTGTAAATGATACCCACAGAATTCGCTTCTGCATGATTTGTTACACGGAGTTGTTGATCCAATCATAAGCCACTTGCAGTGATTCATTATACTATATTTTTCTATTTAAATACTTGTTTTAATTATAACATGGAGGAGTTCAAGAGATTATCGAAAATTAAGCCTTGGAAAAATGTTAAATTCAATCTCGATAATGAGTTCAAGAGATTATCGAAAATCAAGCCTTGGAAAGATGCTAAATTCAATCTCGATAATGAGTTCAAGAGATTATCGAAAATCAAGCCTTGGAAAAATACTAAATTCAATCTCGATAAGGAGTTCCAAAGATTATCGAAAATCAAGCCTTGGAAAAATACTAAATTCGATCTCGAGAAGGAGTTCCAAAGATTATCGAAAATCAAGCCTTGGAAAAATGTTAAATTCAATCTCGATAATGAGTTCAAGAGATTATCGAAAATCAAGCCTTGGAAAAATGTTAAATTCAATCTCGATAATGAGTTCAAGAGATCATCGAAAATCAAGCCTTGGAAAAATGTTACGCTGTGTAAAGATGATCCTGTGTCAGTGTGGTTACTTAGAAGTGATGAAGATCCCGAAATAGGATTTGATCAATTTGTAAGACCAAATGGTGAATTATATCGCGTTGAAGAATTAGATAACAGAATGAGAAAAATCGCTAGTGATTTTTCACCGGAGAGTTTCCATGAAAAACTACTCACGGATAGTTTTACTATTCCATCAGTGGTAGCTCACTTCGCAAGAGAAAAAAACTCATGGCGTCCAACACAAAGTGATTTTCTCGAGGATGTTAAATTGAGTTGCGTCGAATTTAGTCATGGAGGACTGTGGAATACAAAATACTCACGTGATGGTATGATTTCAATTGATATATCCGCCTGTTATCCTGGAAGTTTTCTCGGGTATGGGAAATGTGCTGAGTACTTTAAACGATTTGGACACCCCACGCATGAAATGACTCGTGTTGCGATTAATGGACCATTACCTGATTTTGATTTAACCGGATTCGCTCGTGTGATATCATTCGAATTCGCTACAGGGTTACATCCGTGTAGTTATCTTTGGCTTGGTAGACACCTATCTGAAAAGGCCTGGATACCAATAGTGCTACTACGATATATGATTGATTGTGGTATGCTAATATCGTTGATTATTTCCGAAGCTATTATATGCTATCGAGCTCAGAAAGAAGTTTGGCTACCACAACCCGATCTAGATCGTATAATTAGTGAACAGCGAAAACAGTTTCCTGATTTCAGCGAAGAAGAAGTCATGAATTGGTCTAAGAAGTTATTTGAAATTAAAAGCGGACAAGCAAAAGATTTTGGACGAAGAATAATCGGTAAATTTACCCAGGGTGGAAGATACGACAATGCAAAATATTCTTCGCGGTTGATCATAGACATCGCTGAATACGATTTTATTGTAACGGATTTAACGAAACAGGGAAAACTTGTAAATCGTAAAGACGCTTTCCTATCCGATGGAAGACGATTAGGTACAATTGTTACCTATTGTGATGGATATATTAAACAATATACGCATTTGAGAAGTTCTATGCTAGCTTATGATTCTATCAATTTATTTTCGATGATAAATAGATTTCCTAATACCGCAGTTAGAGTAGCCACTGATTCTATGTATATCCACGAGAAATACAAATCAGATGTAGCTAATTTCACAGATCCGGAGGCAAATTGGGGATGTTGGAGATTTAAAAAGGAGACGCTACATGAGTATTGTGAATCGGCAGATGTTACCATGGATGAAAAGTACTTAAAGTTTGATGAGATTCAATCCGAATTTTCTAATGCACCACCGGTATCTGATCCAACATGTAGATACAAGACAGTTTATTTAAACGGTTGTGGTGGGTCAGGAAAGACAACTCGTGCAATTGAATTATACCGCGTTTCAAAATCAAACATGATTGTCCTAACACCTACTCACAGACTCGCCAGAGAGATGAAACAACGAGGGGTAAATGCCTATACTTATCATAGTTTCTTTCGATGGAAAGGCGATGAATGGACTCCTGATCGAATGGGCGATAAATGCATTCCTGAAATCATAATTTGGGATGAAATATGCACAGTATCGTTGAAAATATTACAAACCTTTCTTGAGTGGCTGTTATTGAAAAATACAAAAGTCGTCATGTGCGGTGATCATGGCCAACCACCACCATTTGTCGGTGCATCCCCACATGAATGGATAAAGGGTTTTGTAGACTATTATGAAGAAATTACCACTGATTATAGATCACTTGATGAACAATTACGAGAATTCAAAGCGCTAATTAGATTACAGCCGGATAAAATCCAATGTGAAATAGCGCGTGAAATAATTTCAGAAACTCCCATAAATGATTTTTGGGAAACGTGGAGACCAAACGATTTGATAATTGCAAGTAGAAAAATAGTCAGAGACATACTTCAGATGAAGTTATTTGAATTGCATAAAGAAAAATTTGCAACACTTCCAGTACCGTTGTGTTATAGGCCTTCGGATACACGAAAACAGAATATAGAAGTTGATATTCCAGGACAAAGTGAAAAACAAATTCTTGTGTTAAATGATATTGTGCTGGTTGATATCAGCGTCGTTGAAGATGCATTGCGTGCTAATAAATCCCCATGGACGCTAGGATACGCAGCGACGATACATTCTTCACAGGGATTGACTATATCGGATACAATTGTTTGGATGGTGGATAATCACATCGAATGGTCGAATTTAGTCTATCTTGCAGTATCCAGAGTACGAAAAATAAATCAACTTCGAAGAGTTGTCCTGGATGATAATGACACTACAATGGATGATGCTAGCATCGTTGATGTTAAAGTTATTGATAAAAAACTCTCCGGTTACAAACAACAAGACAAAAAAAAAAAACAACGAGAATTTGACATTGATGCTGAATTAATAATTACGCTGAAGCAACAACAGAATAATCACTGCGCGAGTTGCAATTGTATAATGCGTTGGCAGTATTCGGATAAAGATCCTCGCCAATTTACCGTAGACAGAAAGAATAGCAGCATTGGTCATATCAGAAACAATGTGATGTTGACTTGTCTTGAGTGCAACAGACGAAGGGGTGCTAGTTAAGACCACGCGGTGGTAATTGAGTATCCTCGGGAATTACCTGTAGTTGTTGTCGAGTAAATCCTCGCTGAGGAGCAGTTGAATCCAGTTTATAGATTGGAGGTCTACCAGTAGATCGTGTTATACCGGATATCTTATGCGTAGTGACGCTCCAAATAGGATCGGTAGCTCTTTTTTTACCACCCTCAAGCTCTCCTGGTTCGTATAAATACCTAATAGTGACATTACTACCAAGAATTGGTTCTTTGAAATCTTTTTGTGAAATTCCTTGGATTTCCATTTTTGGTATAGAGGCTTTCTTAATCGCGTTGACAGGTTTCATGTTAATTGTTCGAGTAATCTCGTTATTGAGCGCGGTAATCACAGCTGGTAATCTCTTAACCCATTCACGGGATCTTTTATCCTGAATAAACTCCTTCGCGTATTGATATCCAAATAACCGTTCAGCAAGAGTCCGATTAAATCGTTCAACAATTGCCTGATCGCGATGTAGCGCAGTATGCCCTCGTCTGATGGTGACATTGTGATGTTTCATCGCTGATAAAACATCGCCTTGAAATTCCTTACCAGGATCAACCTGCAATAGATTTGGCCAGCGTAGTGGGCCTCGTCAATAAATCCTTTCAAATGCAGAAGCAACTTCAGGTGATGATTTTGTTTTTAATGTTTCTGCTTGTTTGTATCGACTCGCAACGTCAACTACGGTTAGCGCGTATTTGTAACCGTTGTCATGTGGTAAAAACAATAAATCAGCTTGATGAACTTCATTGGGTCCGGTAACATCAAAATGCGAGAAATTGATTTGTTTAGGCGGTGGTAGATAAATTTGCCATATAACCTGTTTGGATAACCAATTAGCCGCAGTGGCCTTTTTCACTTTTGCGGCGTTGGCGAGTTTATTGATTGCAGCGTTACCCCTCCAGTATCCTTTTGGAGAATAATAAATAGATTCCATATTATTAATTACCAGCACCCATCATCAATTTGCCTTTCATAGCTGATTTTACCAACCACGAAGCCAACTTTTCTTTAAAAGATTTATCAGGAATAGCATTTAACGCATGAATTAATTTCACATCCGCGAGATGCCTGTTTTGCAGATTGCTGCTTTTATATGCAACATCATGAGCATGACACGCCTTATCAATAGCGTTTATCGGATACTCGCCGGATCGGGGTTGATTTTGATCATCAAGTCTGATATCTAATCGTGTTCCGGGACCACAGTAGCTATATCCTGGAAGGTGCTTTTCTCCCGGGTACTTTGCCCATGGGGTTCCAGGGAGATTTGCAAATTTGGCTGCGATATCACCTCCTCGTTTTTTTTTTAAATCATCATTTCCTGCAGATCTCATAGACACAAATCTAAATTTCTTTGTACCACATTGCACGCATTTACCAGAAAGCGCTGATCGGTTATTTATAGTTGCAATCGTCGTCAAGTCATCTGTGCCAGTACGCGTTTTACACTTCACACAATATAGATCCATAATTTATGTATAGAAATATGGATATAATTGATTTTTCAGCGACCAAAGCAAGAGAACCGGTTAGGCATCATGCAGCGCTACCAAACTCTATCCGCGCAATTATAATCGGGCCATCTGGATCCGGCAAAACGCAATTGCTGCTCAATTTAATAATGAGATGGATGAAATGGGATAAGTTGTATTTAGTTGCTCCTAGCGTAGATGATCAACGATGCTATGAAGTGCTAAAAGATTTTAACGAGAATGCATCAGAAATTAAGGGTGAAAACGCCATTGATTTTATAACTGATATTGACGAGGCGCCATCCGTGGATGACCTTGATGGGAACATTAACAATTTAGTCGTATACGACGATGTGATGTTAGACAATCAAAAAAACCCAGCTAGGATCTTTTCCCGTGGGCGTCACAAAAACACTGACGTGATATATGTCACTCAACGATACACTCAGATTCCAAAAGTGATTAGAGACAACTGTAACTTACTGTGTGTATTTAACGGCGTTGATACTCATACTCTTAGAAATATTTGGCAGACATGGTGCTCTGATATGGACTTCAATCAATTTAAAAATTTCTTTAGTAACCCTCAATCGACTCCGCACGGATTTATAACAATAAATTTACATGATCCTCGGACACGATATCGTATCGGACTGGATCAAATATTTGGTTGAACTCGTAAAAGAATTATTAACCCAGAACTGAAAGTTCCAGCAGCAGAGAGGGTGAATGACAACGACGTTGGCGTATATAAGGAAATCTTATTTGATCGAATAGACGCCATTTTTTTTACTATTTGGTGGAAGCCTCAGATTTCCGAATCGACGCTCGGAAAATTGTAGGATTCACCCTCTCTGCTGCTATCAGCCATGGAAGTAATATCAGACATCTTGTGAGTGAATGGGTATGTTTTTCTGTTTCTACTTTTTAATTTCATTCAGATTAAAATTAGGAAAATGAATGATTTTTTTTAATGAAAGTTAAATAACTATGATACCTGTCGCTTAGCAGGAGATATAAAATAACTGGAAACTTTAGTGAACCATCTCAGCCAAGCATCACTAAGGTATGGGATGGAGATGGCACTGAAAAGACTAAGCTAATGCCCTTCTCAGCAGAATCAAGAAATATTTACCTATGGAAACTCGCAATCGATACTACAAGACGTATATTCTTCCGACAATGGATTACTGTTCTAATGTATGGGGAAACTGTGCTAAATCTGAGCTTGACAGGATTTACAAACTCCAGAAACGAGCAGCACGTGTAATTTTAGATACATCTGTTGACCATCCCTCAAAAGCATTATTTACAGAACTCAAATGGTTCACAATATTTGACAGGATAGATTTTCACAAGGCAGTTCTTTTATATAAATGTCTACATGGAACTGCACCAGAGTATCTTCAGGACTTATTCAGGCCTTTTTCAACACAGTACCAGTTGAGATCAATCTCACATGGAAACCTTCTAGTACCAAAACCAAGAACAGAGCAGTTCAAAAAGAGTTTTCAATACTCTGGTACAGTTCTGTGGAATAAGCTTCCACTACATGTAAAATCGGCTGAAAATATTAGAGTATTTAAGAAGAGATATCAGGAGCATGCATGTGTTTCTAACAGATAATGGAATTTAGTATTTTAATACGAAACATGCTAATATAAGCACTAATTATTGCTTCTTCACACAATGTGCATTTGTTATACTTTCATTAAGAGGGCCTCAAGGGAGAATAGTCCTTGACTAATGAGTCACCCTCTATAAATAAAGCATTATTATTATTATTATTATTATTATTATTATTATTATTATTATTATTATTATACCTTTTCCACAAGGTGTAGTAATAACCTGACCTTAATACCTTTTCCACAAGGTGTAGTAATAACCTGACCTTAATACCTTTTCCACAAGGTGTAGTAATAACCTGACCTTAATACCTTTTCCACAAGGTGTAGTAAGGTGTCTGTGAAGAGCATTAACATCAAACAGCTCTCATGAAATTAACTGATCATTGGCTGGAAGAAGTGAATAGTGGCAACCTAATGGGCATAATTAATATATTTGTATTTTTTTTTAATTAAAGCTATTGATCTAGTTTCACATGATATTCTCCTAAGTAAGCTGCATGTTTAATTTCATGACCAAATAAAACAGTTTAATTCAATTATTAATTAATTTTATTTATATGACTGAAACAACTAGTCTCTATGTCAATGTACACTGTCCTGTTATATAAAAAAGTATGGTGTTCCAAAAGACTGAATTCGGCCTCGTTCTCTTTTATTATCCATTACTTTTAATATTTATCCATTACTTTTAACTCTGTACTCGACATGCAAACAACTGACATGCTTACTGTTCTTCATGAAGCAGCAATATTTATACCACAGAATGCAAGTTTAGTTGAGACCTTACATTAATTGACCAGTGGTAGAAAACAAATTGTTGTAGGTGAATCTGTGACAAAATGCATGCTGGAGGGAACAGCTAAAATAATTTGATGCAAATTTTTTGAAGTAAATTTGTAGAGAAGCATCTCTTTCTTCTTGGAATATTGCCAGATTTGTTAACCTTGACCTTAACTTTGAGACATATTTTAACTGAATTGTGCCCAGGAGATAGTATCAATCAATGCCTGGATCTCTCTCACTCATTGGGATATGAAAGAAAATTATTGGAATGTAGATGGGGAACCAATGGATAGAGTAGCAGTTTGTTCATGAAGCACAAGCCTGCAGCACAAATAAGTTCATAAATTCTTGTTACATGTATATGGGTACATCATGTAACTTGCTGAAAGTTTTGGATTCAAGATTATTTTTTTTACAAACATAATTTTTATCAACTGTTGTGGCACACCAAGACCTCTACTGCCCTGGGCAATTCAGCCCCTTCCCTGTTAATATGTTACTTTTTTAAGCGAATTGGACATCATAAGACATCTTCTGATGAAAATCCCATGTCAAAATGACTTTCTGTTGTTGTTCTGTTGTTTAATGCCATTTTCAGCACAAGATAGGCTATACATTGTGGCCGGTATCAATGTTGGAGGAAGAACCACCGACCCATGAGAAGTTACAAGCAAGCTTTCTCACATGAATTTTAAAATATTTTGCACAATTTGTAATTATGACCAGCCAGACATCGTAATCACCATCCACTCATGCAGAGGTGGCAATGTAATTTTCAAGGTGGCTGAATTGGACATCACATCTGCTCAATTTTTATCTAGGTTCAACTAGACAATGGGATAAAAGTGTGTAAAGTTTCAAGTCAGTCCTCTAAGTAGTGATTACAAACTTGTGATTTCAGATAGGTGGATAACAGATCATACCATAAGTTATTCTCGTCTATGACAAGCAAACAAGTACTGAATTTAATATGCCTTTATCTTGACTCCACCCCCCCCCCCAAAGATACAACCCCAGGGCAACAGTGGTATTAGAAAGATGGGAAATATGATATCATAAAATATTCAAACTGAAGTGAATTAATTCTGAGGAATTTAAATATTAGAAAACCAAATTAACCAAAATGTTTCTTATTTCAAGCCCCCCCCCCCCTCCCCCAGTCATATCACTTAGCCTGTAACTCATTGAAAGTATTGTATAAAGAGAAAACATATGTGATCATATAATATTTCCTAAAATATCTTGAACTGAACAAAAATGTAATTAAAATGAAATCATAAACTTTAATCAAAAGGTGTCTTTCATAGTGACATTTGACATGAACAAAGGGGACTAAGAGAATCCAAAAGTAGAAAGGATGTGATGGTGTTATTTCCAAACACAATTTAACTTTGTTATGGATATAAAAGTAAAGTATCTGAACCTGACTCCATTGCCTCACCCAGGGGATATGGGGAGTATATGATATTTTACATAGCAAGTTAACCGAGTAAGTAGTTCCTGACCTACACTGGCTGGAAAACATAACCAAAATAGCAACTTGAACAGTTTAATGAACTATAGTTAAGATAAAAGATCTTTACTTGTATGCAATATTTTATATATATATATATACATATATATATATATATATATATATATATATATATATATATATATATATATATATATATATATATATATATATATATATATATATATATATATATATATATATATATATATATATGTTACGTTGTAAGGATTAACCAGATGATTTCAACTTGTATGTTAGACCCTGAGGCTAATAATTTTGCGCTGTAAATATGTATGAAGGTCAATTCGGCAAACAATGGCGTGTCAAGCCCATTAAATTACATAAAACTAGTGATGCATGCTTTATTTTGGGCAGCCTTAGTTACATAAAAATTGTCATCACATGTTATCAGGTAAGTGATGGGATTCTGTTTTCGGAATCAAAGAAACATCAAGTGGGGGTCGTAATCCATCCTTGACAGGCTGTTGGGAGAAGGCAGTTTCTAATAATTATGTGAATCAACATCCACTCAGAATTGAGCAAGGTGTGGCCAACATTAGAACAGAATCACAAGCTTAAATCTATTATCTTGAAAACTAAATGTCAGTAGTCGCTAATCCCAGCTTGCGGAAATTATAAGGGAAGATAAGCTACTCAGACATGATTCGAAATTGGTGAGAAACTTGTATTCTGGGAATTACAAGGAGCTTCAGTTCAGGTCAGCGACAATTTGCTCGACTGTTGTAATATATTACGGCAAAGTAAGTGTACTTTAATTATTGCAGTATGTATATTTTAGTACATGGAATTACCATTTGTAGTTTGATTCATTTGTAGTGTTTGATGTACATGCATATTTTGAGATATGAGCAATGTTTATGTAAAGAATTAATATTGCAATTTGCTATTGTTTTAATTTGTAGTAACCTCGAGCATTTATTCATTTCATATTATAGATTTGCAAATGTTGAATTGAATTATAAACTTTGTATAATGGTTGCAGTGAGCAACATTAGTTAATAGGGATTTACCTATTTGTGTATGCTTTGTAGGAGTTATCATGTGTAAGGATATATCAGCGCATGGATATGTGCATATCTGTGTACATTTGTAGAAGTGCAATGTACAGAAATGCTTCTATGTGATATTGTTCTGTAAAAAAAGATTGAGAATCTATATATACCATGTGCACATATCAGAGAGAATGTGTATTTCGATGGGCATGAATGCATGACCAATGAAAGTAGTGGCTTATCTGATGATATTATTGTTTAGTGCGAGTTAGATAGCTAGGGGAATATGCTATACTATTTTCCTTGTGTGTTAATACTTTTAGGGACCAGAGGGAATTACCCGAGTGCAGTTGGTCCATGTCTCTGGGAGACAAAAGAAAAAGGAAGAACGGAGGTAGAAGTTAGGACTGGAGGGAATTGGAATAACCGTCCAGATAAAGATCATACAGATAAGTAGGAACACAGGACAGGAAGAAAATCTATCACACTAAGTCAGATGGTGAAACAGGCTGTCACTTGGTTGAGTGAAAGATGAGTGATTGGGTTTTATTTTAATTTTATTTGAGGGATGACTGTGCTTGAATTATATTAAATTGTTATTTGAATTTCACATTTTGTATATTCATTTACTGTCGGCACCGCTGACTGGGGGCTTGGAGCTCTGCATCTCTCAATCACTACTTCAATTTCTGACAAAAACAAGCCAGGATGGGTCTTCTGTAATAATTTAAATAATACTGGGAGTACCCCACCCAACCTAAATAAAGGGAAACCTTCACTATGTATGTATGTATGTATATATATATATATATATATATATATATATATATATATATATATATATATATATATATATATATATATATATATATATATATATATATATATATATATATAATTTTGTTGATAGTGAAAAGTAATTTCATCTTAGCTGGGAATCATTTTTATGTGATGGTTCAAGCTACTGTAGATGGCTTATGGGCTGATTCTGTATCCATTAATAGTTATTATCACTACTCTTCCTGCTTGAAGAAAAGTCATAAACTTTGGCACATAATTTTATCTCTATGTCTAGTTGCTTCTCAGTTAAAATGAACATCCAATATGGCTACACTCAAGTCATCTTGAAAATGTTACCAGTTTATAGTGATGTCTAGCACTGGGGCATCATGCTGCAGACATATAGCATGTCCCACCCAGTCCCATTATCCTGACACCAGGCAGACTAGTCCTAACACTAACCTCTTAATGCTGAGCACCAAGCAAAGCAGCTGTTAGTAAGTCTTTGGTATGACTCAGCCAGGGTTCAAACCCATGACCTCCTGCTTCCATGATAGATGCTCTAACCACTAAGCCACCAGAGTCATTCATGGTAGCTGTCTTGAAAATAAATCTCTGTTCCTCTGAACAGAGTGTGATAGTGACATTTTTTATTTTTTCATTCTTTACAAAAATGTCTTACTATATGATGTAGGTCCAGCATGATGTCACAAAATGCTTGCCTTGACCATCTTGACATTTTATAATTGCTTCTTTTTCTGAACAGATAGTTGTATGATCATAGAATTTTCCACTATAACACTATCATGGTACATAGTTTGTCCCAAATAAAATAGGTGATAATCTGACCCCATATAATAGTTGCCACTGCAGTCACTTGAAAATTTATTTTCAGTTATCCTCCTGATCAATATATTGAGACTAGTCAATTTCACTGAAATTCTAGCTGATTATACCAGCATTATTTTCTTTACGAACCAGCCCTTGCCCCCTGCCCCTTTAAAAAAAAATACTATGTAATTGGTTATGTCTTAGAAGTCTTATTTAAAATTGTGGTCTTTCTAGCCACCTTGAAAATTATATTACCCATATAGGTACATCTCCTGTATTGAATGTTGTTTCAACATTGAGAGTTTACTAAAACATTATACCAATATGTGCTGGTGCTGAATGAAAACAGTTTGATCTGGCATTACAACTGAATAGCATGGTTGACTGGCGATCACTGACCAACAGGTCTCAAAGACCTGGAAATAGCCAGTATATGCAGTCTTAAAGTTAGGCCACACAACAGAATTATTTTCATATAAGCCTTACCATTAATGACATTTAACCTTCAGACACCATCCCCTAAAGGTTGCTTTATTATATCAAATAAACATCATCTTTGCTAAAAGAACTAATGACATTATAAGTCATGCTGCAAAATTGATTTTTTGTTTTACAAAGATCTTTGTTTCTTTAAATTAAAATATTGATAGGCCTTATCCATACTTTAACTGCATTCCCTCCATAAAGTTTGGTGATGGTTCACAGTCAATACCCAAATATATGACAAGAATACCATAGTTCATTATGTAGATCAATATAATTGATTTCTGAAACTGCTGTTCTTTTCTGTCTGTTACTCTGACCTTTACAATGGTCCAAAGCACTTGCCTTTACTTATGACAGCCATCTCACCTCTGCCTGCTTGGGTTCAAGTCTCAGGCTAGACCAATGTGGGTGTGTGAGAAAGCTTGTCAGTAGCTCCCATGGATCAGTGGTTCTTATGTTAGGATTAAATTTTTAGTAAACTTAATAACATTGATATTTTCTTTAAAATGTATTAAAGTAATGTTTTATTTGTTTATATTAAGTAAGTTCTAAAAGTGTGTTAAGATTAATTTCATTTATTTCCAAAGCACAACTATATATTAATTGAAGGAAAATAGTTGATATACGAAGCATAAGTTGGCAACGCAAATCATTAGCTATACGAATATACATTATCGAGTGAAAATAGGTTATAAAACAAAAGTCAGTCAGCTCTTAAGTTTATCAGTCAGATATATATTTTGTAAAACCAGGCATTAGCAAGAAATCTTACTGAAAGTCAGTGAACCCCTAAGTCTTATCGATAAAGCATAGAGCAGGCTTCCGTGTTAACGTAAATACAGAATGGTTTTTAACTAATGATGGACAGTCGTTTCTACAAAATGGTTCTTATCTAAAGATTGACGGACATTGCTGCTGGCTTAATATATTAAACATGTTGCTGATTTAGAATATTTAAGGATTATCATGTTCGGACGTAACTAATGCCAAACGAACTACAAATCTGAGTTGTACCTTATGTCAGATGACGTCAAATTAAGCTGGTTTGGACCAGGAAAAACTGACTTTTACTTGATGAGAGAATAAACATCTATTTCCAAGGGTACGTTAACCTGACACAGGATGCATATAAAAGACCACGCATTTAAGGGTCAGGTCAGTTCCGTACCGACAAAGGAAATAGATGTTTTGTCTTCTTATTACAGGCAAAATAATTATGCAGATGTAGCTGTTTTAACATTGTGACGGCACGCGGTTAAGAGAGCTTTCTCTCTTTCTCTCTCTCTCTCAAAGATGTAGCCGTACAACAACCTTTATTACAACAACAATTTTTCTTACATAACACTTACCTGGATTTTTTCCTGGGTTCTTCCACCTGGCCACCATGTATAATCTATCTTGTGCTAACAGATGGTGTTAAACACCAATGCCAGAACAAAAAGTCTGACCTTTAGACTTTTGACCCCCAAATGATTGGGTGTCTTCATTACCCAGTGTGTAAACCATTCAAAACAAAAAAAAAAAAGTTTGGTCCAGGTCTGTGATTACAAATATTGTTATTATGCACAATGATTCTGGCCTTAGACATTTCAACTTGAGCTGACACAAATATCCAATCATTCAGATGAAAGTTAATTTTTGCAAATATTCACACAGAAAATTGGTATTCACATTATCATGAAATTTGGCTACAAGATGTACAAGAAAAAACTAAGCAAAATGTAAGCTACAATTTAAAACTTGCTAAATGACCTGCAATTCAAACTGAGTCATCATTGTAGTCATAATGTCAAAATTAAAACCCAGTAATCATTGCTCACATTTCTGTTCATTATAACCTTGAAAAGTTAACATAAAGTGGAAAGTTGATGAAAACTGGTATAAATATGTATGATATCAAAGTCAATATATCATTTCATATCAATTAATTAAGTTCTGAAAACTGAGTGAACAGTTGATGGACCATTCTTTATTTCTCTAAGATGTCTGCAGTGGCAGTTAATAGTGACGTCTAGGACTGAGGCATCATGCCACAGATGATGTCTCACAAGATTGTGTGATGGATGGAAGTATCAATGGACATGTGGAAGTACAATAAAAAGTAGAAACATAAAAACTACTTTATGATTGGTTTAGAATTTATTGCTTGTATACTAACTCAATAATTAGTAACTTTAGCCCAATCCATATAAATATTAAAATACAATATCAACCACAATCATCATTTTATCATTATTAGGCAGAACAAAGTCAATTTTTTCATAGCAAATCACATTTCTTATAACGGAACCTCATTTTACTTGAATGAATTATTGTCTAATATATGTATAACCAAAGCTATAGTCAAACAATAAAAACATTACAAAACTGTTCTCAAATGTAAGTATGCAACAGTTTTATGAAACATGTATATTTATCCAGAAATTATGCAGAATTACACAAATATCCTGTCCAGGCTTTGCATAAAATGGCACACAAACAAGAAGCTCAAGAAACTGTTCACCAGACTGACATTTACCTCAATAACCAACTACAAAGCAGTTGGCACAGCAATCTAGGTTATTTTTATGCTTAAAGACAATTAAAGGTTTTTTTCTGATGTTAACAACAATGGCCATATTTGATGCTTGATTGGTATCATGTGTCAACATTAATGGCCATATTTGATGCTTGATTGGTATCACGTGTCAACATTAATGGCCATATTTGATTGATTGATTGGTATCATGTGTCAACATTAATGGCTTACATGTCATAATGCTGTTTGCCAAATTTAAATAATTTATTTTGGACAAGAATTCATTTAAAAAAATTCTACTTTTAGAGCCAAGATTGCTCATAACATTTCACAGGGATTTGATAACATTATCTGAGAAACATTACATCCAAATTAATTTTTTCAAATGTTTTTCATGTCCATATTTACATTTATTTACATGATGATTGACATGCATATTATAAACATGCTTTACCATTTGTTGAAAGTATCAAGATATATGTATATGTACCAGCCAGAAAGAAATTGTCAACAATCATCTATTTATTAAGAAAATGAGACATTAAATTGAAATGTCTTTCAATGATATGCAAATACGCACAAAGAATATTAGATGTGTCACCTTGAGCTTGTAGGTACAATATCTAGAACCTTGCTGAGTCTAATACAATGGTTGCAATAGGTCATCATTGTTCTTGTCACTTCTAGAAGCAGTAAATTTAGTCGCTTCTCACTGATTACTAATTTCACAAGCAATATTTTTGATTGTAGGTAGCACAGATACTGAAATTAAATGAATCTGAAAAACTGACATCATAGTAACCAGACCCACATAAGCATAATACAGCAGACACCATATCATGGGGATTTCCATCACAATCACCAGTAATGACATTTGTGCACTCACTAAACCATGCTTAAACAACAGTCTAAACATCCAGTCATGCATATCCAATCATATTCATTGTTTGACAATATATTTTCTTCACAATAAATTGTTGTCAAGGCTTGTGAGTATTTTTGGGTTAGAGCATGTTGGTGTCATGATTTCAAACTGAAGATGACTCTTTGGTGTACAAGAGATTTACTTTAAGCTGAATGTACTCAAGTATTCAATATAAAGGAACAGAACAAAAACTATATTATATTATCTAGTCAAAAAAGTAAAAAAAAATAACTGAAATCACAGTAAATAAGCTGCTATTATTATTATTACAGTAATCCCCGACTAAAAAAAAACCTCAATATACCTCTGCCCCTCTTATAACACTCAATTTTGGTTCCTGACAAATGAGAACCAAATTATAAAGTCAACAAACATATTGGATCATCCTGTT
Organism: Unio delphinus; assembly: GCA_029339505.1. Taxonomy (NCBI): domain Eukaryota; kingdom Metazoa; phylum Mollusca; class Bivalvia; order Unionida; family Unionidae; genus Unio; species Unio delphinus. The sequence continues at coordinate 10,907,510 of JAQISU010000109.1, read as the reverse complement.
TTAAAGCTTAAAAAAGATATTACAAAATAAGTTCATCAGAATAAGCCAATTTTTGTTTTACTCATTCTTCCCTCTATACTTACCAAAAGTGAACCATGATTTTATAACCAAATTGTATTCCTTTGCAAAATGACCTTTTTAAAATTACTTGGCATCATGATGTTATACAACAGAAATGTACTCTCCACAATTACTCTGTCATTTGCATTTGTATAACATGATCTAAATGAAAACTGACAAGTAGAAGAGTATTCAATCATACCTTTGTTTAGAAGGTACTTAAAGATATTGGAGAAATAGTAGCATCCCTGAATGAGCATTACTTCTAATACAGTTACCTATGAAAGACTGGTAAGAGTGGTCACAACATTCAAAAAATCCAAAATTTGGGGAGGGTGGTGGTTCTTTTTTATGGTCAGAAAAATGTAAAGGGTTGGAAGGCAAACAAACATAGGACTGGTCACGGAAAAGTTATATAAACTAGGTGTCCTTTTTCAGTCTAATGTAATTTCATATCGTAAAGTATGTTATTTTGTGTTTTATCAAAACGTTATGACACAGCCTTGATGCTATAAGACTCCATCAAACTTAATCTCCTTTTAATGGTTCCCATAAGTATTATAAAGAGTAAAAAATGGAATAATATTATTATTATTAATTCATTTATTACTTCATTGTGGCTATATATTTTCTGTTTTGAAAAACGTATTGCAGACAAGGAAATGGAAGCACATTATCCAAACAGACATCTCTCTTTTAATGTTCTTAAACTGGGGTTTTCAAACAATCAAGAAATTCTAGGTACCCCTCAAGTAAAAGTAAAGTTACAGTCATTGTACTATACACAAAATTTATTTACCTTTTTGGAGGCAATATTCAATTTTATAAACTAGCAAACTCTATATTGACTAATGCAAAGTGGAGATCAAAAGGATTTGTTCGCTGGTTAATACTTAACAAAGGCATATAATTGTTATATTACAGGATTTAGTGCCCAAAAAAATCCTTATGTCAAAGCCATCACAGCTGTGAAAGATAATGATACACTTCAAATCACACAATCTCATGTCATCCAATGAAATATGTTTCAAATAATAATCATAAATATCTACAACTGGGACTCATAACCAACGTTTATTTAGCCACCAAGCATTAACTAACTTAAGGCAGAAAACTGAGTCTGCACAGGAATAAAATGAACACCACTGGTAGGGTCCAACAACATTGCTCGATTCCCATTTAATGAACATGCACAGATCAGTGGGTTACTAAACAAAACCATGACTTGCTCCACCATTTTACTAAATTTAGTCGAATAGATCACACAGAAAAAAGTATGAATGACCCATAAAATGGAAACCGCCAAGTCTTGAAGCAAACAGGTTTCATATTTAAATATTTCTTTGGGATACTAAATTAAAGTTGTGCCATCACATTTTTTTGTTGGCAGTTCAGAGGGCTACCATATTCATGACCAGGTACTCCCGAGGGCTACCAGGATTCATTACTTGTACTCCAGGGAACTATCTGATTCATTACTTGGGGCTATCAGATTCTTTTGCGGGCAGTCCTGAGGGCTACAGATTCTTTCCTAGTTAGTCTGGCAGGCTAAAGATTATTTCATTACTTAGCCGTTCAGGGGATTACCAGACTCTTTCCTAGGTATACCAGTTTTATTGTTTGATTGATAGCTTGATTACAAATAGTCCAAAAATTACACACAAACTACAAATATATCCAGCTAGTTTGCTCAACATGAATAATAATCACATACATATATGCACACACACACACACATACACACACACACACACAAACACTGGAATGCTTCATTATTAAATGTATGGAAGATGTGTAATTTTCAGCCTGGGACCAGCCTTTGCTTTGGTTTCAAGATCATTGGTTTATATCAAACCGTTTACTAAACAAAATGACTTTCCTTAAAGAAATAAACAGAATGTTGCCAACAACAGTATTTTATGTGATTCAACTATTATATAAATTTATTTATTTTTGATAACAAGCTGACTTACTACCTTAAAATTATGTAACACTAAATTGTAGCACATTTTTGGTATCTGCTGATGATAATTGTTATTTTATTGGTGTGGTTAAATGTAAAAGAGGATAAAAATAAAGGTTAATTGTTGTTGCTAACATCTTTTTCTGTTTAAATAATGCCTTGACTCTACATGTTTTGTTCTAAAAGTCTGATCTGTCCACACACACTGCTACACTGTAAAAAGCAAATACTCAAAGTACTGATCTGTCCTCACACACTGCTACACTATAAAGCAAATGCTCAAAGAACTGATCTGTCCTCGCACACTTCTACACTATAAAGCAAATGCTCAAAGTACTGATCTGTCCTCACACACTTCTACATTATAAAGCAAATGATCAAAGTATTGATATGTCCTCACACACTGCTACACTGTAAAGCAAATGCTCAAACGGACTGATCTGTCCTCACATTCTGCTACACTGTAATTTTCCCTTCTCTAACCTCTTACAACCAGCTTACTGTGACCAGTAGTGAAATCATGTAGTCGGGCCATAGCATGATTAGTTGACATGTACTTTTTGTCTGAAATGAAACAAGTGTCAAACTAATAACCTTTGGATCAGACTTTGTTAGATGTTTATTGGACACTTTAATAAATGAATATGTAAATGGCAATTTGATATGACAATGGACACTTTAATAAATGAATATGTCAAGGGCAATTTGATATGAAAATGGACACTTGAATAAATGAATATGTCAAGGGCAATTTGATATGAAAATGGACACTTTAATAAATTAACAAGTCAAGGGCAAATTGATATGAAAATGGTCACTTTAATAAATGAATATGTCAAGGGCAATTTGATATGAAAATGGACACTTGAATAAATGAATATGTCAAGGGCAATTTGATATGACAATGGACAATTTAATAATGAATATGTCAAGAGTATTTTGATATGAAAATGGACACTTTAATAAATGAATATGTCAAGGGCAATTTGATATGAAAATGGACACTTTAATAAATGAACAGGTCAAGGGCAAATTGATATGAAAATGGACACTTTAATAAATGAACAGGTCAAGGGCAAATTGATATGAAAATGGTCACTTTAATAAATGAATATGTCAAGGGCAATTTGATATGAAAATGGACACTTGAATAAATGAATATGTCAAGGGCAATTTGATATGAAAATGGACACTTTAATAAATGAACAGGTCAAGGGCAAATTGATATGAAAATGGACACTTTAATAAATGAATATGTCAAGGGCAATTGGATATGACAATGGACAATTTAATAATGAATATGTCAAGGGCAATTTGATATGAAAATGGACACTTTAATAAATGAACAGGTCAAGGGCAATTTGATATGAAAATGGACACTTTAATAAATGAACAGGTCAAGGGCAAATTGATATGAAAATGGACACTTTAATAAATGAATATGTCAAGGGCAATTTGATATGAAAATGGACACTTTAATAAATGAATATGTCAAGGGCAATTTGATATGAAAATGGACACTTTAATAAATGAACAGGTCAAGGGCAAATTGATATGAAAATGGACACTTTAATAAATGAATATGTCAAGGGCAATTGGATATGACAATGGACAATTTAATAATGAATATGTCAAGGGCAGACACTTTAAAAAATGAATAAGGGCAATTTGATATGGGATATATTCCAAGACTGATTTCTCATTGCCCACAATATGTGCTGGTCAAAGATTTTGATCTGTTGGTCATGCCCAGCAAATAACAAAAAGCAGTCAGATAATAAAAAAATACCATTCCACAAATTACTTCACCGATCTGACAAGACCAAAGGTGATTTGTGTTAATAGTTCTGATGTGAGACAGCACATTAGCATAATCAGCATAGGCAAGATGTGGAACAACCAATTCATTGAAAGTTTGCTACATTTAAAATATTTGTTTTAGAAACATTATTACACTTTGTCGAAAAGTTGCATGAGCCAGTTAAGTTGTCTTTGTTATAGTTTACAGACCAGTTCATGATTGGTGAAACAAATTGTGTGAGTCAGATTCTACAAGTAATCATGAAAAAGCAAAGTGTGATAATTTGGTAGTTGGAATGGTAATGTTAGGAGCTATACTAAAGTTGAATTTCCATTTTTATTTAGGCACAACATTTTTAAATACTGAATGACACATGACCATTATGTAAACGGATGTAACTCGTATCTCTTCTGCAAGACAAACGTTAATTGTTCTGAGATAGCTTTAATCACTTGTAACTAGAAGATATTGAATACACTTCTCACATTGGCACTAAAGGCGGCTTCCATTTTTGCAGCAATAACACAACTACTTCTCACAACACCCAGCAACCAAATTCCTACCACCCTCTACCCTGATGTAAAAACTGCCTAAATTTTGAATTTGACATATTGTTACACTGAAAATGGAGTATGGTAAGTACTTTGATTCACAAGATATTCCTTTATCCAAATAATGCCTTCCTCATGAAGCAAAAGACTGAGTGGTCATTTAGATACATGGCAGTGATTATTTAAGCCAGAGAGTAACCACTGTTTGGCTATGAAACACCTGGCTACTGACCATATAATGCAAATGACCGCTACATACAGGACATTTAAATAGGAAATTTCTTGGAAATTAGAATGGCCTCTGTGAACAGGTGATCATTGAGTAAAGGTGACTGTCAGGGCAGGTTTGACTCCACATCAATTTGGTATCCATACTGCTATGTACAAGTCAGTTTACAATTTGAATAATGATAAATATAACATTAGATGAATAACTTGGTTCTTCATACTGTATATACCATAAAATACAAAGTATTAGAACATTATAGCATACTATGAACATACTATGAACATATATGCAAATTATTCGAAGATTGTGAGATATAAGCATTTAAACAAATTATTAGCACCTTATCAGATATTATAAACATAAGCATACAGATTATTAGTACATTATGGGATAGTATAAAACAGTAAAATAACTTATGAACTAAAATAACCAATAAAACAACCACAGTGCCACATACATTGTAATATCATAAATATTTAAGATTTCACTAATACACTGTCAGCAGGGCTCAAAATTAGGATTTTTGTCTCCCCAATGCAAAGGATAATTAAAATATAAGTAAAATGAATTCAGCATTTATTATTCATTAATATCAACAATAAAAAGTATATTTCATCACGAGACTCACAAATAGTGTGAAAACGTTTGTATTTTCATAAATACTCATTGTGCAAAATCACAGCCTGTACTGAGTCATACATCTGTGTTTATTTTTCCAATCATTTCCAGTGCTATCTTAGTCTGTTCTCTTTATCTAGTCATCATTTATGTCGTTTCCGTGGAGGCTGCACATCTTGCAAATGATTCCACATTTATGATTGTTACTGCACCATGCACTGAATAATTATTAAATAACACTGTTCTGTGTAATTCTGTATTATTTTTTGAGTTGGCAAACATAACCTTCTCTAACTGGTCATAGACTCTATACCTTTTGTTATCATTAGACCCGTCAATACTAGTCTTAGACTATCTTTTGTTATCATCAGACTGATCAATACTGGTCTGAGACTCTATACCTTTTGTTATCATGAGCAATGAAATCACCACCTGGGGCAGTAAACAAGTCTAGTTCCATCTGTATGAAGATTCTTTGGACAAAAAGCACACCAATTAATTTCAGGTAGGTCAACACCCGTTTATGTGCAATGCAAGCATTTATTATTGATCATCAAGTGCAGGATGTTGGTAGGTATTAATATAATAAACAAATTAATTAACCATTAAAGGAACTGTTTACTCATAACTACTTCTTAACTGTTACAATAGTGAATGGCAGTAATTCTCACTGTTCCAAAACATTAGTGATAGCTGAGTTTAAGTGATCGATCAGCAAAAAACCTCACTGTCCATGGAGTAGTAATCCATTAGTAAAATCACTAACCATGGTGTAGTGATCCATTAGCAAAATCACTAACCATGGGGTAGTAATCAATTAGTAAAATCACTAACTATGGGGTAGTGATTGATCAGCAAATTCACTAATTATGGGGTGGTGATTGATCAGCAAAATCACTAATTATGGGGTAGTGATTGATCAGCAAAATCACTAATTATGGGGTGGTGATTGATCAGCAAAATCACCAATTATGGGGTAGTGATTGATCAGCAAAATCACTAATTATGGGATGGTGATTGATCAGCAAAATCACTAATTATGGGATGGTGATTGATCAGCAAATTCACTAATTATGGGGTAGTGATTGATCAGCAAAATCACTAATTATGGGTTAGTGATTGATCAGCAAAATCACTAATTATGGGGTGGTGATTGATCAGCAAAATCACTAATTATGGGGTAGTGATTGATCAGCAAAATCACTAATTATGGGGTAGTGATTGATCAGCAAAACCACTAATTATGGGGTAGTGATTGATCAGCAAAATCACTAATTATGGGGTAGTGATTGATCAGCAAAATCACTAATTATGGGGTGGTGATTGATCAGCAAAATCACTAATTATGGGGTGGTGATTGATCAGCAAAATCACTAATTATGGGGTAGTGATTGATCAGCAAAATCACTAATTATGGGGTGGTGATTGATCAGCAAAATCACTAATTATGGGGTGGTGATTGATCAGCAAAATCACTAATTATGGGGTAGTGATTGATCAGCAAATTCACTAATTATGGGGTAGCAGAATGGTGTTAATTTTTATCCCTGTGTATGCATATTTCATACATTTTAATTTTGATCCCTGTGTATGCATATTTCATACATTTTAAGTATATTTGAGTGTATTTATTATTAAAAAAATATGGCATTATACTCCCCCTAACCATAAGCACTTTATAAATGAAGATAAATAAAAATGATAAAGATTGCTGTTTTATATATCTGACTTAATTCCCTCATGATTAGGCAACTCATTATACTGCTATACATCTAATAATGTTATGAACCCTATTAAATGGATCCTAATTATGAACCCTATTAAATGGATCCTAATTATGAACCCTATTAAATGGATCCTAATTATGAACCCTATTAAATGGATCCTAATTATGAACCCTATTAAATGGATCCTAATTGGACCTATGTGAGCCAACTATATTGTGCTTTTGCACTGTTAAATAATGTTAGTGGAGAGAATCAAGTTGCAATATCATTCACTATAGCACTCCCTCGCTTACAACAAAGGTCACTTTTATGACTCAGGAAGAGCTTTATAAAGTGGAAGCAATTGGCAAAATAAAAGGTAAAGCCATTACTAGCAGTTTTAAAAAATGCACTCAAATTTAATTATGGAAGAATCACTCACTAGTCAATTGTTTGTCACCTGACAGCTGTTATAGTACCAAACAAGATATCATGAAGAATTCTCCATGTGGAAATGTCTTTTCTTACTTAAATTTATCATCTGCATCAGCAGTAAACATGTGTTCCACTGTACTTTTGGATGTTATAAAAGCACGTAAAGTCACGGAATAATTAAAATTACTTGTGAAGACTGGTGCAGTCTCCTTTGTTCTGATTTGCTCTTATTGATTTTAATGTTATTTTTAACATATATTTAGCTGTGGAGTGGAAGCTAAGTGCCTTTCCAAAGGATACACTGAACCAGCTCACCAAGGCTGACCTGGGTGGGGTATCAAACCTGCAACCTTGGATTACAAGTCGGATGCTCTACCAACAAAGTTATTGTGACTGCCTCAAATCTGCACTTGAATAACTTGCTAATTCTAACTTAACTTTAAATCTGCTTTTGGAAACCAAATTTGAATTGGTTCTGTCATGGTCTCCTATCATGGGATAGAAAAATTCAATCAGGAAATAATACTTGATTAGCAAATAAATTTTAAATAATATTTTTTTAAAGACAGAATGGTTATAGGGTTAATTTCATCTTTTAAAGTATTATCTTGCAGCAGTCATTTAAAATACAGTACAATAATTTTGCAATAGTGAAATATCATCAATTTAATTTTTATTCAAAATGAAAACATTTGGTTTTATCAAAGTTAAACACTGCTGTTTCATTTCAAGCGCCTCAATAATATTATAAGTCAATTAAATTCTATCTGCATATGCATCAAGGGAAAAATTAACATATTATATATGCAATACATAATGCAGATGTGTGCAATGACATCTATATTGAGTATGAATCTTTCATAATTTCACAGGTACAATTTTAAGTGGATTTATGTTAAAATGAAACAAATTGTACAAGGTATATTCTCTAAAAAGATCAAACTAAAACAAAAGTTTCTTAAAACATTTTGGTGAGAAAATTTATAAATTCAGTCTTACAGAATTAGTAAAACAGTAAAGCTTTGCTGTTGATACTTCACAAACCATCATGTAAAAATGTACACACAGTGAAACCTGCTGTATTACCACCTGCTTTTTACAACCACTTGTGTATTAAGTCATGTAATTGAAAGGCACAAATAAAAATAATATATTTATAACAATATAAATGACACCTTGTCATAATGATTACTTCTAGCTTTTTCCATTGGTGGCCTTTTATGTACTGGGCATATTGTCAGGCCATAAGCATTGCTCTTGTTTTCATCTTTTGATTACATCTTGTTTTTGTTATAACAGGAAATGTTTTTTGTGGATCTCTTGTTCACACCAAGCCATGTGAAAGACCCAACAAAACAACATAGCCACTTTTCTCAGCTATACTGTCACAGAACAATGTTTTGACTTTTTAATTATTCCCCTGATGAAATCCACTAATGTGATAAAGGTTTATTAATTGATATATGTATAATTCATATATTAATTGCAGATATTAATTTTTTTAAATTAAGGAATGACTATAAGTAGAACCGTCTTTCTGTCCAATGGCTGGTTATAGTCACCCAGTAAACAACAAGTGTCAAGTCCCTGAACTTTAACCCCATTCCTGTGCATATAAAATTTGCTAATCACTCATGTAATCTATCTGCTGTAATCTATGTTGCAGGTACATGTACTTTATTATATTTTTGCCTGGCCACAAATAATCTTGAATTCATTACTTTTATTGTAAATCTGATAAAGAAATATTCCTAGAATGTGGTTTTTGTAATATTTCTTGAAAGCTATTTTGATTGATTGTCATATGAATATCATTAACATAATGAACACTAGTCAAAGAGAACTTGCATGCATTTAAAGAACAATATCTCAACCTGTAATTTGATTGCTTTACAGTTAAGTTAAAATCTGTATTGAATTTTCCACTTTTAAAACATATGAACCACACATTTCTCAATCAGCCATGTTGTTGTGCATATGTGATTTTCTGTTGCTATATTAATATTGCAGATCATGTCATGCCATGAAAGTACAGGCCATCAGTCGAAGTCCAATAACTTATTTTAATTGCTGTTTATTATATATACTCTGTATGACCCTGCATTAGGATGCCCAATTAAGACATAAATTCAGATACAAAATGATCTGGCATGGCCCATAAAAAGTTATACATGTTTTTTTCTTGAACATAAAAAATACCTTTTCTCTTTAAATGTACAAAAAATAACATCTAAATAGTTTTTTTTATCACTTTGGGGAAGAGATTATGCATGAATTCAATTATAAGATGATTGTGGCAAAAGCCTCGAAATTTCATACAAATATTTTTTCTTGTATTTTTTTTTGTATTACAAGTGAAAAATAACATGTCAAAAGTTTATTTAGGGATTGCACTGGGTTTTTTCCAGTGTTGCCAAATGATGTTTTTCTTTCCTTATTGGCAAGAAAATATACCATTTCAATTTTGTTTTAACAAAATGGTTGGTTCTGTAAACTTGTACCTTGTACATACAATATAGGATATTGGAGTGGAGAAGAGAAATTCAAAGGCACCATGAATGAAAGTTGCAAACTTGGTTTTAAAAAATGCACTGGAATCTATCAATTGTTGCATAAATAGTATATTCATATTGGCAAACCATCTTAACAGTGCATTGTTTTATTATAATCTGCTTAGGCTGACATCTGGCCTGAGTACTGTACTTCAACAGTCATCCTACTAGACTAGTTACAATTGATGACCAAACAATGTCAAGTTCTATTTTTAAATGTATCCAGAAAAAATAGTTTTGTTGAAACTTCAAAGAAGACTATTTACATTTGAAGCACAAATTGTTCTGCATATAAACTAACCAAATGAAAAACAAAAGTTCAGTCTCAATCAATGTTCTACAATTATTTGATGTTGCTGCCACAATAACAAATGGGCATTTGCAAAGTCCTCCAAAGTTGGCCTGTAATGGTGACTTCAATAACACACGCACCCTTCATCAATGCAAGCGGACTACATTCTTCAATAACAATAAAACATTTTTCATCCAAGGAAGTCAGCTCCAAATTTAAATGAAAGCACTGGACTCTGATGGATTGCTGCATTTTCCAAAATGACTGGAAGACATTTATTGTGCAGTGAAAGTTTCTGAGTGCTTATGGTCACTACCAATGGCAGCATAAAACGTAAATTAAAACTTTTTGAAACTACAGATCTGGCCATCAGGTTAACTAAGGTGTTAAACTTTCTAATGTATTCATTTCCCTATGAATAGCCTCATCCCCTGGGTAGCCTTGGCAAGATGATAACCGTCTCCAGCTGACCAAAATCTATGCAAGTAAACAATTATATGCACATGCTACTACCAAACATATTGTGGTGAACTGTTTAGGGACACATGTTTATTGATAATGGATAATGGAATAAGATAAAATGAGGACAATCTTTTTTGAAAATATGTGTTATTTGTGTTTTCTAACAGGATGATTGATTCATGAATTTTATAACACACAATCAATACTCGAATTCATGGATTTATGGATTGTCATATACATGTACAATACTTAATGCATTAATGATTGTATTACACAACTTGTCAATATGTAAGTGTATTTCTGCCTATTTGTGTCTTCATTTAATCAAAAGCACACATTTTTGCACCCACTCCCAGCCATTGTTTTGGTACATGCTTCGTTTTCTTTAGTTATATGACTTAGTTGGTTATAACATGGTTTGATACATAACGTGCTCAGGTTCTATAGACACCAACCATTGTGTTATTGCAGGATAACACTGTGCTTTAATATATATATATATATATATATATATATATATATATATATATATATATATATATATATAAAAGCCACACCCATCCTAGGTGATATAGACTAAACTGATACAACAGTACAATGCAAAAATGTACTTAATATAATAATGTCCCTGAGTGAATTATGGTTCCATTACAGAATGTGCATTTTATTAAATGACTACTTTAGTATAACCCATCACAATATGCTTTCACATAAATATATCCAGAATAATCTGCTTTAAAGTAACCAAGAATATTTCATAACCTTACTTGTATTGTACTTCTTTAAAGAAAATACATGGCTCCTGTTAACAGCATTACAGTTAGAAACACATACATGAACTAGGAATGTAGTTAAGGGTCATGGATGTTTCCTTCCCATTGACAATGTACATGACAATATATGAAATAGGAATGTAGTTAAGGGTCATGGATGTTCCCTTCTCATTGACAATGTACATGACAATATATGAAACAGGAATGTGTTTAAGGGTCGTAGATGTCATCTACTCACCCTCCCTGGACACTGCCTGACATGATCTTAATGCAAAACTGAACCAATGTGTGATGGCTGGATGGAAAGATAGCCAGAAAAAGGTAACACTATGTGATGCTATTGTGATGGGGCATAAAATGACATTCAATAAATTCATCACATGTAAGTATTGCAAGTATTCTGCTGTCCTTTCTTAAGATATATATAATATCTGCATTTACAAAATGATACTGGTTTTTCTGAATTAATCTATTATTTAAAAATCTAGTTACCTTTTTGAGTTTTAAAAAAGTACAACTTCTGAGGAAAAAGATTTCCGGAATAACCTTTTGATAAAAAAAATATTAAAAGTGTACAGATTAATTTTGGTAATGACAAGTGTGACTTTATATTCAAACTCTTCATGCTCATCTAACTTTTTCAATTATATTTAAAGTTAATTCCAGGTAAAATAATTGCATAAAAAATTCTTCACAACATTAGTAACAACATCAGCATCAACAACAACAACAAAATATAAAATAAAACATTAAACTGCTTCATTTTCAAAAGCCCATTAAAAATTTGGTCCCAGTCTAATGCTGGAGATCAAAGGTTTCTCTGAATACACTAGTCAATTATTAGGACTCTTGGCACTCTTTTAATGGTAAATGTAATATCACAGCAGGTTTGTACAAAAATTCTTCACAGTGCTGATGTCAAAGAGATGATTTACTCGAACTCCGCGGTTTGTCTGGAGGCAACAGGGGGGATCCCTGACTACTGCCAAATACAAATCTGAAACTGAAATAAAAGTAAACACATTATGTGAGTTTTGTTTAGAATTTCCATTATCATATGTATCAAAATAGCAGTTTGTATTTTATTTTCATTAGATAAGAATTACATTCATGCATTTTATACTGACTACATTGGGTGACAAATTATAAACAATAACGCATACTGTATACATCATTTTTTACATGAATAAAGTTTAAACAAATACTCTATAGTCTGAATACTTATATATGAATGAATGTAGCAAGATAATACTTAAACAAATTTGTTTAATCAAATTTACTATTTAATACAGCATTTCATTAAACAACATCTTTTGTATTGTTTAGTTTTAAATTGTCATTTTATAAAAAAATATACCTGTCTGGTTAAATTACCAAAATGATAAGGTATCATTTTTGACCTTTGAAATTTTTCATGTTATACATTCAATTATAATTTCTTGAAATTTCAGAATTGTACCAGAATTACCTCCCTTAAATTAAAAAGTTTGCTGTGTATGCTTTATTTACATTTACTGTAAAATTCAGGAAAAGCTGTGCAAATAAATTGTACCACATTAACCAATGAGAATTTTGCTATCATTATTCATGCATTATAAAATAAAGAATGTAGTTGTTTTGTACCTATTCAGTGCATTCATAAAATCTTAAAAATGCTTGCAAATGAACAAAAGAATATTCAGATTAAAATACATGTCACTTAACAAATTGTCTAAAATTAAATATGAAGGGCATCATAACAAAAAGAATTATAGTGTACAATTTGTGTATCTTTACACATATACTGGTCATTTAATTGTTTACAACAATATTACTTCTATTTATGTACACCCAATGACTTACAAACATGCTGAACATGCTGAATTGCTGACAAGAAACAGAAAGAATCTTAAAAATTTGAAGAATTTAGCATCATAAGCAGGCTTGGACAAGGAGACATTATACTGACATAGCAAAATATGAACTATCTGCTGGAAAACAACTTATAAACAAAACAACTTTATATATATACATATATATATATATATATATATATATATATATATATATATATATATATATATATATATATATATATATATATATATATATATATATATATATATATATATATAATTGTGATATTCTACAATCATTCCATAGGTTAAATCATTGAAAAGTGTTAGATACAGGTATATTCAAGATGAAATCCATGACATGGGGTAAGTATAGGTATATTCAAGATGAAATTCATGACATGGGGTAAGTATAGGTATACTCAAGATGAAATCCATGATAATGTATATGTATATGTATGCTGATCATGAAATGAATGACAAGGTATAGGTACAGGTATGCTCAAGATGAAATCAATGATAAAGGTATGGATACAGGTATGCTCAAGATGAAATCAATGACAAGGTATATTTACAGGTATGCTCAAGATGAAATCAATGACAAGGTATAGGTACATGTATGCTCAAGTTGAAACCAATGACATGGGGTAATTACAGGTATGCTCAAGATGAAATCAATGACATGGGGTAATTACAGGTATGCTCAACATGAAATCAATGACATGGGGTAAGTACAGGTATGCTCAACATGAAATCAATGACAAGGTATAGGTACATGTATGCTCAAGTATGAAATCAACATGTATGCTTAAGATATATGCTTAAAATGAAAGGTCAGAGATCCATTTAAAATGAATTAACTGAAAGGATTTAGGTAGATATCCAAACAAATCAATGAAATCAATAACATGATTAAGTACATGTCCACTTAGGATGAGTCAATGAAAGGGGATGGGAATATGTCCACTCAGGATAAAATCAATGAAATTGGATGGTACATGTCCACTCAAGATAAAATAAATGAAATGGGATGGGTACATGTCCACTCAAGATGAAATCAATGAAAGGGGATGGGTAAATATGTTCACTTGGGATGAATCAATGAAATTTGATGGGTACATGTCCACTCAAGATGAAACCAATGAAAGGAGATGGGTACATGTCCACTTGGGATGAACTCAATGAAAGTAAATGGGTACATGTCCACTCAAGATGAAATCAATGAAAGGAAATGGGTACATGTCCACTTGGGATGAACTCAATGAAAGGGAAAAATTGGTATATGTCCACTCAGAATGAAATCAAAGAAAGGGGATGGGTATATGTCCACTTGGGATGAATCAATGAAACTGGATGGGTACATATCCACTTGGGATGAAATCAATGAAATTGGATCGGTATATGTACACTCAAGATGAAATCAATAAAAGGAGATGGGTACATGTCCACTCAGGATGAAATCAATGACAAGGATAGATGCATGTCCACTCAATAAGAGTGGTTAGGCACATGTCTGATCACGATGAAATCACTAGCAGGGATTAGGTGAATATCCACCCACTCAATATGAAATCAATGAGTGGTTAGGTACATGTCCACTTGATAAGAAATCAATGAGCAGGTTAGGTACATGTCCACTCAATATGAAATCAATTAGAGTGGTTAGGCACATGTCTGATCACAATGAAATCACTAGCAGGGATTACATACATTTCCACCCACTCAATATGAATCAATGAGAGTGGTTAGGTACATGTCCAGTTGCTAAGAAATCAATGAGCAGGTTAAGTTCACAACTGCTCAAGATGAAATTAAACAAAATTAAAATTCCAAGATCAAGAAAAAGTAGTTGTTGTGGTTTACTGCCATTTTTCAGTGTATGATATTCTGTACAAGGTTGCTAGTATAACTAGTGAAGGAAGAAAATTGGAAAAATCACGGAAGCTACTGACAAGCTTTCTCACATACCCTCCCCCCAATCGACAAAGACTGAGACTCAAACCCACATGGTCAAAGGTGAGATGGCAGTGATCATTAAAGAAGAGCAGCACGGGGGTCACCAGAAACAAGTAAATCCTGAGTAATCAAAATATTAAGAGATTTCTTCCATAGAGAGGAATTATTTTATTACAAGTAAAAAAGATTAAACTTTATAGAATCATTCTTTAAGTCTTTTATATTTATATTTCCTCAGAATTAACCCTCACATAGAATTTACACTGAGGAGAAATATCAAGTGATCATGAAAGGTACAAAAAGAAAACAGATTGTCTGTTCAAATGACATAAACAATGGTTGCCAGGAGAAACATCGATACATTTGTGTAAATATTGTCTGAAAGTTTTCAGCAGTCATAAATAAACAATATTACATATGTATAATATGGACAAAGATGTTATGCCTTACAATCCTCTTCTGAATCTACGAAAACCAGAACATAAGTTTGGATGTCAGGGTGCTACCATATATACATCCATTTAATTAACTAATAAAGGTTTTACAATGAGTGTCAACTGAGGATAAACAAAATAAATGTAAATGATGCTTCCAGAATATGAGCTTCTCCTTCATTTGAAAAAAGAAGACCCCAAAGAAATGGATTGACATAATGAGTATAAGAGTAACAGACAGTTTTTCAAGACAATACTGTCAATATTTTTGCTATGTGAAAAGCTGGTCATATAATGCATTGAATTAAATGCATATTACAATAACAAATACAAGAGCTCCAAGTGGACCTGATGTTCCTCACCTGACTTAGTAACTTCAGCATACATACACATCTTCCTGACTTTATATCACTTTAATTTAATCTACAGTTATACAGTCTGATAAAAATTCTTTCCAAAGATAAAGACATAGTTAATATGCACAGTCTTTTGATAATAATGAAGTCATTAAGTTACATTTATAGGCAGAGATTTAATATAAAGTCTACAGGGTCATCAAGCATTCACACAAATTGAATACTACCAACTGTCAAATGTTCATTTCACCCAAAATGATAAACCTGCTCCAAATATTTAAGAATTTAAAATGTTGTAAATTTTTAAAAAAAATAATTTTCTGTGAACATTATTTTATATATATCAATTTGTATATGCTTTTGCAAAAAATAATTCTGGACTCAAGCAAAATCAATATGATGAAGACAAAACTACCTGAAACAAATATCTATCATTGTGCAAATAAATAATGACCCATAATTAAAACATAGCACATTGTTTATGCTGACCTGCAAGTCTACATCATCCTGAACATTAATTCATCAGATCAAATGTTTCTTCAGTAACTATCTTTATTAAAACAGGGTTTGGGTATCAGAAGCTAAAATCAACATTTCAGCTCACTTTCAGGTGCTTTTCCAAGTGACTTCAGTTAGTTTTTGATGATTTATTTGTGGACACTTATCAGGCCTCTAGCTATACAAAACTTGCAGACCCATGAATTACCCCCTTCTGATTGAAAGTCAAAGACTTTTATGCTTTTGATGAGCAACACAACATTATAATAGTCTTAGAATCATAATGCTTCAATGATTTTACAAACTTGTTTAATAGCCGACTGTTTCATGTGATTAGAGTGCTATTTGTTATTTTTCCATTTATTATACTTTTTCTTCAGTTATAAATTACAAATCTATCCTACTTCTTATAAATTATTCTATTGAAATGTGCACATCGATCTTGCGATCATTTGTTAATATCTGATTGCATTTTTGCAAGACAAAGAATCCTGGAATTGAGAATCTCAATATTAAATATCAATTCATTTGCTTTCCTTTTACTAAGTCTGATGATATTAACCTATTTACTAAGTTTAATGTTATTTTCTAAGTTTGATGATATCAGGCTATTTACTAAGTTTGATGTTATAAGCCTATTTACTAAGTTTGATGATATCAGGCTATTTACCAAGTTTGATGATATAAGCCAATTTACTAAATTTGAAGATTTGTAAGCCTATTTACTAAGTTTGATGTTAGCAGGCTATTTACTAAGTTTGATGATGTCAGCCTATTTACTAAGTTTGATGTTAGCAGGCTATTTACTAAGTTTGATGATGTCAGCCTATTTACTAAGTTTGATGATATCAGGCTATTTACTAAGTTTGATGATGTGTAAGCCAATTTAATAAGTTTGATGATATCAGACTATTTACTACGTTTGATGATAGCAGGCTATTTACTAAGATTGCTGATATCAGGCTACATGTATTTACTAAGTTTGATGATATCAGGCTATTTACAAAGATTGATGATATAAGCCTATTTACTAAGTTTGATGATATCAGGCTATTTACTAAGTTTCATGATATCAAGCTATTTACTAAGTTTGATGATATCAGGCTAATTACTAAGTTTCATGATATCAAGCTATTTACTAAGTTTCATGATATCAAGCTATTTACTAAGTTTCATGATATCAGGCTAATTACTAAGTTTTATGATATCAGGCTAATTACTAAGTTTCATGATATCAAGCTATTTACTAAGTTTCATGATATCAGGCTAATTACTAAGTTTTATGATATCAGGCTAATTACTAAGTTTCATGATATCAAGCTATTTACTAAGTTTCATGATATCAGGCTAATTACTAAGTTTCATGATATCAGCTATTTACTAAGTTTCATGATATCAGGCTAATTACTAAGTTTTATGATATCAGGCTAATTACTAAGTTTCATGATATCAAGCTATTTACTAAGTTTTATGATATCAGGCTAATTACTAAGTTTCATGATATCAAGCCATTTACTAAGTTTTATGATATCAGGCTATTTACTAAATTTTGATGATTTCAGGCTATTTACTAAGTTTGATGATATCAGGCTATTTACTAAGTTTGATGATAGCAGACTATTTACAAAGATTGATGATATCAGGCTATTTACTAAGTTTGATGATGTCAGGCTATTTACTAAGTTTGATGATGTCAGGCTATTTACTAAGTTTGATGATAGCAGACTATTTACAAAGATTGATGATATCAGGCTATTTACTAAGTTTGATGATGTCAGGCTATTTACTAAGTTTGATCAGAATTAGTTTGTAAAGCACTGGCAAGCTCAGTCATTCCAAATAAACTCATCAATATGCATTGATCTTGTTTGTAATTCTTTTCATATGAAATGCTGATGCCTTTTTTTAAATTATGGGTTTGATACCCACACAGTGTGTCCTAAACAACAAATTCAGCCAATCAGATGCAAGATCACCTTATTAGGATGCAGAGATTTTACTCATTATTAAAACTGTCCAAAAATGTTGATGACAAGGCAAATATCCCAACGTTCCTCATAAACAGCTCTGAAATATGGCTTCTCATGTGGTTACAAACTCAGTCAATAAGCATAAAATGCTATTCCATTTGCATAAATGGATCAAATCAAGCCTCTGTAAGACCCTGATGATACATGTCCATGTTTCAAATTTGATCAAAATCTGATTTTAAAAAATGGCTTCCAATAATGAAAACAGGCTCATCCAATTACACACAGTCATCTCATTAATATGTCTCATTAATATTAATACATCGAGTTCATCAGTGTATTTGTCCATGATCTCTATAAGTATATATTCCTAGTCTGATCAAAACTGGATAAAAAAAATACAGCTATGAGATATGCAACATGGTCAGGCAACCAATGTAGAATTATTACTATGTGCAAATCTCAGCATCAAATCTGTCAGAGATTTTGAGGATATAAACACGTTCAAAAATTTGATCAAACTCATTGCAGAAATATGGCCTCCAAAGCAGTAATATGGTCAGCCATTAGTGTGCATGGAATTTGATAATTGATGAACTTGTCCAATATGTTGATGATATATACCCATATCTGCTGTCTAATAAAGACTGGATTGGAAATATAGCTTTCTAGGGTGGTACCAAACTAAGCCAATCATATGCATGATCATTTAATTATAATTTGTGTTGTTGTTGTTGGGTTTAATGCTATTTTTCAGCACACGATAGGCTATACATGGCGGCCAGTATTAATGGTGGAGGAAGAAGCTGGGGAAAACCACATTAAGAACCACTGACCCACGAGAAGCTACTGACAAGTTTTCCCACATACCCACATTGGCCGAATATGAGACTCGAACCCACACAGAGGTAAGATGGCAGTGATCCGTAACGGATAGCGCATTAGACCACTTGGCCATTCGGGGCCCCCTATAATTTGTGTATCTTGCTCATTATCAATTCTGTCAAATATCATGATGATACAAGCATATATCCCAAGTTTCTCCAGAATGGTCACACACTCCAAAAGTCAGATAAGAGATCACCTTTTAAACCTACATGGCTCTTGCTCATTAATAAACACATTCAATATTTAATGAAATAAACACATTCTGATTTGGATCAAGATCACAATCATAAATATGGTGTGAAGTGGTAACAAGGTAAATAACCAGATTTAATATTCATGGAATGTTAACATTATCGAACACATATACCAAGTTTGATTGAAACTGCAACTAAAATATAGACTACAGAGGGGTAACTGTTGATGGATTAAGAATTAATCGATCCCTGATGGATGACATGGGATAGAAGTAGCTCGGTCCCATAATCTCATTTGACCTTATGTTCCAGTGAGTTAAAACAAAAATGAAAAGCCTTGTATCTGTATTGGATCACAATTTGTGACTGTACACTGACCACTCATCAAATGACCATGCAATCAATACACTGCTAAATTGGTGACTGGTCTGCTCCTTCTAGAATGATGTCACACATAACAGCCATATGCAGTAAGGCAGCTGGTAAATTTTTGTTATTTAATCTTTTATAATTTTCATGGTAAATGTTGGAATAAATTTCAGAGGAGAAATGATCTTAAGTCTACACAAAACATTTGTCATTTTGAAATTTCTGTTCATAAATGGCTTTAAAGATTCAACTACATATCACAGGTGTCAGTGAGAAAAGATCTTAACGGTGTAACAAGTGAATGTCATATTATGGTCTTTATAATGTCCACTAATTTAAAAAGTTAATCTGGATTTTCAACCCAGCTTGAGATTAAAAACTCAGCTCTCATGTATAACTTGTATGTGATATGTTACATATTAAAGTCCTGATGATTTCACTTTAATTTTATTGTAAATTTTGGCGAGTGTGCTAAACATCATTTGTAGCATGTTGTTTGATTCGGTTCACAATAAAAAGTACTATACTTTTTTCTTTTATATTTTATCAGTGCTTAAAATTAGTGGTACTAATGGTTATCTGTGTGTAGGATAATCTTATACAGTCCATGGTTATATTTTGTGTCACCATATTCATGCTGTGTAGGATAATCTTATACAGTCCATGGTCATATTTTGTGTCACCATATTCATGCTGTGTGAAAGTTTGGATAAAGAACTGATATGCATTTGGATTAGGATGACATCACTGAGCCCAATTCTACCATGATAATTCAGTGTAATTGTGTTTAGCACAGCAAGACATTAGCTGGTATAGATTACCTTTCAAAATAGTCACAAAAATGTTACAAATACTTTTGATTTAAGATGAGAAATTCCACAAAGAACCAAGTTTATTTTTCAAAGAAAATTAAATAAATAACTACTTCTGAAGCTTCTTGATATGTATCAATATTACTGTAACAGGATTTTGTACAACTTGAAAGTATTTCTGACAGTTGAAAAAGCCATCTCTCTTGTGTATTTGCATTTGAACCACTCAACCAAATAACCTTACAATGATATGAAATGAAAATAGACAAGTAAAATAAGTAAAGAACAGGACTATTGAGGTTTGTTGGCATTAGGATTCTCTTAAAACAGGCAAGTATCAATGTAGTTATAAAGAATTGAGTATTTCATCAGGATAGCTAATGTGCCATGATCATCTATCAGATCGACCACAAATTGTTGGGTCCTATTCTATATTATGCATCCCCTGTTGAAAATAGGACAATGAGTTTAAAAACGCACAATTACAATCTTATATGCAACTACATACCAATTTTGATCAGAAATAGAAATAGATGGTCCAAGACATTGAAGGCATAATAAATAAACACATGAACAAACAAACTCACAACTGAGAAAATTCTATATCCCACCAAACCTCATTGTATAAAAATAGATTTCTGCAAAGAATCAAACTGAAAATCCTCTATTCAAAAGCAGAGCATATAAAGCCATCCTATAATATAAAAATGAATTATTCTGGATATCATAAAGATGGCAATTCTGTAAAGAAAGAGAAAGCACATTTAAAATTAAGAACAAAATTTACCAAACAGATCAGGCACTACTACTGCTGAGACCTAAATGTGGTAGCGGTTACAGATAATACAGCCAATACAATAACCAAATGTGATTTTCTACATAAAAAGAGTATAACAAAGGGAGGTAATGCAGGCAATCTTGAGGAACAAAAGATTACATTTATGATACATAAGTGTCACCTGATTTACTTCGTGATGAAAGGTCAGAAATCAATATCTATCTCAGGCAAATTTAACCTATCCACTAATTGCTGGAAACTGAAATATCGGAAAAAAATAGATCTTGCAATAATAAAATGCCTTTCAAACCTAGCTCAAGTTATATTTAATACTTCTTTTGTTATAAATATAATTTTACAAAATCAATCATAGAGATTTTAAATGTTTCACTTAGTATTGATAAAGTAAAAAAAACAACAACACTCCAATCAGAATACATATTCAGAATATATAAATATATATATATTAAAAAGTAACTCTACAAAACAATTCAGGTTGTGCGTGTGTGTGTACTAAGAAAACTCTGTTAATGCTATCATTTTGTTTTCACAACAATCTTTATCAATATAAAACTGAATCACATGCTTATTATCAAGTTCTGCGAGTCCACATGATTTTATATCAGAGGCTTATTGCCAAGTTCTGCGAGTCCACATGATTTTATATCAAAGGCTTATTATCAAGTTTTGTAAGTCCACATTAAATTGTATTAGACACTCATTATTAAGTTGTGTAAGTCCATGTGAAAATGTACCACAGGCTCATTCTCAAGTTTTGTAAGACTGTATGAAATAATATTGTAGAAATACAATAGTTTAACACAGCTGTCAATACAGATGCCAAAGTCATTAGTAGGGATGTTAATATCGTTTTTTTTCCAAAACCGATTATCGTTTGTAGAAATCAGATTTTAAACCGATTATCGGTTTTTGTCCTACATTGAAATTACAAGAAATATATTCTTATAATGCAAGTTAGTGAATGCCTCTTGCGAATAAAAGATATTCATTACATACTATAACGTATAGACGCGCATCGTCTGACGGCATGGAGGACGATATTGTGGCTCCACCAAAGCCATCAAATCACGGAAGGATTTGGATTCAACAATCAAAATTGGTAGCATGTTTTCAGCGACAAACTTAGCTACAGCAGCACTTTTTCTTGATGTCTATCAGGACAGTTTCTTTGTGTTCCAATAAATGTTGTTAATCGTGGCTGAACATTTGAAGGAGCCGCAAATTCCGGGATGTTTGCTACGCAAATGTACATGCAATCCAGTAGTAGTACCACCGCTCCGACTTATTTGTTGTGAAGATAGTTTACAGCAAGCCATGCTTGATTAAATTTTTTCAAAGTTTTCCCATACATCAGATTTATTTATACGACCAGCCATATTTGTAAACTTGAAAAGACACAACTAGCAGAGACCAGTCCTCAGCAACTGAGACTGTAGCTATTAACAGTCTATTGTTGTCAATTTCGGACATCAAAGAACTTAGCGACCGGTCGGTCGGTCGACTAACTATTGACATCCTTCAACAATAAATGTATTCATTTACAAACACGCTGCATGGAGCGCTCACAAATTTTAAACAAACACAACTTCTTATCTGATGGCCATCTTGTATTAAAATGTAAACACTAAACAAATGCATGAATGAATTTTTTTTTGGCATTTTTTAAAATTTTCACTACAAAAATGGTAAAAAATATTGAATTCGATTATCATTTTATAAAAACAAAAACCGATAATCGGATTTCCGATTTTCATTTAACATCCCTAGTCATTAGACATATCAACCATATTGATCTAAAGAGACCATCCAAATATGAATTATAATTCTGACTTTCGAATCCTGATTGATGCTACAGCATTCAAAAGCTTTCCCTGAAATTTTAAATTTTCAGAAGTTATTTTTCTGCATTATTAAGCATTCATGATATTTTTCCTGTTAAAACAAGCAAACTTTAATGTGACCTACAAAGTTAAAACAGAAGTCAATGGAAGTTCAAAAACAAATTTTCTCCAGTAAAATATGTTTGTTTAAGAATACTTACCAAATCAAAAGACCTTAAGGGAACTACTAGTACCATGCAAAGTTTACACAGCCTTCCCAAATAACACCTGTTGCTAAAAGAAGCTAAGTCATCTGCCCACTTTGGTAGTAGTCAGGCAGAGTGATCTACCTTTGGTACAGGATTTGGTACAAAATCACATGAATAGCACTGCTACTACTGAAGTGGAAATTTATATGGATGTACCTGCAGGGAGACTTGAATGGTGTATGTGTATTACGATTTGATAAGCATTCTAGAAGAAACATTTACACAAAAAAACTGGTTTCTTCTATAAATATGTTACCTATTTATAATACCTATGAAGCATAGGTAAGAGGTGGAGGGAGATACATTCCCTTACCCTAGATATGTCATCTCCAGTCCCCTAAGATATGTGAGACTGCTTCTAGATAACCTGACTGGAGAAGACTCCATCTGTCAGGCAGCAGCATAAAAAATGAACATTGACAAATGCAGCGAAAATTGTTAAGCCACATTTTATGAAGATGTTGAAAGTCCTGGAAGAGTGGACTGTTGTGCCTTGGTCAAGTTGAGCACTTTGGGAGGAAAGATCTCTGTTAAAGAAACTGGAGAACATTGACTCCGATCTCCATTCCATGCCTGGATAATGTCAGTTAGAGAACAGTCCTGGTCAAAAGAAATGATAGTGACAACTGCTCAAACCTTGTGAGCCAAAACACAAAAATTCATTTGGGTTATTTCATGTATTCTAGGATCCTGATCTTGTCTAAGAGGTAAAAAGTGTGATTTCTCTCAATGCAATTTTCTTGTCATTTAAGATACCTCTTCAAAACTCATATAGAATTTTGCAGGTGGTCTTCAGCTGAATTGTCCAGGAGTAGACAGTTATTTCATTACAAAAGTCTGGCTACTAACGGACAGAAGCCTTGGCAATAAAAGAAGCTACCATCATGAATGCAACTTACCTGGCTTGTCATAACTAAATTTGGGTCCACTGATAAGGTATATATTTCACTGATTCTGCCATCCATAACAACGCTGACTACAACACTGACCACTCGCTGGTGTGCTGCAAAATGAAGCTTCAACCAAAGAAGATACATCGCTCTAGGCATGAGGGTATACCACGTATTGATGTGAGCAAGATGTCATATCCAGACAAGGCTGAAGGATTCACTTATGCCCTCTCCAAGATGTTTGATTCAGAACCTCCCAACGGCAGTGCCAAAGAGAGATGGGATCACATCAAAGAGACTGTGTACAGCACAGCCACATGGATCTTTGTTAAGAAGCGGTCAGCGAACAACAACTGAGGAGATCACTCTGCCTGACCACCAAAAGGTGGACAGATACCAATAGCTTCAGTAATATCTGATGGCTGAATTTGCAAGGTAGTAGTAATTCTCCTAATACACTGTTTTTTTATATTTAAAGAAGAAAAAGATACAAGCAGATGTAACCAGAACCATGGTATCTCATGATGTCCCAGATTTAAAAACACTTAGAAAAGGCAAGAAAAAATTCCTGACTGTAACTCGATGGTAATGTTCTTTCCTGCAATGGCTTCATGCATAAAGTTTGTTTTTATAAAAAGGTAACATTAAAACAAAATTACTATAATTGCAAGTTTTGTATAGTGAGTCTCTGACCAACTCCCACAGACCCTAGGGTTGAGGCCTAGAAAGGAAATGATATTCCTCTTGCAGATTGTAACCACATGAGCAACCTGTCAATTTTGGCAAATTTTCATCCAGCTGTTCAGCTCAAGATAAGGATATGGATGGAATGAAATACAGATTGACCGACTGAAAGGCAGATGGATACAAAGACTGAAAGACAGATAGACAGACTGAAATGACAAATGGACAGACAGATGGAGGGTTTCACATTTAGCAAAATGATAAAAATATGTCAATATTCTGGTTATGAAGCTACAGTAAATATAACCAATGGCTTGAAATCATGTACATTTTTGCTATAACAGCTGATAAATTTCAAGACTTACAATTTCCTAATTCCTGACTCTCTTTTGAGTTCTGGATACAGCTTCTCAAGCGGTTCCTTGTTGATAGGTCCCTGAACTGGCAGATCCTCTCCACTGTAACTGGACCTGAAAATTAACAGAACCATTCCAGTGTTTCTTAAAAACAAAACTTATTATGCTAGGTCATGGCCAACTCATATTAGAATGATCAACTCTTATCTCCAGCCATTTGTATTGTTGCAACAAACTTGATGCTATAGTGCTGTTATAATTCACAAAACTTGAAACTCCAACTCAGATTCTGAAAGAGTATGATAATGGTGCTAATATTTCAAAGTAGCATTATCAGATGTATCAAATATAGTCAATATTGATACATTGTTACAAATACAAATCCAAAGGTTTTAAATGCTTTATGAATACATGGCCAGGCCATTTTCTTTCTCTCCATCCACAAAGAGTTGCATCTCTTATTTAGCTCTTTATTTTGAGTTCAAAAGCGGAGTCCATCATTTGTCCTGGCAGCTCCAAGGATGCTATCAATGATTAACAGACTACTTTAAAGCTTAACATGTTTTATTAACCTTTTTCTAGCAGACTTTAAATGAAAGATCTTTGAAATACCAATCACCTGTTAGAAGCAGGTACCTTAACCTAAATATTTCATGTATTAGTTTGCAATTAGCCATATAAAGATGACATACATAAATCAGAAATGCGCTAATGACTTTTAAAACCTCTATACCATTACTGTTTAGTTCCAGTCATGGGGCAATGCAGTTGTAAAGATCAAACCATACAGTGCTACATGCAGTTTGACACGTTTATTACCAATAATCAGTTTCTGTGACCAATATTCCATTCTAAAGATTAAATGTGGAACTATGTCTTGCATTTGAGAATGTGAATACTAAATCGGGTTACATCTATAACGTTTATTTGGACAAAACAAAAATCATTCAATGTATCCTTCAGATAAAAATCTATCTGGGCCTGATATAAATCCATTCATACCATTTCTAGTATGTACTATCATGTTGTACAGTTAATAACCAGAGTGTCAAAACTTTTAATCTTACAATGAGCAAGAGAGTGCTGACTATAAACTTGATTACTGGAATACATCTAAATATAAATTCTGCTCAATTTTCAAGTAAATACTTTTAAAATACAAGTAATGACTTTTACCCATTCTTAAGGTCCATAAAGTTTCATTTCCAAATTCATTGCCAATATGCTGGTTTTCAGATGTTTACAATTTTTCTTTCAGAACCAATTACATCATTAATTTAAGTATTTTTGTGAAAATCCCATGTTAATGCCACAACTTCTTATGAGAACTAGTAATAAGAAGAATGGTCCAGATGGTCGCTATAGTGCCATGTTGGAGATAAGAACACCATTTACATTAAGTCCCATTATGGAGATGTGTCAAAAAAAAAAAAAAACTGGTGCAAAAAAATATCACTATACTCCTTCTTTATTTATGTGTTTTAGTGTTTATATTTACGGTATTTCCCTTGTTTGTTTTACAGCATATTTCTTATAATCTTAATGATATAAAAACATTGCAGATATTCACACATAAAGGATAAGGCATCTTTATGTCAGATGTTTAAAACATAAAGTTCGACTTTATTGTGATCAATTAACCAACATGATACTTTTGATGATAAAAGGTTTGTCAAACAAAGCATGACAACACTAAGATCAATGTATGTGATACCTTTATGTCTAATTGTTGTAGTGATAAGAGCATCCACTGTGAATGCTGAAGGTTGTGGTTTGACCCCCACCCCCCGAGTCATAACAAAGACTTATAAAAATGGTACTAACCACTGCTTTGCTAGGTTCTCAGCATTAAGAGGTTAGTGTTAAAACTGATCAGCCTTTTGTAAAAATAACGTAGTCTGATGTCACCTTAGTAAAGGACAACAAATACTGTCTCAAGTACTGTCACTTTAGAAAAGCAGGACAAAGGCCTCTAAAGAAAGTGAATACTGTCTTGCGTACTGTCACTTTAGAAAAGCAGGACAAAGGCCTCTAAAGACAGTGAATACTGTCTTACTTACTGTCACTTTAGAAAAGCAAGACAAAGGCCTCTAAAGACAGTGAATACTGTCTTACATATTGTTACTTTAGAAAAGCAGGACAAAGGCCTCTAAAGATGGTTAATACTGTCTAAAGTACTGTCACTTTAGAAAAGCAGGACAAAGGCCTCTAAAGACAGTGAATACTGCCTTAATGTCACTTTAGAAAAGCAGGCAAAGGCCTCAAAGGACAGTGAATACTGTCTTAAGTAACATAACTTTAGAACAATGTGGATAAAGGTTATTGACAACTGCAAATATTGTCACCTAAGAAAATGTGGATACAACTCCCTAAAGACAGCTGGTTGCATAATTGAGGTTATTTTATATGACAACTTGATGTATAGGAGCTCGAGCTGGTTGCCTAATTGAGGTTATTTTGTCCTACATCTTGAAGAATGGAAGCTTTAAAAAAAATGAACTGGTGATTGCTAAACTGACATGACTTTTACGGCAAGTTTGACTTTACATTGTACTAAATACATATGTATTAGTATTAATTTTATTATTTTGGTACTGATGCTGATAGGTTAGTATGGTAATACTTTCTCAGATAAATTATAACTAAAGTTACAATGCAGCATATGACAGTATATCAACTATGTAACAGTCCATGTTTAGATGCATTATCTGTCTAAAGAAACTATCAATCATAGGCAAGCATGTATGTTTTTTCAGGACAGCTAGTTTTAACACTGTAAAGTGAGAAACTAACCATATACAAATCTACATACACAGCTCTCAATCAATATAGTGTAATTTCCAGGGTCCATTGCCACTAACAGCTTTAGTACTGAACCATGCTATACTGAAAACTGTAGCATAAGGAGAAGTGTGTAATACAAAGAACTGTGGTATAGCAGGCACAGTTACAATTTGTTAAATAATGGTGTTTGAAACGAAATGAATATATATAACCAAAATTAGACTAGCCGTCTTTCAACCCTTACTGCTATACATCTGTATGATTTTGGTCAAAGGGTCCATAGTAATATGGCACTATATCCAGAATAGCACTATAAACAGAATACCACTATATCCAAAATAGCACTATAACCAGAACAGCACTATATCCAGAATAGCAATATAACCAGAATAGCACTATATCCAGAATAGCACTATAACCAGAATAGCACTATAACAAGATAATCACTATATCCAGAATAGCATTATAACCAGAATAGCACTAAAACAAGAATAGCACTATAACCAGAATAGCACTATATCCAGAATAGCACTATAACCAGAATAGCACTATAACCTGAATAGCACTATATCCAGAATAGCACTATAACCAGATAATCACTATTTCCAGAATAGCACTATAACCAGAATAGCACTATATCCAGAATAGCACTATAACCAGAATAGCACTATATCCAGAATAGCACTATAACCAGAATAGCACTATATCCAGAAGAGCACTATAACCAGAATAGCACATAGCAATTCATTGTAATGGGGAGGGACAGGTGAAAACAATCTTCAGACAGAGACTTTGACTTGTTTCAAAAATCTAATGTCTGATTGGTTAATCACACATGATTGACCACTGAATGGCTAATGATGCAGCACTGACCAATCAGATGACGATTTACTAACCTCACATCACAACCTGATCAGATGTCTGACTGGCTAACCTCCCATTACTGATCTATCAGATGTCTGACTGGCTAACCTCCCATAACTGATCTATCAGCTGTCTGACTGGCTAACCTCCCATTACTGATCTATAAGATGTCTGACTGGCTAATCTCCCTTTACTGATCTATCAGCTGTCTGACTGGCTAATCTCCCTTTACTGATCTATCAGATATTTGGTTGGTAAATCAGATGAAAAAAGTTCGAGTTATGTCTAAGTTATGGTATGAGAAATTTTTGTAATCTCAGGTTTAGTCCTGTCTTAACAAAATGGTTGCAGTCATATCAAATTTAACTATGGTCCAGTATTTTCTAAATATACACTCCTATTGTCTTCGACTGTACATCAACTTTGTTCAACACTGCTGTTGATAAGGAATACGGTGGATCAATGACTATCAACTTACTCATTGTCATCTTGGTCCTTCTGTAAGGTACACCTGCCACCATCTCCTTCGCCTTCACTACAAATCAACCAGGGAGAATGGAAGTGATCAATATATATATACGTGTAGATATTGATATATACACACACACACACACACATATATATATAATCATGTCAGGGTTCAATTTTTAGGTTTATTTGTTGGTCTTTTTAAAAAAGCATTTGTTCATTGAACAAGTGACTTGAAAACTGGTTTGTCCATTAATCTCAAAGCACACTGAACAAGAAAATCATCTATAACTTTTAAATCTTTGGTCATAAGTCGGAACTAAACTTTTTCATAATGTTTATTGCTAAATAACCTTGAAAATTTATGCATTTTATTTTCTATTCTGTTTCAGTTGACAATACTTAAAGCTTTTCAATGTGTGTTTTAGATATTATAAGTATTTTTCAAAAATCAGTTTTAATAAGTAAAACTTGACTACACTGGACGCTGATGGGACCACAAATCTATCAATTTTATATGTGGAATAATGCAGAAGCTTGTTAATAATAGTTTCTGTAAAGCTTTATCAAATTACTTTGATAATTTATCAAATTACTTTGATAATTAAAGCTTTATCAAATTACTTGGGCAGTTTGCACAGAAGTCCTGATTTTAGACTGGCTAATTAGGGAAGGTTTCACAGTAGAAATTAAGGTTCTCGAATGCACAAATTCAATTTTTCAAGATGGTATGGTTAATACTACAATCTGTCTTACCATATTCATTGTACATGTTGGGATACATTATTTGTTGGGACACTATAATTTATTTTTAAAAGTTTTTTTTCCCCACTGTATGTTCTGAGACACATAGTTCTTTTTAGTTGTAAGTTGTGTTTTAAATCATTCAAAAATTACATGTCAGAAAATGCATTCCAACTGAAATTTTAGTTTTAAAAAATATAAAACTGAGTACTTGAAGTAAAACTCTTTAATCCACTGCAGCATCACCTCATCAACCTAATCCTTCCAATGCAAATAAATGATCCATCCTTTCAGTGCATGAATACATGCCATAAAAAATTATCATTTGAGGCAACAAACCTCATGAAGCTGAAACTGCAAGAGCTAATTTAAGCCAGTCTTTTTTTTGGGGGGGGGGGGTAAAAATCTGTACAAGGGTGCTACTTCTCAGAATTTTAATCCTCCATTTTAGTGATAGTCCATGCAGAAATGAAAATCGAATTACACTGGAATTTTATCCAAGTTAATGATCATATTGTCAGTGAAATCATCTTCTTTCCTCCTTTTTTTCATCTGGCCTTCATGAATTCATCAAATGAATTTAATTTCTCCAATTCTTTCCACCTAGGCTTCAATATGCATTTGTAGTCATAATTAATACAAATGGGCACGGACGTCTGCAGGTAAATAACATATACAGTAATAACTTACCTTAATAATACTTTTTGAAACCCATGCTAGACAAAAGATTGTCATTTGCACTCACAGTGAATATATTGTCAAATAATGTTTTTCAATTGCAAGATACTATCATTTAGTTAACCTGGATATAGTACAATCTTGCTTATTTTGTACCTAACACCATGTCATGTGTGAATATCAGATGCCTTCAAGCAATCAGTTAATATTGCATGTGATAATGTTGGCTCCAGTTTGTAGTCAGACAACATATTCAAACCTTTGAGTACAACCCAAAAAGATTTGTTTCTCTATGTTCACGTCAACGTGTCATGTTTTATCTGACATACATGACACACACTACAGTATGAATGCCAATATTACATTCAACAGATTTTGCGGATATATTTTTTCCATTAGTGCTCATGATGAAAAGAAAAGAGGAAAATAAGATAATAATACAACGTTAGTTTATTAATTTTATTTTCAAATAAAAGTTTTTTTTCTTGCAATATGCTGGGGGAAGGACAAATTCAACACAAATTTACTTCCATTCTTATGCTTTGTGACAAATGACCTTGGTGAAACAAGTTTCCCATAAGGTATGAGACAGGAAATTGTTTTAACAATGTTATCATGTTCCAATATATATGGTAAATATGATAAGTACCACACAATTTTATTGTGTTCCAATATATATGTTAAATATGGTAATTAGTACCACACAAATTGTGAATGTTCTAGTGCTGCACTTGCAATTTACTGAGTAATGCCAACCAGTCTGTGACTAATTGCATATTATTAACCGTGTTATGATGGGCACTGTTAACTAACTAGCCTGTGCTATGCCCTTAGCTGCCTATGCCATAAAGGGCAATGTTAGCTAGTTTGTGCTAAGCCCTTTACTGTCTATGCCATAAAGGGCAATGTCAGCTAGTCTGTCCTAAGCCCTTCACAATCTATGTTATAATGGGCAATGTTAGCTAGTCTGTGCTATGCCCTTTACTGTCTATGCCATAAAGGGCAACATTAGCTACTCTGTGTTATGCCCTTTACTGTCTATGCCATAAAGGGCAATGTCAGCTAGTCTATGCTAAGCCTTTCACAATCTATGTTATAATGGGCAATGTTAGCTAGTCTGTGCTATGCCCTTTACTGTCTATGCTATAAAGGGCAATGTTAGCTAGTCTGTGCTAAGCCCTTGACAACCTATGTTATAATGGACAGTATTAACTAGTCTGTGCTATGCCCTTTACTGTCTATGCCATAAAGAGCAACATTAGCTACTCTGTGCTATACTCTTTAATGCCTCTGCCATAAAGGTCAATGCTTGCTAGTATGTGATATGCCCTTTACAACCTCTGTCATAAAGGGCAACATCAGCTAGTCTGTGCTATGCCCACTATACCATATACTGCATCTTTAGCACCATCATACTGATGTTAAACAATATACCATAGACTAGTGACACAGTGGTCTGAAGCATTCACTATTACAGATCATTGCAATCCCACCTCTGTATAGGTCTAGATCATGGGCTTGGCCAATGGGAGGTAAATGAGAAAGCTTACCAGTAACTTCTCATGGGTTGATGGTTCCATCTGGGATTTTACCCAGGTTCTTCCTCCACCATTTATACTGGCTGCCATGTATAACCTATCTTGTGCTGAAAAATGGCTTTAAACCCAACAACAACAACAACAAAACAACAACAACAAAAACAACTATACCATAGACTGTATCTTTAAATTTAACACCATCACATAGATGTGAAACACTGTACACTATACTGCATCTTTAAATTAATTTTGTGATTAAAATCTATAAAGCGATGAATGGCTTTATCCAGTATTTAACAAGAAGAAAATATTCATGGTATGAGCTGCCTTTGAAGGGTATTAGTCAGTTATTTTCTGAAGCATTAGGGTGTGATTCCAGAGAGAAATCTGGCTCCAAAATGTGAAAACAAAAATAAAAGTCCATTTCTTCTTTTTAACTGCTGAGTATTCCAACTATTATCTCTTTTATGGTTGAGAAACTCCAACAAACTAAATCTGGTAGCAAAATTATTTTCTCTTGTTTGGCTTAACATCTTCACAAAGTTACCTATCTGATGGGCACCATTTTCATTTCTGACCAACTCTATACCATCAAAAGTCTTTAGCTGAAACCCCATATCACTATTTCTGTCCATTCATAAGTTCATGTAACAAGATTTTCAAACTGGCCATCAACTAGACTTCATATCAAATCCCCTTATCAATATGACCATCTGATCAGGTTCAGATCTCAAGATGGTTACCATGGCAGCACACTGGATATCTGAGGGAATGTCTAATGGGCACTATTTTCATTTAGGCCCAAGCAGACCTCATATGAAGTTTTTGAGTTAAAATGGATGTTGATATGACCACATATTCAGGAGTGCTAGAGACTTTCAGGATAGATATATGGTGGTGATATTGATTTCAAATCAGTAATATTTTCATTTAAGGTAAATTAGATATTATAAGTCTTTTAAGCAAACATAACACATCATATGAGTATCCATTCAGCATGAGTATCTCAAGATGACTGTCATAATGACCAAATTGGGTGTCAAATTCATACTGAGCACTCTCTTCTTTTGGACTGTGACAGAACTTTTAGAATTATTTTGGAGTAATTATATTTCAAGCCATGGGACATTTCATTTAAAAGGATAAAAAAGGAATTATATTTAAAGCCATGGGATATTTAATTTAAAAGGATAAAAAAGGAATTATATTTCAAGCCATGGGACATTTCATTTTAAAGGATAAAGAGGAATTATATTTCAAGCCATGGGACATTTCATTTGAAAGCAAAAAGAGAAATTATATTTAAAGCCGTGGAACATTTCATTTAGAAGCAAAAAGAGGAATTATATCTAAAGCCATGGGACATTTCATTTGAAAGCAAAAAGAGAAATTATATTTAAAGCTAATATTTAAAGCCGTGGAACATTTCATTTAGAAGCAAAAAGAGGAATTATATCTAAAGCCATGGGACATTTCATTTAAAAGGATAAAGCGGAATTATATTTGAAACCATGGGACACTTCATTTAAACGCATCAAGAGAAATTATATTTAAAGCCATGGGACATTTCATTTAAAAGGATAAAAAAAGGAATTATATTTCAATCCATGGGACATTTCATTTTAAAAAGGATAAAAAAAGGAATTATATTTCAAGCCATGGGACCTTTCATTTAAAAGCAAAAAGAGGAATTATATTTAAAGCCATAGGACATTTCATTTAAAAGGATAAAAAAGGAATTATATTTAAAGCCATGGGACATTTCATTTAAAAGCATAAAAAAGACATTTCATTTCAAGCATGTATATAGGTGCATCGTGAACTAGAAGCGTACACCAAGTATACTCATTAAGGTTACGTACACCAAGTATACTCATTATGATTATGTACACCAAGTATACTCATTAAGGTTATGTACACCAAGTATACTCATTAAGGTTACGTACACCAAGTATACTCATTAAGGTTACGTACACCAAGTATACTCATTAAGGTTACATACACCAAGTATACTCATTAAGGTTACATACACCAAGTATACTCATTAAGGTTACGTACACCAAGTATACTCATTAAGGTTACGTACACCAAGTATACTCATTAAGGTTACGTACACCAAGTATACTCATTAAGGTTACGTACACCAAGTATACTCATTAAGGTTACGTACACCAAGTATACTCATTAAGGTTACATACACCAAGTATACTCATTAAGGTTACGTACACCAAGTATACTCATTAAGGTTACATACACCAAGTATACTCGTTAAGGTTACGTACACCAAGTATACTCATTAAGGTTACGTACACCAAGTATACTCATTAAGGTTACGTACACCAAGTATACTCATTAAGGTTATTTATTCTGACTTGCAGTAGAATATGTACCAAAGAAATACACACAGGCATTATTCACTTGCATGGTTGTAAGGAAAACTAATAGGCAAAACTCTGAATAAGTCACTCACATGATGCACAAATCAGGTTCTCACATGCATACGTTCTAATGAAAAATGTCCAAGAAAGAATTCTGCATCATAATTCAAATAAACTTATTTTGACAAGCTCGCAGATTTTTAAAAAATAGCTATTAAAAGTAACAAAGACTGGTAAATTTATCATGCACAAAATCTATGAAAGCAAGCTGTCACATAAACCGTATCCCAAAATCTATGAAAGCAAGCTGTCACATAAACCGTATCCCAAATCTATGAAAGCAAGCTGTCACAAACCGTATCCCAAAATCAGTGTTCTTTTATTTTTCTTGTATTTTTAAAAACAATATGCTGTTCAAGTGACATGAAAAAGTCACACAGAACGACGAAGAATTCTTTAGTTAAAATTGAAGCATTTAATCTTTTACATGTTATATAATCTTACCTGGGTGGTTTATACATGTTAAGTTCCTCTTCTACTTCTATCAACTTGGCTTTTAATTCATTTCTTTCCATCAGCACTGTACGGAGTTCGCTGAGCGTGAACCTGGGACGATTTGGATCCTTGAGATCTACTACTAATTTTCCAATCGTGCTCAACTTTTCATCTATATTGGCCATGTTTTCCCCAGTGTCCTGGAACCCTGGTCCACCTAGGGCTGGAATGTCATGGAGTTCTGTCTCCTCATCCTACAAGTAATAAAAGTTATTCTGAATTTACAATTTTTGTTCTAGAATATAAACAAAACAATTTAAAAAGAACTTGCAGTATATTCAATTTAATTCCTATTGATCCTAAAAGTTCTATCACAAGTCCTAAAGTATAGTGTTCTGAATGAAGTCTAGTATTGAATGTGATGATGTACCAGTAACCTTGGATGATCTGATATGCGAAAAGTCTTGATGCATCACAAAAATGTCTTTAAATGAATTTACAATAATCCCAAAATAGTTATTTATTCCAAAATTTAAAAAGCACTTTTGTAATTACAATGAATAATTTCAATAAATAAATCATCTCAAAATATAAACACAACTAAAAGGATGTTTCCACTAGACAAATGTCAAAATTGGAATGCAAAATTCTAATGTAAACAAGCCTTGTATAAAAACCTAAGAGGCAAAAACTGCCAAAGGATAATGGTCAAAGGTTCATTTCCAGAACATTCTAAGCTGTAAACAAGGCCATGTGTTTTATTTAAATTTAGTAAAGAACATGACAAATATTAAGTAGACCAGGAATTTCTATGGGGAAAACCAAATTTCTGAACTTATGTCCAAATAAACATGTTCACACATATCTTTAAATTTTAGTCTACACTGATGATCAAACGTTAGCTATGTAATATTTCGTCTGAAAATGACACACACAATATATAATCATAGATATAAATTAAACACACAATAATAACACATTAGAACTTTCTCCCCAGTCCACAAATTAAAGTCCTTACAAAAATGTAAATTTTGTGAAAACATGGTACACAAAAGAGTACTAATTTTGATATCTTCATCAAATGATATATTTTAACAACACAGCAATGAAACTGAATAATATTTGCAATGTGTTTATGTAAATATAATAGTCATCAGAAAAAGGTGTGTCCTGGCTGTAAACTGAGTAGATTATGACATCTTTAAGACTTTCTCAACATAATAGTTGCTAACTATGTTGGTGAGTTGCTGTTGCTATGTGTCCATGACATTCTTGATAATTACACGAAAATCATCAATTGTTTTATTTTCTCTGTAATCTATTATTACCTTTACGTTACACACAGAGGGTCCCACTCTTTACAATTTCTTTAGAATGGTCTTAAAGAGACAAAAACTAGCCAAAGTTAGGAGAACGAGCATTCAGGGTAGACACATCCTCTAAATAAAATGGACTGATGAAAATCTAAATAATTCATGGTCTCATCAGTACTTGTACAAGGGTGCACTGTAAATCTGGCTGAATACTAACAATCTTTTGTAATGTTATGCTGTACAAACCAATCTAAATCTGGCTGAATACTAACAATCTTTTGTAATGTTATGCTGTACAAACCAATCTAAATCTGGCTGAATACTAACAATCTTTTGTAATGTTATGCTGTACAAACCAATTTAAATCTGGCTGAATACTAACAATCTCTTGTAATGTTATGCTGTACAAACCAATGTAAATCTGGCTGAATACTACCGTCACAATCTTTTGTAAATTTGTGCGGTACAAACCAATGTCAGAAAGACTGGCAATCGTGGGTCGTAAGTCTTTTAAATGATAACATGGAATATTAGAAATAAAATGCTTTCAAATATGTCA
Organism: Unio delphinus; assembly: GCA_029339505.1. Taxonomy (NCBI): domain Eukaryota; kingdom Metazoa; phylum Mollusca; class Bivalvia; order Unionida; family Unionidae; genus Unio; species Unio delphinus. Next base: position 10,870,117 of record JAQISU010000109.1, on the reverse strand, counting down.
TAAGTGGAAAGATGCAATAAAAAATTCTGTCAAGTAATGCTGACAAAACGGAAGTCATGAGGACATGAGCCACACATTTTCTAAATGATGATACATGTATAAAACATAAACAATAGAATCCTCTCAGTTTCATCAACATACAAATGCATAAATCAAACAACAGTAGATAAAGAAAACCATCAGAAACAAAATTTAAAGGACATAACTTTGGCAAATCATAATGTGAAACACTGAAAATCAAATTAATTGTGAATGTTTAATTTGGGTGAATCCAAAAATCTAAAGTAAATTTATGCTGCAGTAACGAAAGTGTGGAGAATGAGAACAGATGAGAACTCTTCTAAAACACTGAGAATTCAACTCATTCAAGATCTCATCACTATAGAGCAGTATGCTAATCAGATTGAAATCCAATAACACTTAAAAGAAACCAATGTACAAACAATCAGGAAGAATAATTCCCACAAATGGTGTTGTGGAACACAGAATAACAATCACTCATAAGATATAGGTATCAGAGATCTGCCTAGGATATTAAAACTAGGAATTTAGGACTCCCATTTTGGTAAAAATAGAAGTCCCACCAGCAAAAGTTGCAGTCCCATCCCAGACTTTGCAGATTTGAAGAACTGTTGGTTGCCACTGAGTTTTATTTTCCAGTCTTTATAACAATGACATGTACAACCATTCATGTATATGGCGGGCGGACTCCTGCATGGGTAATTTGTGTGTCTCAGATCAAATATTTGCATTCAAATATGCATATTTAAGCATTTCCGAGACCTCTGGGTATATATCAAATCTGGCAAAGATCCATGAAACCTTCGTAAAGTTATATTGTGGAAGCCAAAGAAAAAAGTATGGTCAAACAAGCACCAACACCTAATAAAATTCCAACTGCAAAAAATATGGTTGATCAAATTCCAATACCTCCCCAGTAAGACCAGCAAAAAATACTTAAATACCATGCAGAATCAATCTAAAATTAAACTTTTATAATGAACACAACAATACACCATGGTGTCCATTTTGGACAAGAATTCATTTATAGGTACCCAGTATAAAAATCTAACCTGGCAGGATCTCACCATTTACAGCTAGTAGCACATGTGCCATGACAGCAATAAAATAAAAGTTAGTTTTGGTTCAAACGTAATACTGCATACAATTTACCATTTCATTTGTTACTTCTGGCCAAGTCATACCAAAGATGTATACAAAACAGCACTAACAGCTGCTTACTTGGCACTCAGCATTTAGAGATTAGTGTCAGGACTGGTTGGCCTGGCGTCAGGTAAATTTGACTGAGTGGGATATTATGTCTGTGGCACGATTCCCAAATGCTCAACATCACTATAAACTACCAAACTGCAGACAAAGTAGGATGATGCAACTGACAAATTGTTAAAGCTACATTAAAATCCAAAGACACATACATCCTAATGGGCAGACAACAAAATGGATGGATATTAATATTATATTATTCTGCAAACTTCATCTGATATATTTAAATGAACACTATATTATTGGAAAAGCATTTGTACTCTAAATGTTCCTTGACCTACTGAAAAGGGGATAATAATTGTTGGCCTTCTTGGATAATGTGTTCCTTAATCTACAGACATGACTTTGTTTTATTTATTACTGCATATTTAATCTCCTGCACTTAAAAGTTTTTTTATCATGCTAAAGAAAGCTTAACCAATACATTCTACCAGGAATTGTTTCTGAAACAGCAAAAGATAAAGACCTGTCTTTATTTTACACTACAAGTACTATAGTACAATAGTTTTGATTGTTAATTTTAGGGCATAACCGATTAGCATTTTTCTACCGATTTCCGATTCCGGATTTTGGGCATGAAATTTTTCAATTTCATTTATAGTATGAACTTATTAACCAAATTATTATTCAGGTAAACATGTTGATTTGGGTCAAGGTTTTGGAGATTCCAATGTGAATTTTATAGTCTAATGTGTTGTAGTTTTTGTAGGGTTTAACGCCATTTTTCAGCACACGATAGGCTATACATGACGGCCAGTACTATTGGTGGAGGAAGAACCCGGGAACAACCCCCAAAAGAACCACTGACCCACGAGAAGCAACTGGCAAGCTTTCTCACATAACTACATTAGCCGAATCTTAAACTTGAACCCATGCAGACAGCGGTGAGATGGCAGTGATCCGTAACGGAGAGCGCTTTAGACCACTTGGCCACTCGGAGGCCCCCTACTATGTAGAAATTAGACAAGACTCTTTAGATCATTCTAGAAGGTAATGGATGTGCTTAGAAAATGATAATTTATGACCTGGGGTCAAGGTGAGAACTTTATTATGTTATGACAGAGGATTTTACCAGTCATTCATTAAAATCTAGCGGTTTTATTATGTTCTGACCAGTTTGGGCTAAATTTTATTTTTCATCAACTTATTGAATTCAACAGATTATTTTCTCTGGAAATGCAAGTGCTTTGACAAAATTCTAGGATAAAGACATTCACTGGAATTTATACTGAATTCAAACCTGGAATAACATTTCCGTGATTCAACAAGAGAATACCAAAACATCAGGACTTCATGAGCTTTAACATCATAGCCTTCAATTTTAGATATCATCAGGACTTGAACCAAGTTTCATTCTGGACTTTTTATTACTATGACTCGTGTTTTTAATTCTTGGGATTTTTTGGACTTGATTCACAATACTGTAAGTTCTTTTTTTCCTCATTTTTCACTCTGTAATCATGGTAAATAACTTATTCATTAAATTTTACAAAGCTTGCTGTCAACACTCTTTTCTGTTACTTATGTTAAGACCAAATACTCATAACACACGACAGAAAATTTGCTCTCAATATTGTCAATCAAACAGAACTGAGATTAATGGAACAAAAACTGTAATTGATACTCACCGTAGAGGATGATCTTTTATTTTTCTGATGACCGCCATCTATGCTGTCCTGATGTCGTAGTAACTCTTGCACCTGGACAACTTGCTTATCCTTTTGTGTAAGTGCCACTTCAAGGTCACATTTTTCTTCCATTAGTGTGCGTGCATGTTTACGTTGAGTGTTGTTTTTCCGTCTTAATTCTGCATTAATCTTTACCATTCTCTCCAACTGGTTTTGTAACTAAAAAAAATGTAATGATCTAAATATTATTAACTTTCTTTAAAGATGGCATGCAGAAAATCTATGAATTCCATTTGATCCAAATAAAGTTTGTCATGTGTAAACTTTTCGCTGATTCATCACAATATGGGTCTACAATAAATCAAAGAGAATCAGCAGACATGAAAAGTTAATGCCAATGCATTGCACAGTCAATGTAATACATATTTTTGACAACCAGTTAAAATCAATGAAAGAGAAGAGTTTCAATGAAAACATGTAGGTGAGGCACATAGGAAGCTGACATAGAGCAAAAGCAAGCAAAAACTAATCTTACGTAGAAAGTGATTTTAACAAATAACTTGCAATGTTATTATGCTGGTTTTCAACTTTCTCCATACTAAATTTTGGTAAGCAAATTTCACAACATACATGTAATTAGTTATGATAAATATATGTCGGGTATGCTATAACACAGAGGTCTTTCTAACATAATATATGTCGGGTATGCTATAACACAGGGGTCTTTCTAATATCTTGTCTTTATTTTTCATTCCAAAGTGATGTTCATTTAGCTGTAAAATTTACAACAGATGACTCTATTGACTTGACTCTAATGACTTGATTTGACTCTATTGACTTGACTTGACTCTAATGACTTGACTTGACTATTGACTTGACTAATGACTTGACTCTATTGACTTGACTCTAATGACTTGACTTGACTCTACTGACTTGACTTGACTGACAAACATTTTATGGATTCCATTATAATATTAATAAACAGAATTTCACTTACAGCTTCAGTGTCAACAGTCTTTTGTCCAACTTCCCTCCTTAACTGCCGCAGTTCTTCTCTCTGTCTATCGACTGTCTCCTTCAATTTATTTAATACCTCAATTTCTCGCTCTTCTGTCTCTACAAGTTGATAGGATAAAATATATTGGCAATGAGGTGTATAACCTGTCTTATTTTAAATCGTGCAACTTTACTGAATCTGTAAAAGAATTAGAACTACATAATGCACATGGGACTTTTTCAGTACATTGTGAAATTTGCTTGAAAACATACAAGAACAGATGATAATGAAATTTTATAGATTTTGAAGTTAAGTTACATAATCAAAATTTCACACGCATTTCTAACACACATTTCCCCCCCCCCCCCTTGTGCCCCCAACCTTTGTGCATCTCAGTCACTAAAATATGTGACCAACAGAATTTCATTGCATGGGGATAAGAAAACATGGGTTATTTTTTGCTGCAGACATTTATTCATATTTGCATACCCTGGGCGTGTATATGTAGTTACAGGTTTAGGATCTCAGTAATTTACAAGTTATGAACCAACAGGTAAGTTCCTAGGGCCATTGTCGTCTGCTTGTATGTAATTCTATTTTAAGTGTCTAATACTGATAAAGGGTAAGAAACCTAACAGTTTCCTGGTTACAACCCTGGATTAAGTCCAAAAAGAATAGGGATGATCACTGTGGCCAATGTCTTTTACATCCACCAATTTTCTTTCTAAGCTATGGTAATATATACAATGTTGATCTCAAGACTCAACTGGCTTCTATGTTGTAATAATGGGGACTGCTGTGTTATAACAATGAGGACTTCTATGTTGCAACAATGGGCACTTTTATATTATAATAATAACACATCCAACAAGTGTACATCAAGTTATGGCATGTGCATCTCAAGAATCTTTAAAGAGCCAGTCTCAGGATATAACCCAAAGGGTCCAATTCAAACCCCCATTATCATGCACATCTAAAAGCCACCCTTGATTCATGTCCAAGGTTTAGTATTTCTATTTATTGCATCAAGGTGAATTCATAACCAGTCCTATTAGTTTTCATAATGGCGCATGTAATGTTGTGTAAAACTCCAACCATTTCCAGAAATGTCATCTTGGGGAAAAACTTCAAAGGCTAAATAGGCAACATAATCACTATAGACTCTGAACTAGAGTTTTTCTTTCAGCATTTTGAAGTACTTAAATTAACTGAACACTTGTTGGGATCAAAAGTTTTGGTCATACCTCAGGTTATCAGTATAGAAGATTGAACAATATTTGAAAATCTTTAATGGGATGAAAATGTCTAGCCAGTCTACAGTGGAAGCCAGGGTGCTGAATGATTACTTTGAGAAGTTTAACAGTATAATGAAAAAATACATAAATACATGTACATACATTGTATTATTGTCTAAATACTGACAATAATAGTACTGATGCAAGATGAATTTGATTTGGAATCTACCTTGCTTTGCTACTGATGCAAGATGAATCTGATTTGGAATCTACCTTGCTTTGCTACTGATGCAAGATGAATTTGATTTGAAATCTACCTTGCAAGATGAATTTGATTTGGAATCTACCTTGCAAGATGAATTTGATTTGGAATCTACCTTGCTTTGCTGCTATAACCTCATTAATCACAGCCTGTTTTTCTTCTTTGATAGAATCTTTTAACCTTCGATTTTCTTCCTTTAATCTAGTGACACTTGCAACTAGCTCTTTGGTTTCTCTCCGCCATGCTGCTTCAATCTGCTCTAATTCCTGAAGATTTGTTTTAAAAAAAAGAACATATTTTTATGTATGTATATATGTATATATATAACAGGCTGTCATAAATTTGGGTGGAGCATCATTTGATGTTAGCAAACTTACTGTTCCAGCACTGATGGGTCATGGGGCACCCTAAACACTTCACAGTTGATCAATAAGAAGTTAAAATATCATTGCAGCACTCTTAAACAGGTTTTAAACAAAACACAAACCATGTCCAAAGTTATTTTCAGCTTCCTCTAAATTGCCCAAAGCTAATTGTAAGCCTTTCATCTAACATTTTACATGTAGACTCATCTTAGTATGCTCTAGGACAGCCTCCAACAAGGCAATTAGGCCAACAATAAGTCAACCCAAAGCCAATCAAACTTGCCAGCCGATTGGAGCATCCTCAGCTTTTTCCTTCAAGTCTGTAAAGAAACCTCACATGTAATTGGTCACCATCAACTACATTCTGAACTACTTCAATTCACATAGAACAATATAGCAGCTGAACTACTTCAATTCACACAGAACAATATAGCAAATGAACTACTTCAATTCACACAGAACAATATAGCAGTTGAACTACTTCAATTCACATAGAACAATATAGCAGCTTAACTAATTCAATTCACACAGAACAATATAGCTGATGAACAACTTCAATTCACACAGAACAATATAGCAGTTGAACTACTTCAATTCACACAGAACAATATAGCAGCTGAAAATGACAAAATTACAAATAACATCAGACTTTCTATTGTAACATGTGGTGTGCACTGCCTGAGGCAAATTACCAATACATCAAACTGATTTGTTTTCCTACAAATACTTCCAAAGTTAGTTCACTACCTAATGGAGATGTCAAAGCCCAGTTCCAACTGACTTGCTACTAGGACAACAAAAACAAAAAACAGCCTAAGGCCAAACTCCTGGCTGGCCTCTACAGCCTGTGAGAAAAGGATACAATGTATATACCTTGATGCAGAAAATGTTTTTAAAACAAGTTCTGACTACCTAATCTAACTCCACCATCATTTATTTATTTTCATACTTTAAAATGTAAGTGCATTCTTCTTAAACATAACAAAAAGTAAAAGTATGTTTTTCCTGTGTTTTAGTTTATAAGATTTGCCATTTTAACAATTGTTCGGTCATGTTGTTATGCGATATATAGCACTGGGACATCATCCCACAGACATATAGCATGATGTCCCACCTAGTCACATTATCCTGACACCAGGATGAGCAGTCCTAACACTAACCTCTTAATGCTGACCACCTAGAGAGACAGTTGTCAGCACCATTTTTAAAAGTCTTTATTATGACTTGGCTGGGGTTTGAACCTGCAACCTTCTGCATCTGAGGCAGGTACTCTAACAACTAGGCTGCTGGAGTGGTCCATTGTGATACGAGAATTATGCCAGTAAAAAAATGTGTGGTTCCGGTTACAATGAACAAAATGTCTGGCTTGGCATGTTTGCCCAAACCATTTAAATAAAGTAAATATCTACAGAAATTTTAAATGAAATGAAATAAGCACCATTCTCATCCAAAATGTAACTTTGATTGGAGTTAAAAATATTTTCTCCTGAACTATTTTTCTACATTTTTTTCTTCACATGTTCAAAAAGTAATTTTCCAAAAAATAAATTACAGGTCAAGTGGGGAAAATCTGTGTGGTCAAGTAACCAGAAAAACTAATGACTATCAATATCATGACCTATATATATATATATATATATATATATATATATATATGGTTATTTTCACAGATGTCACTATTGAATATGCAAATACCCATGATGCAACACGTCCACACATTCCATCACCATTTTGAGTCCCTAACAAACCTTTGTCAGCATTAGTCATCATGTATATTCAAGATAATAATCTGATTTAACTATGAATAACGATATTTACTTCAATGAAATGATACATACATTATACATGGAATTATGTGCCCTACAGCACAAAAATAAAAATAAACCTGGCAGTTACATTGTTTATATTGAAAGAGAGAATAGTGAAAGGGAAGTTGAACCGTAATAGTGTATATTGCTATCAAATAGAAATGCACTCATTTTTTTTTAAAAACAATATTGATATTTTTTAAAAAGTGATTCATATCAAATCCCTAAGCTTATCAACTTGAAACAGTATTTCCAGAAAATGATTTTCTGGATACAATATCAGTCACGAATTAAAATGTCATAGCATGTGTTTTATACTATAAATATTTTGCACAAATACTTTTCGCGATAACATGTGTTTGTGTCAAAGACAGTCGACAAACCAATTTAATTAGTATTATCAAATATTGTATATGATGATACTGAATGAAAGTGATAACCGTTCAAAGAAGTTCATCTTTAGTGTATTCAAACAAAATGTGTCTAATGGAACATGACTAGGTGTTGAATGTCAAAACGATGTATTCCTGAAATACTTTTAGAATTATAAAGTTATATATTAACAATTAGCTTTATAATTTAAACGATAACCAAATGATTGATTTAAGCTGATGAAAAATGAAAATCATTACATGTTTCTACTTGTTTGAGTATCCAATTATTTATGCATTTTTTTTATTGATCAATCTATTTGGTTATAATTAAAAAAAACAAAAAAAACAAATATGGTTGAAATTTAAATATTTTGCTTGAAGAAAACAAATAGAAAAATCATACATTTCATCTTGTGCGGTTGACATGCACAACATAATGTGATGCATTATTATATTCGAATGTACAACATGAAATTTGCCTTTGTAATTATGCGGAAAGAAATAATGTCGAGCTTAGTAATAAAGTGTATGCATTATTTCTTGACGTGAGAGGATTCTGGAATTTAAAAAAAAAGAAGTGGGATGATACCTCTTCAAATCTTGCTCGTTCTTGAGCCTTTTCAGCCTTTTCTGCCTCTAACTTTTCAATTGTGAATTTCAGGTCGGATACTTCGCTATTTTCTTTTTCATATTTTGCTGCTAGTGCTTCTAATTGTTCCAATGCCTTTATCACTTTGGGCATCAAATCTGTCACTGACTCAACCCCATACGATTCAATAAGTCTTTCGAAATCTTTGCCGATTCCAGCAGCTTGATCATACACATCTGTCACACAAACATTAGTTAAAATATCATCAGACATGTTTCTCCTTATAGAATATGGATCCATAGATCAAAATGACAGTAAATAATAGTTTCCGTTTTCTTCCTTATACATGAATCTGTCAATCATCATCCCTTTCGTCATAAGGCAGCTGACCCTGCATATCCCGGAGAAAAGGTAAATAACTCATCAAATATATTTTATTTCTATTTTAGACTACAAATTAACTGATGTAAATAAAACTGATAATTTTAAATTAGGAAATGTTCACAATTGGATTCATTTTGTACAAAATTCATAATTTAACAAATCAATGGTCGTTCTTCTCTTCAGTTTTTTTTTCGAAGCCATTCTGCTGCTTATTATTACTTATGTGGATAATATAAGAGCAATCCCAACTGCTTCCTTCTTGGATCGGTACAGCAATGTTTTATAAAATGTGAATGCACTCAATAATTGTCTCAAATGAGTGACAAATGTCATACCGGGAAAGGTGCAAGTTCCGATTATAATTTCAAGTCTGAGGCCTTTTATATAGGACCATATAAAACAACCAGTCTAAATCTTACGCATGCTCAAACAACCATTACGTGGCAAGCCGAATTTGTATACGCGAGTTCAACGAATAAGCATGGATACATTCAAGATATTTGAAACTATACTAACTTTCTTTGTATTCATAGCATCGATAGAATGTTATTTTATTCATATTGATGCACATGCAGAAGAATGTTTCTTTGACAAGGTTACATCAGGGACAAAAATGAGCCTGATGTTTGAGGTTGCAGAAGGTGGTTTTCTGGATATAGATGTCAAGGTAACCCAATCACATTGTGAGATATGCAGATACGTGTACAGAAGCTATTTACAAAAGAAAACGAATAGATACTATCAGTCAGTGTATAAAATGCATGGAGTCTGGTCCAACCTGTAACAAGGGTCCGCACACCACGCCATTTCTAACCCCGTTTGTCTTTACTGGTTGGAAACCAATTCTCGCCACAATTTCCTGATTTTCTTTAATCATCCACAACAGACATGAACATGCTCCTTGACAGTAGAATACATAAAAACAGTGCCTTCAACAATATGTTTCCTCGTTTTAAATGTGAAATCAACAACACGTACGGTTACGAGGTGACCGCGAATTTAAACGGTGTTGTTGCTGAACTTTACGGGAGAGTCAGTTCAAATTGTCGCCACATGTTGAAAATTAATGCTCAACTCGTACATGATTATTACATTATTTTTTTTCTCATAAAAGTATATTTGTTACTAATTACTTTTTAATTTGTTTTGCTTTGTAATTAAAATTAATGTTCTTTGCCTATTACGAATTATGATAGGAATGTGTGTCATTTTATATAGTAACTGGTTGAAAAAACGGCGTACTTGTCAAACAACGTTGCAATGACTACACTTCAAATATGAAAATTAAAAAACAAAATCATATTACATAGATTTTAACGTTTTCTGGGATCGTGAAAAAATGCACATAATGCAATGTTTTCCTCCGGGCCCAGATGTCAGCAATTGTCAATAATTGTACCGACAATGTCCTTCTTCAGTGGCTCATCAGTGTATATGTTCATTAACATCTGAAATGTGTCTGTTTATGCTGTTTCACTTTTTACTCATGTTTATTGGTGTCACTTGATAGTCAGTGTGACTGGAAACATAAGGGACAGCTGAATTGCTATTCATTAAAATTTAGCTTGCAACACCTTGCATAATGCAATGACAACACTATTCAAAAAATATCAAAATACATGAACTTTGTGGGTTTTTTTCTCCCTCAAAATCATTTTTTTCTTCACTTTGTCAACTTTGTTCCAGTCGTCGACAACTTATTTTTAATGACTAATAAGTCCAAATCACCATTTTATATTTCTTATAAAACCACAAGAAACATCCTGCATTTACATCCAGGTTACAAAATAATCAGTAAATAGAAGATTGTAATGTGCACATAATTGCCTTTATTCCATTTACATGGCCATGCATCATTGCACAGGATGCTAACTTGCACTAATTGCTGGAACAGATCAGGTGCTCAGTATTGATTGGTTCTGACTGGTATCTGAAGTTGGTCAGAACTTCTGGCTGGCTACAGCAAGGGTCATCTCAAAAGTCAAACTGTTGTAACTCCTACGACTTAGATGACCCTGAGTCAGAATAACCATATAGCTGCAATATATTCTGGGCATTTTTTTGACATATATAAGTACCAGTGTTTGATAGCTACAGATAAATTGAACCAAAACTGGAATACAGAGAACTAAATATTTAGTTTATTATATGAGTTCATATATTATAAACAAAATTTAATGCAATATCTTGATTTTTCTTTATAAATTTGATACAGATCTTGTTTGCAAATAAAGTATAACAACAACAAGATGTTAACTTGCATATGCTGTGAATTATCATATTTTTTAGATCTTCGGACCAGACGGAAAGGTAATTCATTCTGGTGACAGAGAATCCAGTGGCAAATACACTTTTGCAGCCCACATGGATGGTATTTACAAATACTGCTTTAGCAACAAGATGTCTACAATGACACCAAAGATCATCATGTTCACCATGGATATTGGAGAAAAACCAAAAGAACAAGACATGGAAACTGAGGATGGTATGATTATACAAATTTGAAATGACTTTGAAACTTAATATTTCATGAAATCTCCCCAAAAATATTCCAGGCAGAATACTGTGAATTCATTATTATACTTGTTTGCCAATTTTGTGGGCTTTTTAGAAGATAAATTGTTTCAATTTTTGCTAAAATTTTCCATGGGTCCTATTGTTTCCACAGACAAATTCAGAATTTGTTTGATTGTTTTTTTAATGTTATAAAACATACACTCAGCAGAGAAACTTAGTGGTTGTTATCGGATGTTTATTTCTACAAAATTTGTGAGAAGTAACTAAATTTTCCAGCAAAGCTGTACGACATGTTTCTATGCCAAGATTCCATTATTTTAATGGAAAAATAATAGTTGAACTTGGTTATGATAGTGATATTTCTTTAGTGAACTGAAATATTATATCCCTATTTCACAATAGTACTTGAAAAATCTTGTTTTCTCTCTTATCATAGATTTTTAGCTGTAAAGACAAGAAGAGCATATAGGATGATCTGTCATCAGCATAAGTTTGCTATAGCTTCTCCTCCTAACCTACTTGGAAGATGGCCATGAAACATTATACACAGATTTATCGTATAGTCTAGTTGGTCCTAGATAAAAACGCAGCACCTGTACCAAGTGTTGTCACCACAGCAGCCATCTTGAAAATCTTGCTATTATTACTCTTCCTGAATGGAAAGTCATATTGATAAAGGTGTTTTTTTGTCTTCAAAACAGAACTAAGCATTGCAAAACATACTGCATTAAAACATCAGGGGTTACTTTAATTATCCAAGATAACACTCTGGTACAAGGAGTTCTAGCTGTTGTCAGATTTAAAATTAGACCAAATCCACCTTTATATTTTGCATACGTTTGTCTTTGAATAAATCTTGTCTAGCCAGCATCAATGTAGGTGTGGCCTTGGAAAAACCCCATTGCACACAAACACCCACATGCCTATCTTGTACCAGCTGCAAAGGGACAAATGGTTGTCCCTTTTGTATCCTGTGGTCAGATGTTGTGTGTCCATTTAGAACACTTGTAAAAGAAGGAAGAAAGTTCCTTACTTCCCTCCCTCAGAATTCTTAGGGGCTGTTAACATTAGTGAACTGCTTCCAAAGGAGGATGTAAATGGACGGAGAGCAAGTGGCTCCTTCCCATTTTTTTGAGGATGGGCGGCATATTGCATTCTTCTATGAGAAAGTAGCAGCACTCTTTTCAACTAAGACGTAGTGTGTGGGGAGGAGCAGCATTCTCACATTCAGGAACCACTACAGTGGTTTAGTGGTTAAGAGTGTCCTCCACAGGAGGTCGTGTGTTCGATTTCAGCAGAGTCATTAAAAAGACTTACAATAATAGTACTAACAGCTGCCTCACTTGGCGCTCAGCATTAAGAGGTTAATGTTAAGACAGGTCGGCCTGGCGTTGGGATAATGTGACTGGGTTTGACATTATGCTACATATCTGCGGCCTGATGCCCCAGTGCTAGACATCACTATAGAAACTGTCTCACTGCAGATATTGTAGTGATATGACTGAAACAATTGTTAAAGCTACGTTTAAAATCCTAATCAAACAAACAAACAAATTTCACATTCAGATGGGTAGAGAACAAATCATACACACAGCTATACAGAGGAACTGTACCTTCTACCTACCCAGAGCTTGTGAGATGAAAGAGTCATGTCTCCCAATCGGGGTAGCATCATCCTTTCAATCTCCATGGCCCATTGTTGGTGACAGACAAGTCTTATCAGATCTGGGATGTTTAAATATTGGATTTATTTTGTGGGATTCAAAACAGTTTACATGACTGGGATTTCTTGTATGATGAGATGTAGGAGTATATAAAGTGAAAATAAATGAATAACAGATGCTATACAAGGTAAACTGTTTATTTTTTATATTTATTTCACCAACCTAATCTTTCTGTCAATGTTTGCTCTAGAGATGCTCCTTTCTCCCAGCATCTGTCCAGCTGTAAATGGAAAATAATTGAAGAAAGTTCAGATATGTGGTAGAATAATGATCATACTTGACAGGTTAACAAATTTGTAAGTTTTATCTTTTTAACTGTTTGCATTGTTTGTAATACAGATTAGTACTTATCAAGGCAATAGCAGTATAATACAATAACCAAGCTAAGAGATTTCATCATGTATATTTTGGCTAGTTATTCTTGCTTTACTTTTCCATGAACAGTAAAGTTTGGTCGAGTGTAGTTTGTGGTGTCCCACCATAAATATGATAGGAACATGTATTGCTTCTATTTGTCTCTCCATCTTATCTTGGTTCTGGTCTGTACAGCCATGTGAGCTTATGGTATGGCTGTGCATCCTGTCATCTGTGTGCCAATAATTACATATTAATACTGTGGAGTCCATATTTCTGACCTGATTTTCAGTCTTGTTTACTCATCCATATTTTTTTGATCTCTTTCTATCTCTCTACAACATATCATCAGCTATTTTGTATTTCAGCTCACCAGAATAAGCTTTCTGAGATGATCAATGAATTGTCTACGGCTCTGACCGGTGTCAAACATGAACAGGAGTATATGGAGGTCAGAGAAAGGATACACAGATCAAGTGAGTACTCAAATACTTCGATATTGTCTTTCTTTCACAATGTGTGATAAACAGCATTGATTTTTTCCTTTCCCAGACCTGGTAAACCTTATGATTTTTACTTAAGCCTTACAGAAATAACCCTTAAAATATGGACTAAATGCTTCACAAGTTACAGAAATATGATTATTTGCGGTAAAGATTATTTTCATGCTGTCTTGTTGTCCATATTTGATTAGGATGCAGATTTCATATGAGATTGATTGGAGTTGGCTGTGGATACAGACTAACTTTACATGAGTACTTTAGATTCTTTAAACTTGATGCAAAATGTCTGCATAATCAGGCTGTTGCTTATTTTTATAAATGCAGCATCCAACAAGCGATACATTTTCAGGTTTAAAGGGACAATAAACTTCAAAAGTTTTAATAATACAGAAGAATAAGAAGGAATATTAAGATTCTTGGGGGGAAAGAAGGAAGGGCAACATTTATGTTTATTGGACATCATGTATGGATTTTAGTACATCTCATGTGGGAAAGATAGTCTCCATTGCCACAGAGCTTGTGGAATTTAATTATTTAACGATTACATCAAAATGAAAGAAAACAAGAAGCCATTGATGTCCATGGAGGTTTTAACTGCAGTTTATGAAACTGTACTTTAGATAATTAAGACCCATATACACTTTACAAACTTTTTAGATGAACATGGTGTTTACTGTCAATGCACTGGTCTTGAATCACACTTTTGGACTTCAAATGCATGCTTTCCATGTTAACAATAGCATGGTATTTTGTTACAGATTACTGATAACTGGTCTAACTGAAAAACATTTAACTGCATTACTGATGTTTTGTTTGCCAAGGACACCCAAGTTTCCAGCTGTCGAAACATTTTCAAGCACATTTGACCCATTGAGTTTTTCCATTTGCTTTGTATTTATATACAGCAGTCAGTACTTAAATATAATCAGTTTTCTCTGAAGTTTCGGCAAAACTACTTTATTGGTGCATTTAAAAAAACAGCAGAAGGATTACCCATCATTCAGTTTTAGCTGTTTCTGTTTGCATCTTCAGAGGTTGGTCTATTGTAGGTAGATAGCATGACTATGTATCACAGCATACAGTACTCAGTCTTGATGTAAAGATAAGCGGATTATGATGTAACAATCCACAGCAAACAAAGGATTTGTTTATGTAACAGATAGATTCCAGTGTATTGTGTATCCAAGTTTGTGGCTTCCTTTCATGGTCTCCTTGAATGTCTTTAACTCCAAATCCATGATTGTTTGTGCAAATTAAACAACACAAAAGGTTGTCACCAAAAAAGATCTCTAGACTGTATATTTAGTCACCAAGAAGGAAAAAAATCACAATTGGTGAAACCCATGACGATCCATGTGTTAGGGTTGGCAGGTATGCTTTCGTTCATCTGTCCATTGTTCATATCAGGACTGTAACTATTTATTTCAATGCAACTGTAGTGATCTTAAATTGCATTTTGGGATGAGCTTTTTCTTATCAGACACCAACACTGGTTATGGAGCATCGTAAATAATTTACTTAATGTTGTATAAAAAAAATGTCATAGTATTACTTTCTTCTCATCTGTTGTCATAAACAAAGTATCCATATCTAAAATCAGTTGCTATTCATCTGTTGTGATGAAAATATTGTTCAGGTTACAATTCCAGTCTGTTCTCGTTTGTGGTCAGGAAAATATTGTCCATTTTATTATACCAGTCTGTTGTCATAAAATGTTTTCTAGGACCATAATACCAGTCTTCTCAATTAGTGTAATAAAAGTTGTAAAACTTGTGCATTGCAAGAGGAATATAAAGAACATACTGAGTCACTATAAACTGATTAATGTAATAAAACTTGTACATTGTAAGATGAATATAAAGAACATACTGAGTCACTATAAACTGATTAGTTTAATAAAACTTGTACATTGTAAGATGAATATAAAGAACATACTGAGTCACTATAAACTGATTAGTGTAATAAAACATGTACATTGTAATATGAATATAAAGAACATGCTGAGTCACTATAAACTGATTAGTTTAATAAAACTTGTACATTGTAAGATGAATATAAAGAACATACTGAGTCACTATAAACTGATTAGTGTAATAAAACATGTACATTGTAATATGAATATAAAGAACATACTGAGTCACTATAAACTGATTAGTGTAATAAAACATGTACATTGTAAGATGAATATAAAGAACATACTGAGTCACTATAAACTGATTAGTGTAATAAAACATGTACATTGTAATATGAATATAAAGAACATGCTGAGTCACTATAAACTGATTAGTTTAATAAAACTTGAACATTGTAAGATGAATATAAAGAACATACTGAGTCACTATAAACTGATTAGTTTAATAAAACTTGTACATTGTAAGATGAATATAAAGAACATACTGAGTCACTATAAACTGATTAGTGTAATAAAACTTGTACATTGTAAGATGAATATAAAGAACATACTGAGTCACTATAAACTGATTAGTTTAATAAAACTTGTACATTGTAAGATGAATATAAAGAACATACTGAGTCACTATAAACTGATTAGTGTAATAAAACATGTACATTGTAAGATGAATATAAAGAACATACTGAGTCACTATAAACTGATTAGTGTAATAAAACTTGTACATTGTAATATGAATATAAAGAACATGCTGAGTCACTATAAACTGATTAGTTTAATAAAACATGTACATTGTAATATGAATATAAAGAACATACTGAGTCACTATAAACTGATTAGTTTAATAAAACATGTACATTGTAATATGAATATAAAGAACATGCTGAGTCACTATAAACTGATTAGTTTAATAAAACATGTACATTGTAATATGAATATAAAGAACATACTGAGTCACTATAAACTGATTAGTGTAATAAAACTTGTACATTGTAAGATGAATATAAAGAACATACTGAGTCACTATAAACTGATTAGTTTAATAAAACTTGTACATTGTAAGATGAATATAAAGAACATACTGAGTCACTATAAACTGATTAGTTTAATAAAACTTGTACATTGTAAGATGAATATAAAGAACATACTGAGTCACTATAAACTGATTAGTGTAATAAAACATGTACATTGTAATATGAATATAAAGAACATGCTGAGTCACTATAAACTGATTAGTTTAATAAAACATGTACATTGTAATATGAATATAAAGAACATACTGAGTCACTATAAACTGATTAGTGTAATAAAACATGTACATTGTAAGATGAATATAAAGAACATACTGAGTCACTATAAACTGATTAGTGTAATAAAACATGTACATTGTAATATGAATATAAAGAACATGCTGAGTCACTATAAACTGATTAGTGTAATAAAACTTGTACATTGTAATATGAATATAAAGAACATGCTGAGTCACTATAAACTGATTAGTGTAATAAAACTTGTACATTGTAATATGAATATAAAGAACATACTGAGTCACTATAAACTGATTAGTGTAATAAAACATGTACATTGTAATATGAATATAAAGAACATACTGAGTCACTATAAACTGATTAGTGTAATAAAACATGTACATTGTAATATGAATATAAAGAACATGCTGAGTCACTATAAACTGATTAGTGTAATAAAACTTGTACATTGCAAGAGGAATATAAAGAACATACTGAGTCACTATAAACTGATTAGATTAATATAATTGCCAAATATCACAGAAATATATTTTGTGTCTGCATGTCTTTTAATGAGGGACCATTTTGTAAAACCTGTCTATTATCAAATTTAGATAGAGTAATATATTCATTCAATATTTTTCGTTTTATTAAGTAACCTGTTTATATAAAAGAAAGACTGCAAAATTTGCCTAAATGGTTAGTTTTTTTTTTTTTGTTTTTTTTGTTTTTTTGATGGTTTAACGCCATTTTTCAGCACAATATATAGGCTATACATGGCGGCCAGTATTAGTGGTGGAGGAAGAAACCGGAAAAACCCCGGAAAGAACCACCGACCCACGAGAAGCTACTGGCAGGCTTTCTCACTTAACTACATTAGCCGAATCTTAGACTCGAACCCACGCAGACAGAGGTGAGATGGCAGTGGTCCGTAACGGACAGCGCTTTAGGCCACTCGGGGCCCCTGCCTAAATGGTTAGAGCATTCAATTTGGGTGTCTAAGGTAACGGTTTTGAACTTTGGCAGTCATCCCAAAGATTTATAAAATAAATGGTACTAGCAGCTGCCTCATTCGGCACTCAACATTAAAAGGTTAGTGTTTACGCTGGTCTGCATGGTGTCAGGATAATGTGACTGGGAGTAACATGATGTCCTGGTGCTTGACATCACTATAAACTGCCACACTTCAGACATCGTAGTGATATGTCCGACAAATTTATAAAGCTGTGTATTAATCCAAATCACACACACTTTAGAGAAACACTGGCCTCCATGCAAAGGACCACATATTTTGATCCAAAGAATTCTTTTGTAATATGAATCAAATGTTTTTGCATGGACCACCAATATGAATAGGACCAGATTATTTGGTCCAAACATTGTTAGGTTTAAGCAAAGTTTGACGTAAGTATTTATTATTAATTGGAAAGGTAACTTTTTTTTTTTCTCAGTATATATATATGTGTGTGTGTGTGTGTGTGTGGAATAGTAAATATAAATTTTCTTTTCAGATTCTTGCAAATATTTTTGCTCATGTGTATAGTTGAAAATAAATAATTACACCTCCATCCTTTCTTTTCATTTCAGTTAATGACAACACAAATTCCAGAGTGGTGCTGTGGTCATTCTTTGAGGCATTAGTTTTGGTAGCGATGACATTAGGACAAGTTTATTACCTTAAGAGATTTTTTGAAGTGCGACGAGTTGTGTGAAATTTGCTAACATTTTAGTAGTATACATGCGAGTGTGTGCATGTTTTTTTGTGTAAGTGTGTATATCGTGTTGAAGAAATGATTCTAAATCTGTTACTCTTATTTTTGGGAATATCAACAGGATTTGTGTGCTTTAAATAGTTACCATGTTTATATAAATCATATTTTATGCAAGTCTTTGTACACATTATTTTAATTACTTTGGGTAATGATCAAATGTGTTTTGGTAGAAAAATGTAAATTGATATTTTCTACCATTGATAAAATACAAATATTTCCAAAGTTTCAATAAATGATACAAAATTTGTTTTGAATGTGTACCAAAGATTTCAGTGGTATGAGAAAGTTATAGGTGTCATTAAAATGATGTGAGTTTGTTGAATATCACATTTATAGTGTTTTACCTTTATGTTCTGAAAAATTGGTCATTTTCAAAAATAATAAATCTTTAGTCTAATTTACACATTCTAAAGGAAAAAGGACAGAAAGTAATCTATACAATGAAAAGTATAGTGTGAGTTTTGAATGGATTTGATTAATGTAATATATTTTGTCAAAGTTTGTACCTTGAATGCTTTACAATATTTCCTGATGCCCCATTTTTTTTCCTTCTCACATTTCCTCCTTTTTTTTGTCTCTGCTTCATGTATTTCGAGGAAAAAATGTCTTAATGTCCTAACTTTTTTTTTTGTTACGGCTAAGAGAGTAAAGTGCAGTCCATTTTCAACCGTGCATCATCTGTCGACAGTTGCACTTTTCACAGAAATCATTGGACTGATTTAGCCAAACTTGGCTGAGAGTATTACTGCATGGTTCAACCCTATTTTTTTCTTTTCTTAAATATGCTCATTTTTTTCTACTTTTTCCATGCTTGTTCAAAACATTGTCCAATATTACCCCTACTTTTCAACCAAGAAAAACTCCATTCAACATAGCAAATGGAACAACCCCCACCCCCAATAATCCATTGACATAGACAGTAGTATCACCTTCTTAAGGTACCTAAGTACAAGTTGGCCCCTTTTATAATCTGGGAATGGTCATTGGTTCCATTTCATTCTTGGATTGTAAATTACAGTAAAACCTGTCTTGAGAGACCACTGCTATGAGAGACCATCTGTTTTGACAGACCAGAATCTCCATCACAGATTTATTCATTATATAGTGTTATGACCTGTTATGAGAGGCCACCTGTCTTCAGCGACCATTACTTTTTGGCAGAAGGGGTGGTCTTTCAAGTTCTACTGTATACATAAAGCACCCAACATAATGTGACATCACAATTATCTAATTTTAATATATTGTAAAAATTTTAAAGTTTTTTCAAGTTTTAGGCTCCATTGATAATGGAGATTCAAATATCTGGTGACAAGAAAAAGTTAGTCCAGTTAGGTCTGTCACTGAAATGTTACTCTCTTTGGATTCATACTTTATTTTAATTTTTAAATACTTTTTCTGGAGAATCTTATATTGACCCTGGCATTTGCTTGCACTTCCATGTCATCCAGTTTTCATCTTGAGATTAATAGCATGCATTTAAGCAATCATGAGAAGTCAACTTGGAGAATGATTTGATCACACTTTTTTATCCGTTTTTTGCCAAGCAGTATATATCATTTTTCTCCTGTAATAATCACATAAAGCACATGATAAACTACTGATGTGTGCTACATTTCTATGTGGCTAATCGCTACAGGAAGTCCATTTTATTTTCAAAAAGATCTATTGAAGAAATCTCACAGGTTAAATTATTATCCTTTATGACCTTGTTACCTCCAACTTGGTGGCTTACATCTAAGTGATCTATTACATGACAATTATTTTGAGTCAACAATCTCCGTACACTCAGAGCTCACAACAGGTGATAGCCAGGTTAGGACTTAAAAGTTAGAAAATAACCTATATGTATGAAAAATATTATTAAAACTGATATATAACTGATAAGTACAAATATAAATACATGCTTTCAAAAATAAGTGACATCGATTAAAAGGTATAAATGACAGACTTTGTCTAAAATTAATGGATCGCTAGATGAAAGAAACTGGATGGTTATGTAATTCAACAATCTTTGTAAATATATACAAAATAAAGGTGGTGTGTACATTTTGGTGAGATCACAGAGTATGCAACTTGAAACATAAGGGATTATAAACTGAACACAACCTCGCTCTCTCTAACTCATATAATGTTTAGGACATGCCAAAGCACAAGTGCCTTGTAGGCTTACGCTGGCACAAGATGAATTTGTCGAGTACACTGATTGTAAAACCTTGCATTTTCTTCTGTTGCCTCAATTAAATGACCTACTTTGTTGTGTTGTAAAACACCCAACCAAACAACATTTAAGTAGCGGCCCTGAGTGGTCTAAAGCGCTCTCCATTACAAATCACTGCCATCTCACCTGTCTGCATGGTATGTAAGAAAGCTTGCCAGTCACTTCTCGTGGGTGGGTTGTTCTTTCCGGGGGCGTTAAACCCTACAGCTACAACAACAACATTTAAATTTGCTTAAAAATCATTCCAAATTGTGTCACTTTCTCTTCACTCCAGTCTAATTTGTATCTATCAATAAGTTGTAATTTAATGAGGTACATTCATCATTTCTACAATAAAATGCATGGATTGACTAGGGGAATAAGATTTTATTTAATGACAGGTTTGAAGCAATAAAGAATATTAATATTGAAATGTGTTTTATCTGAAAAGTATGTCCTTTTTAATTCTTTTAACATTTGATTGTTTTCATAATTTTGGATATTAAAAAGGTTCAGATAATTGATATGTTTCCAGTGAGTTTGGATTCTACATCCTTAAGAGACCAGAATGTTAAGGAACATAATAATGAGCAATACTTGGGATTTCCTGGTTTCATTGTCTAGATATATTTGGAAAAATGTTAGCTTATGCCTGTTGAAAGTAGTTACATAATGTAGGACAGACTAACTTAACATTCCCTTTTCTCACCCTAGCGACAGAGAAATCTAGCTGTTTTGCTAACCTTACATTTCTTATCTCAGTCTAGTCATCTCAGACCAATCGTCTCAGTCATGGTGTCCACGCGCTCAGAACTACTTTTAACAAAAGAAACCCTTGTCTTCTGCTGTGCCATAGTTGTTCTCAAATAAAACAACAACAGCAACAACAACAACAAATAATATATAACCAAAACATAGTTATTTAAGGTCAATCTGTCTTAGAAAACACACCAAACAAAAATATTTTGCAAATTTACTATGCTACAGATAGGATAGGGGCCCCGAGTGGCCGAGTGGTCTAAAGCGCTGTCCGTTACGGACCACTGCCATCTCACCTCTGTCTGCGTGGGTTCGAGTCTAAGATTCGGCTAATGTAGTTAAGTGAGAAAGCTTGCCAGTAGCTTCTCGTGGGTCGGTGGTTCTTTCCGGGGTTTTTCCGGTTTCTTCCTCCACCACTAATACTGGCCGCCATGTATAGCCTATATATTGTGCTGAAAAATGGCGTTAAACCATAAACAAACAAACAAACAGATAGGATAAAATTCTCAATGGTGTGTGAAATGAACTATGTCAGAAAACACTGATCCATGAACATAAAACTATATACCTATACACTTCATATCATCCCAACTCTCTAAACAACAACAGAAAACTTAGCAACAGCCAGAAATGTGTTATGTCAAACATGCTCAAATTATAATTTGGTTAAGCATCTCCGTTGTGCTCCAGCTGAATACACGGGTCATTGACCAGTCGATTGTAAGCAACGATACATGGCTGAATATACCTGCAATATTTATTGACAAATACACTTACCAGCCAGAAGGAATCATTTATAATAGCCAGAAGGTATCATTTCCTCCTCAACACATTAATCCACAAGCAAATTTCAATGCATCACTTGCCATATATCCAAGACAGAAATATAAATTTTCAAAGAATCCGTGAACTTGAAAGTTTAGCACATGGTTATCCGTCAGGATCCGCATATTTAGAGGATGACGAGGGCCTTTTATATGGGAGAGTGGGGTACTCAAAATTGGAAATGATGAAAGGAAACAGTTTCTTTCTAATCAATATTAAATATTTATTGTCAATTTCATATAACATCCATATATTAAATGTGATAATACCCCATTACTATACGATGTTTTGTTATTTTTCTTTGCTCGCGCGTATGAACTGTATACTTCGGATGCAACGTCACTCCATAGCCCTCATTAGTATATTTGTATTCATGCGCCGCAGTGTAAACATTGGGTTGTGAACACTAGTAAAGAGTTCTTTATACTTTAAAGGATAATATTGGGTGAGAAAAATAATCTACGTTGGGGTTTGGACCGAGACAATGAAATCCCAGCCGCAGGGTTACATTATATGTCTCCCAACTCGGACAAGCCTCATGGGGAGACAAATAATGTAACCCCTAGGCTGGGATTTCATTGTCTCGGACCAGAGCCCAACATAGATTCTATATATCTCATTCAGTAGATCCAGTGGGAGAAATGTCAGCTGATGACTGTTGAGAGTACTTACATAATTTGGGACAAAATAACATTAGGGCTATTTCATTTAAACATGCACGATACGCAGTGAAGGCACTTTTTAAAAATATATGTCAGGGTACTCAGATTACCTAAAGAGTTTATATGAAAATAAAAGAATGCAAAATTCTTAATTGCATCAATGGGTGACTGTTCTACACTAAAATGTGGCTTTCTCAATGTCCCATGTATATTTTACTGGAACTGCCCTTAAGGTATTCCTATTTAATTTCATAATGCAGGACAATGTTAGCATTCTTCTAACAGACTGAAATGGAATTTGAATATATGAAATATTTAGTACCCCAGAGCTGAAACTTTAATTTTGGAAGCAATTTAAGTGACTAATCCACTTTCATGAACTGGGATTCATCATAAAAGATTTTCTTGTATAAAACAAGTATGGTATGAGTTTAAAGCTAATTTTATAAGTTCAAATGTATTGAGTTTACTAGGCAGCCATTTCTCGTAATTTCTGAAAATTTGATAGTCGTTCCCATCTGTGAATGCATAAATGAGTGTTTAAAATATTAGAAACAAAAGTGTGATATTTTCGCATTAATAAACATGACTATGCATCTTTTATGGGAGATCCTAGTTTTACTTAGTGGCCTTAAGGCATGCGCCTGTATAGATCAGTGACATATCAACTCTGTCCACATGGGTTTGAGTTGCAGCTTGGCTAGACAGAACATTGTTTCACTTCATAAATTGTGCAAACTTGTTTTATTTTTTAAAACTCAAAACAGAACAATTAAAAAAATTGAAGAAATTTCCCCATATATTATTTTAAATGCTGGAAGCTACTTTGCAAATGTCATATTGAATTGTTCAACAAGTTTCAATCATTTAATGTCTCATAAGCACACATCTGATATAGTAATTTCTAATTTGTACATAATTTGGTGTCACTGCCATGGCTATGTAATGCTGGAAAGTTTGTTACTATATGGTATGCAATATTATCACATGATTCTGTCTCACGCCTTTTAAAATCAGATTTCCACTGTCCTAAAGGAAGAGCTGACAGTGACTGCTTAGGGACCATGCTCTGATGACCATTGTTATGACCATAATTGCTAATTTTATCAGCCAGTCAGAGAAAGTCTTGTATCTCACATTTTTGAGACTGAGCAGTGTAGTTGAAGAGTGTAAGTGCTTAGTAATTTGATTAATTTGGAGATGTTTTTAAGCTACATTTCCATTTCTTAATTAAAATGTTACCAGAACATACGGTCAGTGGTTGCTGTCATATCTAAGCACATAGGGAAATGGAGATCTGATTTTAATCAGATTTGCATGTGTGTCATCCTAAGAAAGTTTGTCTCAGTGTGTTGGGCAATATTTGTTACATAATTGTTGTCACAAATTGGCACTAGTTTGTGATAATAAGTTGGTCACATGTGACATGGCATGTTTATTACACAATTTTGTGTTACTCCCATATTGAAGTGTAGTGATGCTGAATCTAGTCCATACCTCAATGAGATGAGGCATATTTCTGATGTGGCATAATTAGCCTTGTTTGTGTTAACCTTAGATAATAATAAAAAATTATGTAGTTTTGATATGTTGTCAGATTATCTCTTGTGTTAAAGTCTGGGGACTTCATATTAAGTTCAGCAGAGTTGTTGAAAAACCATCCAAGGGTTGAAAAGGTTGCTTCATTGTTAAATTAAATAACTTGGATTTTAACTATTAATAGTCTGTGCATATCTACTTCTCTAAGGATAATGCTGTCAACATCTAACATCTTAACAGTCTGTCTTGCAATTGCTTGGTTTACAGTTTGTAGACCAGAGGATCTTATGGGATGGCCTATTGTCCATCTCTCCTTCGTCTTTAGACTATCTATTGGCACATGTTTGTTATCACGATTCCATGACACCCAGTAATCCCAAGGTTTGATCAGTCCTAAATGAAAATGGTTTAGCTCAGACGTCCAGCATGTTTAGCACAGTTGGTGTCTTGGAAATCATTTTATCACTACTCGTCCTCAGTGTATGGTCCTATCAACGCTGTGTTTTCATTAAATGAGATCAGAGGATGTCAGTTTAGTTTTAAGTCAGGACGGTGCCTGACTGACATCAGTATCGCAGTCATCATAATTGATTCTAAATGAAAATGGTGTGGATCTCACATCTAACATGATCACTAGACATCTTGAAAATCTCTTTGTTGCTATTCCTCCACCAAAATAAGTCCTATTGACATAGCATATTCACCAAAAGATTTATTATGATTTCTTAGTCCTAAGTGAATGCGCTGATCTTTGACATCCAGCAAGATCACGTTGGTGGCCATCTTGAAGATCTTGTTATAGCTACACCTGGATGGTCATATTGACACGTGTTTCACCAAAATATTTTGTATCATATATAGATAATTTTAATTGTAGATGGTGTTGATATATCATATCCAAAATGACAACTACGATCTTGTTACCACTACTGGATGGTCTTGTCATCAGTACCTGAGGTTTTATGCCCCCATCTGTGGATGGGTATATAAAATTCATGCCTGTCTCCATTGATCTGACACAATCTCATTAGGTCTAGCCCAGCAATTTAGGATGCATTGCATAGAATCATGTTAATTATTTTGGTCATTACCAGAAGACAAATATTTATTTTTCCAGTTTTTTCTTAGTTATTTGCCCATTTTTGTCATGCCACAATCTTCTTAGTGCAACTATTACCACAGTTTTTGGATCTGCCAGGTGGGAATAGGTGGCACAAGATTCCAAATGTCTTTACTACTTGGAGGATTGTCAAACTTTACAAAACGGACATTTGTCCTATGGTCTATTTTGTGTTAAATGTTGCCACTCGGGCATCAAATATTCTTGCCACATTAGCCATCAATGGATACAAGTAAACTGTACATAAATTTTTGTATTTGAATACGTGTCATTGAACTAAGATGAGATTAATATCGGCAATCAACTTGGTTCTGCCTTATTGTTGAAACTAAACGAGTAATGTTTTTTCTTTGTATTTTTGTATGTAAAACTATTATATTAATCAAGTTTCTTCATACACCAACTCTCCATAAATCTTTGAATGTTGAGGAAAAAGTACAAAACTGTTTTATATCTTGTATTCTCAACATCTTTTAAGGAATTTAGGGCAGAATTTTATCAGTTGTGGAGTCTAGTTTACAAAAATCAGGCTTTGTCTCGAATAGTAACTTGTTTACTTCTAGACAACCCAAAATTCTATTGGTAACAAGAGCTGTCTAGAACTAAGACATGAAGCAGTGTAATAATGTAATCGATAAATCTTAGTTATCTCCCCTGTTTTCATATATCTGTTTAATTAACACTGTAGTCTAGTTTGGGAGGGGGGCATATGTATTTCAGTTCAGGCTTTAATGAACACGAAAGTGTTTTTCATGTACATTTAAAATATTCATTCAAGATGGAATGTTCATCAAGCGACTTGTTAGACTTCACATATCTTCATGATTCCCAAGAGAGTTTGGTTCCTTTATTACTGTGTAATTTCTTACTTACATCTGATGGTCTCTCATTTGCATCTATTTGATCATCATTCTCATGGGACGAGTTTATGTTTCTAAAATAATAATAATAGGTGTTCATTTTGATAGTTATGTCACTATTTGCTTTTATGTGAACTTGTTTATTGTTAACCAGTATTGTTTTGATTTGAAGTTTCTTTTTCTTGTGTTTTCTTGTTATGCCATTTGTTGTAGTTATCTTGGGTTGTATTTTGGTACAGTTAATCTTGGGGTTTCATAGTTGTGCATTTTTTTATGTTTATTTGTTGTTTCCTTGTTGAGCTAGGTTTAGGTTCTTAAGCAATCTTGGTTTGCTTCTTGTGCAAGTTTTGCTTAGTTTATACTGGGGTTTTCCTCGTGTAACTTTATTTTATTTTAATTTTGGGGTTTCTTTCTTGTGCAAGATTCTTTGCTTATCTTATCTTAGCAAAAGACTGAAATCTACCCAACTTCTATCCATTTGATGCAGCCAGCAGAATGACAAAAAATCAAAGGCGCTTCGAGATCTCAATTCAGAAATTTCCACCAGACAGATCACTTCATAACTATTGTTGAATAAAATCCAAAGAAAGGTCCAAAAGATGAATGTACTACACGTTTGCGACTTAATTTTCATATGGAGTCAACACAGCCTAAATTAGAATATAATTCCCCTAAATCCAATAAAATTTTACAATATAATTTAACACAACTTTTCCATTTTTAATTCTCGACCAAACTGTAGTTGTGCCTATTTGACATAACCGCACAATGGGGAATTAGTCACAAGCAAGAGGATTTTTCTTTTCTATATTTAATGGATCTCTGATACCTCAAGTTCTTCATTCGGATTCCCTGCTCTAATGTAATGTCATGTAACTACATTAAGGTCGCCTACCTGACAGGTGCTTTGGTGACCAGTTATTTCCCGAAAGTCGGGGTTTATTAATTGGTCGGTGCTGTGGTGAATAGTACCATCACATCAGCCGTGTTAATTAATATGCACAGGAAGGCACCCATCAAGATTTAGGTGAAAAATAGTATCCAAACAGACAATTTTAGTTCTGCCAACTTAGTAGAAAGGCGTTTCTTTCATTTATTCCAGGTCACCAATTTTCCCATAAAGTCCATTAATCCATTAGTCTACCCAAATAAATCCATTTTTCCAACTAAACCTTAAGAAATCAGCCAAAGCATTCAACTACCAATCCGATTCCGTTTTCTCATAACTTCCTCAAGTGAGTAAGAACCAGAGAGTATACCAAACGATTCAACTTCTAATCAAATTGGACCTTACGCAAGTGAGACAACAGGCCAGAAAAACACCCAAAGTTTTCAACTACCAAAATCGCGCTTTAGCTACTGTCTTTGAGGTCCTAAAAACTTAGCCAAAGTTTCCAACTACCAATCAGAACTGACTTTAAAAAATAAATTCCCATCACCTTGCAGCCCGAAAATGCCAGGTCCTGCTTTTTATTCAAATCAAGTGCAGTTGTACTAGTGGATAGAACATTATACCGATAGTGTGTAAGACACCCGTGCAATTCCGTCTAATAAATTGAGTCTTGAAATTTTACTATTTCCTATCTGTTCTAATAATTCTAGTACTTCATGTACATTTTAATTTCCCTATAACTTTCAGAGTACTGGTATGTCTAAACTACTTAGAATTTCTTAAAATCTATATTAGGCGAATCAAAAGTTGTAAAGTTGGAACGGTGGATAAATGATCAAATTAGTAATTTGATGTTATCGAGTCGGGATTCCGAGTCAAAGTTGAATCTTTAATAAGAGGCAATTAGTAGCCATAAGAAGGTCTATTTGGTAGGTTAGTTGAAAGTCGAGCGACGTTCTTCTGCCATTTTACATTTTTCCGTCGTTCGCTTTTCGTGTTTGATGTTATCTGGAAAACGATATCCATGCATCACTGCCGCGTAGTTTGCTGCATCCACTAGCCGGTAGAAAAATGAAACTTTGTGAAGGCGTGTTGGTAGCATTGAGATCGAATTCTGACCTCAAAGCGCCACTTGGGCGGTCTCGATTTATTGGTATCTAGGGATCGCCAGGCAAGATTTTTTTTTTAAAATGTCATTTATGGAATGTCCTTCCTTTCGTACACTATCCATCGCTGGCCCTAACTCCATTTTTTGCACTGCTTTAGATTTGGGTCAGTCTCCTCCCCTATCAGTTCCTCTTCCAAACTTGGGCGCTGACAGCATTACTCGCATATGTCCCCAGTGTAGTTAAAATCTTTTTAATCGAATTTTGTGTAATCGATTCATGGGTCAGATTATCATGGGCAGTGTCGTGCGTAGGACTTGGCCTTGTAGTATTTACTACTGGTCCGGTTGACTGCTGAGGCTTGTTTTGATCTGGAAGTGTAGTTGTGTAGGTTGCTTGCAGTTGATTCATCATTTGCTGCCGCCTTCTATCCCCTCTAAGCTTCCTTAACTGTTGATTTCTAGTAAATTCCTCTTGTCTTTTCCCCCCGCTAATTAGAAGCAACGTCGTCCGTTTCTACTTGGCTCCAAGGCTACCCCTTAGTGCAACCAATGCCTGAGCAGGGATAAATTCCATGGCTAGCTCCGTTACTAATGTGTGCTGCTTGCTGCTCTGGTCGCCGCAGACTTCCCTGCACTATGTTTAACCTGGGTCCCTGCACTATGAAACGTATATAGATAAAGGTCGCCTTCGCACCAGGTTCTTTTGCGACCGTTTATTTCCTGAAGGTCATGATAGTTCATTGGTCGGTACTGTGATGCTTGGTGCCACCACAACAACCGTTTTAAATGGTGAATGTCTCATTAGATGAACATGTCCGGGCGCAGCAGCAAGGCAAGTGACTGGCGGGGCGCAGAACATCAAGGGGTGCAGAGGTAGACTACGCCTCAGAACTCCAGAACACGTCAAATTCAGTCTAGTTGTACTGTTGGACAAAATCTGATCCGGTGTTGTGTAAGACGCCCTTGCAATTGATCAGATCGTTTGAGTAATTTTCCTTATTATATTTTGAACACTTTGGAATTTAGTATACATCAGAGGCTTAGCGAGGGGAGGGGGCGGGGGATACATATGTCCCCGGGCGCCAAAATGAGGCTTGCAACGTTACATTATAATAAGAAAACAAAGGTAATAAATCGGTCACAAGATCGCTGGGGCGCCAATTTTATAGTTTGTCCCCGGGCGCAAAATATCATCGCTACGCCTCTGGTATACATAGTTTGCTTTGCTCATCTAAAAGTAAACCAATCAGTTGGGAATAAGCTTCCCTAATTCGTTTAGAGTCACGTTTTATTCATTTTACTCTTGGTGTATTGTTTTTGATGATGGTACGTAAAGGATCGAGGTAGGGTTGTGGGTATAGAGCTTTCATCAGAAGTAGTCTTCGAGCCAAAAGAGAACCTGAGTGAAACTTTGGGCCACGGGAGCCTTAGTGGAGGAGCTCAGAACAACATAGGCTTATCAATGTTAGGGGTCCACCCTGGTGTTTGCTAGTATGATTCCTAGCACCAGGTTTACAACAGTGTCCCCTAAAATGAGAGAGAGAGAGAGAGAGAGAGAGAGAGAGAGAGAGAGAGAGAGAGAGAGAGACTGCTCAAGATATGCAGCCTTGCATATGTTTATGACTTGGTGCAATGTGAGAGTACTGTTTAGAGTAACACCGATGTTTCGTACTGACTGTGTGAATTTAATGTTGGTGTTGCTGATATTTATCGTTTAAGGTAAAGGATGTGAATGAGAAAGTCCTTGTGTTTTGATCAGAATTGCACATCTCTACTCCTTTGGTGGTAGCATCAGCTAGCATAATTGATTGTCTCTTGTTTACTTTTCCATGATTCTACATCTACCGTTGATGTGGTCGCTGACAAATTTCGTGTGATGTGCGTTAAAATCAAAACAAATGATGGTATTAATACTCCTGTCCTGGAGTATGTCTGAGAAAGTTTGCGCGGTGACGGTGTTACTTCCTCTGGGATCATATATGTTATAGAGGTGTATATGTTTTGATCTTATTGTAAAGGTGATTTGTTAGTATTAGAGTATAGTTTCATTTAAGTTGATGTGTTAACTTAGGTTGCGTCCACGGTGTCGGTGATGGTGTCATGGACGTATATGGCAAGGCCTCATCCTTTTCTTCCACTACACCGATTTTTTTAAAAAAAAATTGGGTGTTATATCCATTTATTTTGGTGATGGTCTTGTTGGCTACATTGAGTAGAATTTCCTGGAGACAGAGGATTTTGGGCTTCCTGGTGGCTGTGTTGATTGCCAAGATAAGCTCACCATGGTTTTTCATTAGACCTCTGCAATTACATTGCCATATTATTAGATTTTCCAGTAGATTCAGTATATGTCTTTGCATCCATGATTGTAGATTGCTATTAATTGTGCATTGTGGTAGTAGCCTTAAACCATCACGGGTAGGCTTGGGTTTTTTTTCCAATCTGCTCATTTGCACTAGTTTTTCTGCTGTTTCCTGGTTTTTACTGGCTTCCTGTATTTTCGGTGTTGTTTTAGGGACTTTGCCTTAGTTTTAACCTAAACCTCATTAGAGTTAGTATGATGGTTGAGGGTGGAGTAATACGCTCTCTCCACAAGTTTATTTTGGCCTCATTTATTACTGTTCTGGTGTTGTTTTCCTTTTGTTTGTATATAAGGAAGCCAGAGGCCAGTTTTATGTGTTTGAAGTGGCTAAGGGCTGTTTTCTTTTCTCGGAGAGCGATTCGGCATTGCTTTGTCCACCATGGGACAGCAGTGCGTTTTTATTGACAGCTTTTCGTTTTGGGAATACTCTTTTGTGCCGTATCGATTATGACTCTGATAATATTGCTTTGTATCATCGCTTTGAATATCAGCTATAGAAATCAATTTAAGTTGTTCATGGAAGCAACTCCAGTTAGCTTTCTCAATTTTCCATCTTTTGGTTGTCGTGTGTTGCTCCCTTGGGTTTTGTTTATATATTATTAGACATAAGAGGAATTGATCACGTGGTGTGTTGTAGTGTGTGTGATCCCGTTACGTAATTACAGCCAGATTAGACGTCGCAATTATAAGGTCTAGGGGAGAAAGCTTCTTATGGATGGGGTCTATTCTTGCGGGGATGCAGTTGTTTACACGTACTAGCTGTTCGTCTGTTATGTACTTTGCGATGTTTTTCTTTCTGTCGTCTATGTGGTCACTGCCCCATTTCCGTATGATGCGCGTTAAAGTCTGCGCAGATGATGGTGTTTGTTTCTGTCCTTGAATAAATGTGAGAAAATTTGCTTGTTGGTTGGATTATTTCCTCCAGGGTCGTAGATGTTGTAAATGTGTATACGTGTAGATGCTATTGTAGGGACGATTTTTTTTTATATATTAAATTACTGCTCTTATAGATCTGCGTTAATAGTATTGTTTACTGAGTCTGTGATGGTGTCATGGACGTATATGGCCATACACCTCCTTTTTTCTCCACTACTCCTATGCCTGAGGAATAGTTTTATAATTTAGGGATATTCTTATTGCTGTCGTTTAGTAGTGTTTCCAGATATCTTGGGTTTGTTGGTGGCTGTGTTGATTGTCGAGTTTAGCTTATCATCATGATTTCTAATTAGGACTAAGCAAATCCATTGCTATACTATCAAATTCTCCGTAGACTTCATTTGCTGTTTAATGGCCTTTTGAAAATTAGCAAGGTAGGATGCAACAGAGGCATGGTATAAAAAAAATCCTCTGTCTTGTCAAATGTTTCCTTGTCTTTGTCCGATGGAGCTATTGGCTTTTTTTCTTTTCTTTTTTTTTTTACTTAGGGTTGAGTCACTGATTTATTGATATTGATGGATGTTTTTAGCACTTGTCGGTTTACTATCTTTCGTTTGAGTGCGGTTGGTTGGGTTGGAGTAGCTGTGGTGAGAGGGGAGGTATGGTTTGGGCATGTTTGTTGATTTGTTTTGATATATATTCGTGTCTGTGTAGCGGCCCTATGTTCTTGTAGTTTCTTATCTAGACGATATGATATCATCTTTTCTTCCATTCGATTGATATTGGTTTATCCAGAATTGCGTATGGACATTGTTTATCGAAAGGTCTGCGCTTGCTTTTGCAATGGGCGCATTTAGGTGTTTTAGCATGACTGGCCCCTTTATGCTTTCCTCCACACTTGCTGCATCGAGCGTTGTAACGGCAACGGGAGAAGAAATTCTCCATCTTATGCAGTTGTTGCAGTAGCGTGGTTTGTTGATGAATGTTTGCAGTCCAATTTTTGTCCTGTGTGGTCCCAGCTTTGTGTATGTTGGAGGTTGGATTACGTGAACTCAAGAAGAACTGTGGGAGTTTCCATGCTTTGATGATTGCCTAATATAATGAACCTCTTAGAGGGTATTCGATAATACACAAGGTCATATGCTGTGTCGTCAGTTGTCTTCCATAGCATTTCACCTGTGAGCATTAAATGGCTTGGAATCTACAGACTGGATTCTGCTGATTTTGTCTTGGGTTGTTTACGTGTTGTGATTTTGTTTCTTTTTCACTGGAGGAGGTTTTGTTGTTCTGGCTTTTGTTTAAAGCTGTATTAGGACAGATTTTTTATGATAAGTAATAAGATTGACATTTTCTCTAAATTGTATCAAAGTAAATGTTTCACTAATTTATATTGAAATCATTTTCTACTAAAATATATTAAGACCAATTTAATTAATTTCTATTTTACAACTATATACTATTTTAATAAGGTGTACGCCCTTATGAGCAAATGCAAACTCTTGCATTTGTACATTTCTCTTGTAATGCAAAGTCAGCAAGAAAAATACTATTAGCTAGCCACATATGTTACAGACTATACATTCGTAGAATTCCAATTCATCGAGTAGATTGTTAATGCAGCAAACTTTCAGTCGAATGACGTAAGAATAGCATGGACTTTCTTGTGTAACGGAGGTGAGAGCATCTTTCTGGCTAGTATGAAGTATACACTGGTATATCCAGGGGTAATCATATTTGGTCGTGTGATTTCGCCCAGATACACATAAAAACAGGTGCAGACTGCGCACATCCAGTTCCTTCGTTCTGAATCTAGAAAGACTCGCCTCTCTAATTGCAGGTACAAACTATCAATGTTCGTAAACTATGCACTTTTTAATGTTTGAGATGTTAATGGTAAAAGTTCGTATGTTTGCAAAACATTTTACTTAACTTTTCTATTTATAATATATAGTAAAGGAATGTTTAATTGTTTTATAGAATTTATATTCTTTTATATTTATGGTAATTTTTATTGTAAAAGACGAATTCGCTACAAACGTCATGTTTAAATTCAATGTTGAAATTAAGTATTCTTTAAGTAACAAAGAATAATATCTAGTAACATATTCCAAATCAGAATTCTATTTTAAAATGAGTAAAATACATTTCTTCAAAATTATTGTAGCATTAATCGCAGCGATAACATCTTATATTCTTTGGCTATCATAAAATCGAGATTTAACTAGTTATATTGTAAAATGCAGAAATTATACAAATAAATGAAGTTGGCAATCTTTAAAGGAAAGTGTAATTTCATATGTATTTCATGTATTTTAAATATAAAGTTTCATAGATGTATTTCTAGAATGTAGTGATACATGTATATTGATTATTTAATTAGAGTTCATTCATTCTGAAGCTAGAAAGACTCGCCTCTCTAATTACAGATCCCGTACCTCATTCCTCAGACG
This sequence comes from Unio delphinus, assembly GCA_029339505.1. Classification (NCBI taxonomy): domain Eukaryota; kingdom Metazoa; phylum Mollusca; class Bivalvia; order Unionida; family Unionidae; genus Unio; species Unio delphinus. The sequence continues at coordinate 10,835,515 of JAQISU010000109.1, read as the reverse complement.
TAGTTGTGTCTCATCATCGTAGTGACATCTCTTTTAAGAAGCTTCTTCTTCTTCTTTTCTCTCTCTCTCTCTCTCTCTCTCTCTCTCTCTCTCTCTCTCTCTCTCTCTCTCTCTCTCACACACACACACACACACACACCATTTGTTGTCTAAAGATCGAGTTGACACTGACTGAGACCAACCTTGTGGAAAATTGGCACCTACAGAACTGTGCCTTTGATATGATCCATTAGTTATTGTGCACGCATGACAAAATTCTCAGACGATAGTCGACGAACACAAAAGAAAACGGTTAAAGAACAAAAATTAGGTTACTGTTCAGACTCAAAGCGTTTTTTAAATTTAAAAAAAAAACAATAATTTATGGACATCTCTGTACGACTTAACGTATGGTTTCGATCAAATTTATAAATTTAATTTTTGGCCATGCTAACAAAACTCATTTTGTTGTCTTGTTAATTTAGATATGTTTAATTTCCATCTTTAGATTTGCATACCGTTTAGAACTTTAACTGAACTTTTATAACTTAAATATTGATCCAACAACTTTGTGCTGCATTAGTTTTAAATTTCGATAAACTTCTTAAAAGTAAAATCATCGTACATATTATCACATTTGTAGACGAGAATATTTAAAACACTGAATTGTAAAAGATCAGAAGCTTAGCAGCAGATTGTGAAATTTATTGTTAAAGTAAAATTTCCAGCAGGGTGCCTATGTCTGCGAACTTGAACCAAAAACAAGATAAGAAAAGCATAAAACAAAAAGACGTGGTGTAAACTACTTGACAAATCAAATATAATACCAGATTAAAATGCATTAATTGTAGATTTTGACATTATGGTATTATTTGATTTAAAAATTCGGTTACAGATTTGGATATTTTTAACTTTTTGGGGAGTCACAGTGGCTCAGTCGTTAGCTTGCCGAATTCGTGACCGAAATCATGCGGGTTTCGAATTCGACCATCGGATCAGTTAGTGTTGGTTTGGTGTGTCCTTAAGCAGGACACTTTACTTCAATTACCTAGGCACTAAATAACCTACATGTGTTGCTGTACCCAAAAACACAATCACGACACAAAACAATGACGTTTTTGACAGATCTTCCATGCACGGGATGATGACGTCGAAATGTAACGAGTTTTATTCTCCACCTCAGATCAATTTAGCGACTACTGCTTGTGAACTTTGTTGCTCTTATTGCAGATATTAAACAATTTTGCAAAGATTTATTGTTGAGGATCTATCACTGTATGTTTATCTAATTTTTCAACGTTCAGCATTTTTGTCCATTTCATTTTGAAGTTTCGATCAAGCTGCAAACATAAAAAGGTAAGAAAGACAATATAAATAGAGTTAAAAACAAATAACAGTAAAAATTTATATCATTGGCTGCGACTCCTTGTTGCTGTTGGAGTTTTAATTATTTTCTTTAAAAAAATCTTATATTATATTTAAGAAAAGTATTTTTGTGCCATCACTTCTCTAACCTTCATGCCAAACAAGCATCAAAGAATAAATGTTGATATCCTTTGTTCAATTTAAACATGAACACAAAAAAGTGACAGGTTAAATTTCATTCTAATTTAAATCATTGGCATCGTACCGTAGACATAGTACCATACAAACTTATTGCGGAATTATATTAAAATAAAATGCAAAGAAAATACAGATTCTGAAAGTTATACTCGTTGTTCCGTTTTAAAACTCTTTTTATCTTAACTATAATGTTTCTGAATAATAAGATTGACCTAAGTTATAACACTGATAACCAACCGTAACTAAAGGTGTAAGAACTTTTTAATTTTATTTCATTTAAATTTTTAATGAAACCACTTAATTACTTCTAGATTGTAAGATTACTCCACGGTCAAATATAAACACTTAATTACTTCTAGATATTGCTGTTTCTCAAAGGTCAAATATAAACACTTAATTACTTCTAGATATTGCTGATTCTCAAAGGTCAAATATAAACACTTAATTACTTCTAGATATTGCTGTTTCTCAAAGGTCAAATATAAACACTTAATTACTTCTAGATATTGTTGTTTCTCAAAGGTCAAATATAAACACTTAATTACTTCTAGATTTTAAAATTACTCCAAAGCCAAATATAACAACTTAATTACTTCTAGATTTTAAAATTAGTTCAAGGCTAAATATAACTACTTAATTACTTCTAAATTGTAAGATTCTCCAAGGCCAAATTTAACCACTAAATTAGTCCTAGATTGTTTTATTTAATCACGTTATAAACCTGGATAGTAACATCATAATCAGTACTATTTTAACGTTCAATGTCAAACGTTCACGTAAAATAAATATTATAGACTGCGTCAATAAAATACAGTCATTTATAAGTATCCGATAATGGGTCAGTAAAATACAGTCATTTATAAGTATCCGAAACTGCGTCAGTAAAATAGTCATTTATAAGTATCCGAAACTGCGTCAGTAAAATAGTCATTTATAAGTATCCGATAATGGGTCAGTAAAATACAGTCATTTATAAGTATCCGAAAGTGCGTCAGTAAAATACAGTCATTTATAAGTATCCGAAACTGCGTCAGTAAAATACAGTCATTTATTTATAAGTATCCAAAACTGCATCATTAAGATACAATCATTTGCAGATATGTTTTAGAATTCAAAGCAGATGATTAAAATATACAAAACTGTAATGATCTCAGATTTATTATCCTGAAAGAAATCGGATCACGGATAGATAGTTTGAAAGCACAACGTTTCAAATTGGTAAATTTGTAAAACAAAATGCTTGGGGATCTATGATAGCGATATATCAGTGTTATTTTGAAGGTTTTATTTAGAAAAGTGGTTACCATGCTAACAATATTCATGTATTTTATACACAACAAAACACAGATCCAGTTAAGTTTTTATTGATAATTATACTGTTTGCCTAGGAGGACTATCTGCTGCTACTTATGAAGCCGTTTTGGTTCATTCTGTCAGTGAGTGATTCAGTGGCTACTGAATGGCACAACGTGGTTGTACAGATGTCACAGCTGGTCTGTGAAGCTCCCTGACAGAATGTTATGGATAACCCTTGAGTAAAGTTCCTTCAGTGGAAACTGAAGGAGCCCAGCGAAGACTGAGCTGTCCAAAGTAGGTTGGGATGACAGCGGTAACTGTGTGGACTTCACTCAAATGGTTTAGTTTGAATACACCATATAGTGCTGACATTAGATTCTTGGGTGAATAACGAAATGGAATGAAGTGAATGCCCAAAGAGAACATATGCGCAGCAGATGTTGTCCCCCAAGAATGTAATAGTGGGGAAGCCTTCAGTGTTCCATTATATAAGAATATATATGTGGTTCCAAGTGCATCTTGGAATACAGCAAAGATGAACTTGAGAATGGAATGACGACGTTATCCCATCCAAATCAGAGAGAAACTAGATTATCGCATCCATGAAATGGGTAGAAGAATAACATGAGAATGTAAGAAGACCTCCAGGAATAAGCTACTGAATGCATGTATGGCTATGAAATGATGGATATGCACACGTGCCACACAAAGAACACTGGTAACACACACGTGCAGAACTCCACACCTAATGGATATGCACACGCGCCACCCAAATAACGCTAGTATCACACGCGTGCAAAAAACTCCCAACACAATGAATATAGAAACAACGATGCACGACTATGGAAACTAGAACACCAGCAAATATATTACCTGGTACAGTAGCGATGAACTGGATCCAAAAATACACAGCCAGGATGGAAAATAGTGTCAACGTGAGACCTTCTATCCCTGTATGTTGAATGCAGCATGCTTATGATCACTGTGTATTACTATCCGCATCCATTGCCATGGCCCTCTGCGCTGACCTAATAGTACCCGGGGGTGTGCGAATGTATCTTGTGTAACAATCTGAAGACCACCGGCCCAGAACTTTGATTATATGATCTTCCAGCTGGGCGGCTGCCGCTGAAGTAGCTGCACCTATACGTAATGAATGGCCACTAAACAGGGAAGTGTCGAGTCCCATCTTACGGTAGACAAGTCGCATATGATTAAGGAACACAACACTTGATAACGCTTGACCTGTAGCCGTAACGAAAAAAAGGGGCATATAATTGAGGTGATGAACGTCTCCTGAATGGCATGAAATTCTTCAGAGCAGAATATGGACATAGAGCACGACCCGTGGCATGTAACTGAATGGTCACACCCCTACGGAAAGGGTAAGTGTTTGATGATTTTAACTTTAAGAAAGCAGTTTTCTTCTTGGAATTGCACATCGCCCACACAGAGATGAATGGTTGGATCGAAGGAATCCCGAATAGTGACTTCCCCACATCTGAGAAATCCGAAGAAAGCAACTATGCAGCCAGTCAACAAGAACAAATATATGTGTGTGCTTCAAATACTCCTCCTCGCAGAACGGTACAAATGCTTGTCAGGATATTGTATGTAATAGGCTTCCGCAGTTTTGCAGATGTACCTTGGGTTTCTTATGGCCTTTAGGATAGTGGCAAGACGCGGCATATTATTTCTGTCTGTCGTGAAAGGCGATTACATACCAGCCTGCACGTACTTGAACCTAACGCAACATAGGTACACTTTTATTGTAGAATGCTTCAAGTTGAAGTCTCTTGCAGAATGTGTAACGAAGTATATTAAGGTGTTCTCCGTAATATCTGGTAAACGTTGCATGTTTGAGGCAAAGCCACGCGTCAGCATGAAGGTCCTAAAGACGTTGAATGCAGAGTTGTAGGCGATTTGTGTAGCAGGGCTTAAAGCCTGGTTCCATAACAAGTTTACCTCTTCATCCAGATCCATAAGACCTCCGAGGGTGGGAGGGGGGGGGGGGCATTTGCAGGGTTGTAGATCTGCATCTGGAGCCAGAGCATGAAGTTGCTGAAATTGAAGGCGGGACAAAGCATCAGCTTTAGTATTGATAATTCCCAGAATGTGTTTGGCAGAAAAATAAAAGTTACAAGTAGTAGCACACCATGTAAATTTACGCATTAATTTCATTATATGCATACAATTCGATCTCCCCTTTTGAAGTATGTTCACTCTGGCCATATTATTGCATGTAAATATTATGCGTTTGCCTGTCCATTCTGCACCCCAGATAATGTCAGCCACAACAATAGGATACAACTCCATGAAGGCCATGGAGAAATCATCCTCCACAAAAAAGCGTTTCAAGATCATCCGACCATGCAGCTGCAAACCAGTGAGTTTTGAAATAACCACCATACCCTACTTTGGATGAAGCATCCGTGAATAGTTCAAAATCGTCTGCTGTAGTGGACTGATTGTCAAGAAACACAGAAACTCCATTCCATGAAGCTAAAAATTGGTGCCACATGTATAGCTCTTCTCTGCAATTTGCATCCAAGTGAATATAATGATCTAGTTCCCTGACTTCGGTAGATAGTCCTATGAGATATGACACAAACGCACGCCCAGGTAGGATAACACGAGTAGCAAAATTAAAATGGCCCAGTAACTGGAGCTGTTCTAGCTTGCGGACACTTTGTTTGTGAAGAAATCGATTAATGTAGTTCACAATGCGCTCCACATTATTCTGCGGTAAACGTTCTTGCATTTCCTCAGAGTCCAGAATTATTCCCAATTATTCCATAAGTGGACAGGGGGACAATGGTCTTGCTTGGAGCAATAGGAATCTTCTATCTGATGAAAATGAGAGCAGTGGCGTAGCGACGGGGGGGGGGGGGGTTGGGGGTATTCGCCACGGGCGCCGGTGAATAGGGGGCGCCCAAATCGGCCCAAAGTATCAACAATAGATTTGTTGGATTATATATTGAACCCATTAATGAAACTTGAAAAGAAAACTTTTTTTTAGTAACACAATACAGGCAATGTTGTTTTCGCCAACGTCTGCTGTATAGCTGTTGACTGGATTACATTCGTGCGGGCGGTCTACAGGTTAAACGATTTAATATACAGTTCGTGGTACAGGCGTAGACCTCCTTGACCGTACACTACAGGCCGTATGCTCGTAACATAATATCTACTGCTCATCAGCTCTGTGTCAATAGCAAGCTGCAAACGCTCCTTCAGCAAGTTGACACTGATTCTGTCATACTTGCGAGCGTCGATGGGACAAGACCGTTTGTACAATCTAGCACTGCTCAGTGTAGAGAGAGAAACTCTAGAAACAATTGACGTTGATGATGTTATTGATCAGTTTTCAGCAGCGAAGGCCAGGAAAATAAATATTTTGTAAAACGCTACTTTCAATGTAATGTACTATGTGCAATCTCCAGATGACATAATTAACATAATTAATTTTTTGGATATTATTTTTTTCTAAATAGGCTAATATTGTTTTATAGGGAATTTAGCCTAGGCTATACTTTTTCTAGCAATTAAATTGTAATAGCTTAATAATTATATTATGACTGATAATGATTATGTTTCGTTTTGGAAAGAAGGTACTAAACTGCGCAACAGGGGAAGCCGGGGGCGCAAGTTTGGGTGTTTTGCCCTGGGCGCCAAATATCCTCGCTACGCCACTGAATGAGAGTCAACAAAACCATCGTTCTTACGCCACATGCAGAAGGAGGATATATTGTAAGAAATCGTCAAGGAGGTGCAAGATGATATCAATACCATAATTATGTCTTGCTATCCAACAAATCGCCTGAGACAAAGTATCAAATAATTTTGGATTTGAACGTGATCAAAAAGGTAGGTGAACACAAACATAATGGTTTCCTCTCCATTTTACACAGAACAAGTGCCATTGGGAAGGCGCAATGGAATCTGTTTTAAAGCGTCTGAAAGGTCAGTTTTGCACATAATAGCTCCCTTACCAAAACTCCGAATAATTCGAATAGCATCATCAATCTTGACAATAAGTTCATGTATACTTGTATGCACATTATTCCCATGGGGGAAGGACAGGATAATGATAAGTCTCTTCTTTTTTTAATATTTTCTCTCTGCGATGCCGATAGGACTGACTCTATATTCTTGATATGGTGGAGATGGGAAAGGGCTAAGTATGAAACCTTTGGCACATTGCGTTGCCAATAACTGATCCACAATATATGGTTGTTTACAAGCAGAAAGCAAGTTTTTGCACTCTTTTGTAGGCAAGTGAGTTGTTTGCAGCATAGTGTCGAAACCGTGTATCAAGCCGGAATACAAATATAGAACGAAGTTATGATCTCGATGATAAGGTATCACGGTACCAATTGTTTTTCCATAAACCTCAATGCTAATATTTGGAGAGATAAATATATTTTCTATCCTAATTTAGCATGCATCTCACACACTGTTATAGAGAACAATGTTAGATTGTCAATTTGATGATGACAAAACCAGGTACTCCATTGCATTTAAGAGAGATAACTCTGCTGGAACTAGACAGGGGTATGAGTTATCTAGTCACAACATACCTATTTTCAGTCATGTGTATTACATTTTCAAAAAATCATAAAAAATACAAAATTTGATCTATTTTGGAATTAGCATAAATTCACATGTTGCCAAGAGGCTAAACTTTTTTTTAAGCCTAACAGAAAGTACAACTCTTACATAATCCACCAATCAAAGCTTGTGTTATTGTTTATTTCGGATTGCAATGGACCCTACACCTTAAGCACCTCCCACATGGACATGCGCAATCGGTACCGTTATACCATAAAGGAATTCATGTTGCAATCGGTTAATTTCAATGGGAGTGGAAGCATGTGACGGGACAGTCAGTCAGATTTGTTTCATCTTATCTGGTGCTGATTTACTAAGGGCATTGATATTGTGTGTACCAGTGCTAGGAAAAAAATGTTTTTGTAATGTTTGGGCATGCAGTTGCCCCATGCGAATTGGCCCTGTACTGATTGCAGGTATGCAAGAACTGGTAAGTAGTATGGCGGAAACCGCGTATGGAATTAAATTGTTTCAGAGTTCTTTGCCATCCATCATCTGTCTATGCCGACCATACTTGTCAATATCAAGTTTTCTCCTGTTGGCAAGATTCACTAAGAGCGTGGCAGTGCGCGTTGTGTGTGGACAAAAATCGGTTGAGTGAGCGACAGAATTGCAGATGTTAAACGACTTTGTTTTTAGGCCTCCAGTCAATAGCTGAAGAGTTGCCTGATCCCTCATAGCCCAGTTTACTTTGAGTTTGTAGTCGCACAGTGCAATAGCAGCTTGACTGGAGTAGGCATTATGGTAGTCATAGAAAATGTCCTCATATGCATTATAAATTTGTATAATGTCGGCCTCGTACATATCCAATTCATGTCGTCTCTTGGGGTAAACTAAACAGATGATACGTTTATATTTTCCGAAAGCCGTTATGAACTCACTTAGACTAAAATGCTTAAGTAATCGGGGATCATTCTTCGCAGCCTTGTCATCCGCATTTGATAGATCCAATTCAGAGTGTGGTAGCAAAGGAGTAGCAAGATTGACGTGCTTACCCTCGATAATCTGCTTCCGCTGGCTTTCGGATACCAAGTCGATTGCTGATAGTATTTCCGGCGAAACTCCATGGGACTGCAGCAGCTGATTGAGCGACGTCACAGGCTGGTCTGCGGGCAATGACGAGAAATGTGTTGAGTCGCTTAAGAAAAACTCAGAAGAAGACGCCTGTTGTCGTGCCATGATGGTGGTAATGGAATTATTTAGGTCAGCGATAGAACGCTGCATGGAGTGGATTGAGGCCATTATATTGGCAGGAGATAACGTGTTTTCAGCAACGGCGGCCATGTTTGAAGTAGCCTCTACTTCCGGAATTCTACACTGTATTGCTGTTTCCGCTGCATTGGAACCCTCTGCCGCATTAGCATGAACAGTTGTCGCGCTACAGCGACTTCGGCGTGGAGTTAGCTGAGGAAGGGGGATGCTACTTCTTCTTCCAAATGACGTATGCTGGATTGCGCGTGAGGTGGTGGGCTGTCCCTCGATTGTCTCTGTACATGATCAGCAGGCCGCGAACTCGTGGGAGGTGCAATATCTATGTCTAGCTTTCTCAAGGCATGCTTCGGGAGAACAGAAGACACCTTCATTCCTATATATTCTAGTTTCCGCTTCAAATAAAGAGTAGTCCAGTTGAACGGATTCTCCAGGTCGTATGGGACTAACTTCTGTTTTGAAGAGCGTGACGCCATTGTTTCTAAACAAATTAAAATTGCGGATGGTCCAATGAATGGCAATTAAACTCTAGACGAAATCCCGGAACAGGAAGATAAAGAAAACTAGATCCGGTAAGAAACGTACGTGTTGCTGGAATTAAGCAAAGATGCACAGAAATGTTTGTAACAGCTTTTTCCAACTGAATTATGCATGCTGTTGCTATCAGCTCCAAACCAAAACAATTGAAACAAAGAGTGCTGCGCGTGGCAGCTGTGTCTGTTTCGGTTGGCTGGAAAGTGCTGTATTAATACATCTCATGCATATCACTGCGGACTATTTACAAGAGTGGTAGTGAGTGGGTCACATATTGCTGTGCATAAACCATACTTAAGTATCCATGGAAACTTTCTGTATAGTTACAATACCATTATATAGCTATCAGATTGTAAAGTGCCAAATTTTTCGTCAGAAAAATCTATTAATTAATTCTTAGTCTAGCCAACAGTTAACTGTTATCTTGTGGCAGATTTTTCACGGAGAAATGTTTGTCTAAACTCGGGTCACACCATTAGTATATTTATAGTAAAAACGAACTAGTTGTATGACAGGCTAGAAAGGTGAAATTCACACAAAAAAACTGTCAAAAATGATTTAAGAGAAACGACAGGGTGTTAAATACAATCCCAGGTGGCATTTTTGGTACTTTTCTGAGCAGTTTTCCAAATGTCTGTAGGAATAGCATTTATTCCGATTGGTCAAATGTGGAATGAGGGGTGGGTCGATCCCTGAATCTTGGAGGGAATATACTCTTCGATTTAATGAATTTTCGTCAGTCTTGAAGTTCTCTGAGAGAGAGAAAACAGAAGTAAAAATACACAGTAGAGACTCCGGGCGGTATTTTAGGGAAAGACGTCCGTAAAATCGTGGTTCCAGGAAAAATTGAATCTAGGAACGATTATAAGACGCCAAAAACACAAGGTATTTAACTCAAATTCACATTTATCATAATGTACTTTGATATCATGTTTCGTCGTTACAGATGCATGAGGTGTTGATACTTTGTATGAATAGTTCGGTTATTACATTGATTTAGTAATGTACTTTTGAATTCTGAATTAAAATTTTCACCTTATATACGTAGGTAGGTTAATGGGTGTTGTAGAAAACCCGCTGTGTTCATTTATGATTGGAAAGCGCTACATTAATTTTGATTTATCATATTAGTGAATATTGATTGTGTGCTATGATTTACTGCCTCACTTTACCTAATGATTTACGGGAATATATGTGACTTCCCCAAATTCTGATGTCGATAATTAGCGGTATAGCTGTATTGATCTGAAGACTTGTGTAGTATTTGCTAGCCGTATAAAGGTTATCACTGATAGTAAGATCTGATTGTTCGAACCAGAAAGACGGACGGAAAATCTCAACTCTTAAAGCATAACTAAATACTTAGGGCGTTTTACCTTTTCTTTTCAAAGGAAAATAGTTTGTTTGGAGAGAGAGAAATAGCGAGGAGGTCGAGATCCAAAGAAGGAAAAAGAATTTAGAAGTCAGAGTTGTGAGAACCCCACGTTCATCCAGAGGGCAAGTTAAAGTCGAGACGCAAGCATAAAACAGTCGACGAACAGGTCATGAGAATTTACCAAATGGTCAAATGTTAATGAACACTCGATTCTGTGATGAAATTTGCTATCAGCCATTAACGGCTAAATTTGTCTATTTTATTAGTGTTTGAAATTTAGTTAATGTATCAATTATTTTAAACTTCGGTTTTAGAGTGCTTCTGAACTAAGAGTATTCAAAAGGAAAGAAAATTGTAATTTACTGTGTCTTTTCTTCTCTTGATTCTTTTGATTTAAATTCTTTATTTATCTTTACGGGGGCTCGTGTATTGTCTTTGTTCAAGATATTGTCTCAGATTGCCATATCCATTCTATAACCGGGCAAATCACACCGTGGAGGTCATTCCTTAGATAACGAGTATTAGCGGGAGACGGTTTCGGGTGTTATTTTTCCAAGTTGCGCAATACCTCTGACCAGTGGGCTTGTGCAATATTGTACCAATAACGCTTGATACCGAACGACCAGTTACACAGATATACAGATTGTTTTTAAAATTGAAAATCTTTTACAACATCAAACATTGTGATGAAACGGAGCACTAATTCACATGACATGAAATTTTAAAAATATATACAATAATAAAAAGGTTAACGTGAGAAGTCGTTCATAAAATTTAAATTAACAAAAAGTTTCAAAAGTTAACATCGCTCGGTTAATGTCTATTACCTCGTAATATTTATCACCATTCAGGTCTAATAACCAGATATTTCGTTGTTAACATGATCCAGTGTGAATTAAATAGTTATATTACTCCTTTCATTAAACCTTTCAATAGATTTTTTGTGGATTGGTTCAGAGTGTAAAAGAACCGCTCCAGTGGCATAGTGGTTAGAGCGTCAGTCGCGGAAGCGGGAGGTCGTGGTCATACCAACAACTTACAAAAATGGTACTAAAAGCTGCCTGGCTTGCCGCTCAGCATTAAGAGGTTAGTGTTAGGACTGGTTGGCCTGATGTCAGGATAATGTGACTGGGTGAGACATCATGCTACGTGTCTGTGGCGTGATGCCCCAATGCTAGACATCGTAGCGATATGACTGAAAAATTGTTAAAGCTACGTGAAAAATCATAAACAAACAAACAATGTGTAAACATGTCGAGTTAGCGTGTCTTACGGATTTGGGAAATACCCTCACTCTCACTGAAGGATAAATGACTCAGGTGTAAAAAATTGAAAGTTTGTTACGCCTGCTCGACAATGTATATTAAAAATGTCAAATATTGTCAGAAATAGCAAAAGCATAAGTTAAACATTCCCAGAATGTGTAAATATTTGGAGAATTCTTACGTCACTGTGACGTGTTTGATATGACGGAGACCACAGGTGCTCGACGCGAGCTTGATGTGAAGAAGAAGAAAAAATAATCCAAAGGAAAAAAAATCATACAGAGTGAGAAAAATACCTTAGATTACCCCATTCTGACATAGGACCCTTTCTATCATACTATCTTCTTATATAGAGACAGGTAACAGGGGAGGTAACAGATGATACCGCTACAGTTACTAGTTGTTGAAGACTTATCACTAATAACACGTAATTTTTGTCTGCACTTTGACTGAATAGTGTTTCCAGCGTTTTATATTCCGCGAAAAAGAAGAAAACATTTTGTAAACTAAGACCATTGAGATGATGGTCCAACGACAATAATCCACGTGCGGCACGTATTTTTAGGTCTAATCAGAATTATGGCAATGGCCCTATATGATTTAAATCAGAGATCCACTGTCCTACTTCACTACTTCACATAGAACAGTGGACAATGCCCTGCCTATGTAATGATGTTTGTTTAGCACAATAGCTCTTATGTGTTGCTGATTCACACTAAAATTGGCTCACCGTTTACGCCTGCATAAGAAACTAGTCCGGTTTAGGTTTAAGATATTGTAAATACTATACCCTGTACCTCTGTACAAATTACTCATCACAGAATTAACATGGAAATTATTGTGTGAATTTAATGTGAGGTATCGTGACGTGGATTGATGAAGCAACACAAACATGAAATATTATTATAAATGTATTATTATAAATGTATTATTATAAATGTATTATTATAAATTTATTATTATAAATTTATTATTATAAATGTAGGAACGGAGATAGTAGTTAATGTGCTTACACGTGTTATTTGTTAGGTACTATGCTTATAAGAAGGATATAACACGCTTATAAAATGGAAATTCAATAACTGTCGTTAAGGTCTGGATTTCTTTCGTTTTTTTACCATTCCAAACTAAAGGAAAAAAAATTATTTCTTTCGTTATTTTATCATTTCAAAATAAAGCATACAATTTTTTTTTCTTTCCTTTTTTACCATTCCAAAACAAAGCGTGAAATTTTATTTCTTTCGTTTCTGGTAAATGGTTTCAAAAGTAACTGGATTATTTTCCACTGGATAGATCGGAATATTCTATATACCAGAGACTTAATTTTTATAAAGGTATTCATGGTATGTATGTATGTATGTATGTATGTATGTATGTATGTATGTATGTATGTATGTATGTATGTATGTATCTATGTATATATGTATCTATGTATGTATGTATGTATGTATGTATGTATGTATGTATGTATGTATGTATGTATGTATGTATGTATGTATGTATGTATGTATGTATGTGTGTATTGTTGTATCTTTTCTTAGGACTCTATAGTCTTAAATTGAGTAACTGAAAAAGGCGAAAACCATCAAGCGTTGTCAAATTCAAAAAAGTCATTTATTTCCTAATAATACAAAGTGAAAATTAAAACAATACTTTACAGTATTGTGAATTAAATCTCAAAACGTCCTACACGTTCTATCACAAGACCAAATGTACGAAATTCCAATTGAATTTCGATGGAATTCCGAATAAATTCAGATATTGAACTTTTTATGTGCCTGTAATCCCGAACATGACAGAAAGTCAATATACCTGGAATGTGGCGATTTGTTGACAGTCTTTTGAAGTTTCACAACAATAAATGGGACGGGGTTTTTCTGATTGGGTGTCCCGCTTAATTTTGTTTTCGTTATCTAGAGGTTGATCTTTGCATTATGTTGTTTGCAAAATAAATGTTCCTTGTCAGGTGCACCATGACCATGATTTATTTTGGACAAAGTCAATTACAAATACCGATATAAAAAAACATATAATCACTTTTTTTAAAAGCCAACAAACAATACATATTAAATATACATACCTGTCTGTTTATCGGCACATCAGTACAATTTTAGCTATACCTTACCATTTGAACGTTAAGTTCTAAACTTGTAAATATAAAGAATTCCAAACAATCTTGAGGATGACATTTCCTTCCAAACAATCTTTAGGATGACATTTCCTTCCAAACATAATATTTATGAAAACATTTTTTTATGGGATGATGGTTCTCTTAAACTCATAGTCGTGCTGTAATTTTTGAATACCGGAATGAAAGAGAGAAAAGAAGAATGAGCTCTTTAAAGAAGTTGTCACTCCGATGATGAGTTATAGCTACGTATGGGAAAGTTACTGTAATGATACAAGTCTCCTTTGATCAAATATCACTAATCTTATATAGTTGTTTTGTTTCGTCAAAATCTCAAGTGAGGTTTGATTGTATCCCACAGGCAAGCGATGGCGACGAAGTTCTTATTAGTCAGTCAATCAGCTACATCATCCTTCTTAATTACTCACAAAGTATCTCTAATATTTATTTGTCTGTAAACTGTAAACATACATTTACTGATTACTACTTAATACTTTGTACTTAATTCCCTCTGGCTGTATCAACTAATTGAAACGGACAATCAGTTTACGTACAATTTGTCCATTACCTATAGTGCACTATTTTTGACCCAAAGATTGAAGATAGTTCCTTCTGCGAAGTGCTCTGCTGGCATCGATTATTTGGAACGGATAATCAGTTTATGTACTTCTAACTCTTTGGCTATATCTCATTCGATTATACAGATAGACGACACATGTAGTTACTAAATATCTAGAAGGCATATCAGTTTATTTTACCGATTCCTTAAACAAACAATAAGTAGTTGTTCGTGTTTGATGATTTGTTTTAGTCACAATTATTTCCTTCTAACACTAATTTCTTAAACAACTAACTTTATAAAAAGCTCCGGTGCTAGAGACTTTTGCCATAGCTTAAAAAGGGTCTAATCTTTATTATAATGGTATATAATTGTATACAGAATTAAATGAAATCAATCTCAATATGTTTTAGTAGAAATGAAAAAAAATTTAATACAATTTAGAGAAAATTTCAATCTGATTACTTTTACTAAAACTTATGTCCTAATATAAGTATAAAAAACAGCAAGTAATATAAAATATAATATAAAAGATACGAAGTAAAATAGATGTAAATAAAAACATAAAGGTGCAATTTAAAATATATTGTGAAAATGTCTTGCATATACTAAATTTCCTCAAACAGTCCACGAATTTCGCTCATGGTACATCATTAAAAAGTTTCCCAATTAAACTCATATAAATAATACCTTCTCTTTCACAGGTTGGAAGTCAATAAATTCGACAAGAATGTGTTCGTATTTTTGCATCATGACCGACTCTCTCTCATGTCCGTTGCATGATAACTTGGCATATTATTTGGTTCACATTTTATTGTAGTTAGCACTATCGATGTATTTAGCCCTTGCTTAGGACAGAATAAAAGTAGACATCAAGATAAAGATTGCAGTGCCGCGTGTATCAAACACGTTGCCGGCATATATTTCGCAAAACTTCTTACTGCTCATGCTGAAATAGACGTAACATTTATACACGCAATAAAATACATTTATTGATTTAATTTTAACACAAGTTCATGTAATATTGGTCAAATGTATATATGACACCCTTACTGTCAAAAAACACTGCGAATCAGGCAATATCGAAATGACTCATTACACTCAGAAATCAAAGAACAAGAACACTCTTGACAGTGACACGAAAATAATTGTCATACAAACTGAAGATAAATGAAATGAAAGGCTACATAAAACTTTATTGGTAAAGCGATGCCATCCGTATTACAGTTGTAGGTGACCGCTCCTGTGGCCTAGTGGTAAAAGCGTTGGCCGCTGAAGCGGGAGGTGGTGTGTTCGATCCCCGAGTCATAACAAAGACTTACAAAAATGGTACTAACAGCTGCCTCACTTGACGCTCACCATTAAGAGGTTAGTGTTAGGACTGGTCGGCCTGGTGTCAGGATAATGTGACTGGGTGGGACATTATGCTACATGTCAGTGCTATAAACTGCCTCACTGCAGACATCGTAGCGATATCACACACACACACACACACACACACACACACACACACACACACACACACACACACACACACACACCTATACAGATGTAGGTTTACAGCCATGGGCATAAATGATGGCCGGGCCCTGCGCGGAAAAGTCCACCCAATAATTTGGGGCATTTCTTAAAATTGAAAACATTCAGGCGATGTTGAGAATTAGGATGACACTTTTGATATGTTTTAGTGGGCTGCATCCCATTAAACACGTGGTGTACATAGATTTTGTAGAGCATTCCTTGTAATGATTTTTCCGAACACTATACGTGGTCACTGACCTTTCATCGTGGAGTGAACTTTGGCACTTGTTTTGCTCTGAAATATGGTTTCACCTAATTCGCCACTCAAGTATTTTGATAAGACCGCTTATCTGCATTCTTGGCCTAAATCCATATTATTATAAGTCAACAACATTCACTAACAAGTTGAAACACAGGACACATAGATTTTTTTTAAAAACATTATCAACTAATAAAATGGATATAATTAGTTGTTTTCCTCCTAACAATTAGAGCAAGAATATTTTATTTCAGGCCATGAATTATTTTGTCCAAACAAATCTCAGACAGATTTTAGGTCATTTTTAAATTGGCTCTTGTCAAACTCGGCACGTATGTTTATTTGTTTGTTTTGGATTTTTAACGTAGCTTTAACAATATTTCAGTCATATCGCCACGATGTCTGCAGTGAGGCAGTTTATAGTGATGTCTAGCACTGGAATATTATGCACCCAGTCCCATTATCCTGACACCAGGCCAACCAGTCCTAACACTAACCTCTCAATGCTGAGCGTCAAGCGAGGAAGCTGCTAGTATCAGTTTTGTCTTTGGTATTACTCAGCCGGGGATCGAACCACGACCTCCCGCTTCCGCGGCGGACGCTCTAAATACTAAGATACCGGAGCGGTCGGCACGTATGAAATAGATCAGTATAAATTCAAAAGCCGCCCATTGAATGAAAGGTTATTTAACTAGCTGAGTACGTTCATGAAAAACTCAATACTTATCTGGTTTGGTACGGGCCTTAATCAGATCCAACTGATCTGATCTTTATAAAGCTGATGAAGATGGTAAAGGTGATAAAGCTGATAAAGATGCGCCACTCTTATTATACTTTTACTCAAGGAAATGACAAATGATTTAAGTATTTTCAACATTGGTTAAATAATGTATTTCCACCTGGTTCATTTGATTATATCTCATTCATATATTCGTTTCCATTCATTTTTTAAGCTCATGTTCATATTTTGTAATGATTAGCTGTATATAAAAAAAATTGGCATTTTTGCCCTGGAAGACATTCTATGTATTTTTTAAAACTATTTTCTCGTTACACAAATTCGGTGCATACACTTTATACAATAATATTGGCCGAATACTGCAATCACACCCTTCAGCCTATGTTATCGAAAGTGATGCGTTTCTGGAAATTTAAGACACTATGACGAAATTTCGCTTCGAATGAAGGTACGTTTTGCTTTAAATACTGTATTAATCAAACATTTGAAGTAAAAAATGGTGTGTACGAAAGACATATCATCGCTAATCAGTTATTTTGTGTTGGGTATTGTATGACGAACGAAGAACTCCGGCACATAGCGGGTGCAAGCACCATCTCTGAGATCATTGCAACTCGGCGATGGAGATGGCTCGGCCACGTCTGCAGAATGCCCCCTGAATCACTACCAAGGGTGGCACTGAGATGGACCCCACAGGGGGAAAAGGAACCGTGGCAGATTCAAAAAGAGACCTGGCGACGAACCATGGAGCGAGACCTTAAGATCAGAGGCCTCACCCTGCAGACTGCTCCAACAACATCTGGCAACATACCGAAATGGTACTCACTTGCTGTCGCCTTAAGCACCAAGCGGCGCAGAGAGGATTGATGATGATGATGATGATGATGATGATGATGATGATGATGATGATGATGATGATGATGATGATGATGATGATTGTATGACGTGTACTTTCTTCAAACTTGGCAACCGATCATTGGTTAAGGTGTTCGAAGTAATCAGTTCCACTTGGGACAAATATTTAACACAGATAATGCTCTGAGAAACTGCTGACTTTGGTACACTAGGTAGGTTTGTGTGAAAACTCTTCAAAATACGCGTAATACACATATGTTGAAGAAACGTGACCTTGAATCGACGGTTCAGTCAAATATGGCGGCTCAGATTTCCGGCAATGCTTCACTTTCAGTGACTAAGATTGCTGTTCCTGGATACTGTGTATGCAAAAGAATTATAAACGTTACAAATGACATTACAAAAGCAGTTTTGTGTGTGTGTGTGTGTGTGTGTGTGTGTGTGTGTGTGTGTGTGTGTGTGTGTGTAACTCTATTTTAAATAATAATTCATGTTCAGCGACCATACTATTCGATATATTTGAGAGAGAGAGAGAGAGAGAGAGAGAGAGAGAGAGAGAGAGAGAGAGAGAGAGAGAGAGAGAGAGAGTTACGTAATCATGCGATGAGTGAACAGGCACTGTTGTCTTTTTTCATATCAAGTAAGTCTCCAGAAATGTATGGAATGAAATTAAAAAAATTTCGTCAGTGAAATCCATTAATTAATTTTTGGTCTAGCCAACAATTAACTGTTATCTTGTGGAGGAGAAATGTTTTCCTAACTCAGGTCTCGCTGGTAGTATGTTTATAGTAAAAACGAACTAGTGGTATGACAGGCTAGAAAGGCGAAATTTACACGTAAAGCTGTCAAAAGTGATTTGAGACAAATGGTAGGGTGTTATTACAACCCCAGGTGGCATTTTTGGCACATTGTTAAGCAGTTTCCCAAATGTCTGTAGGGATAGAATTTATTCCGATTGATCAAATGTGGAAGGAGGGGAGGGTCGATCCCTGAACCTGAGGGGAATATCTACTCCGAACCAATGAATTTTAGTCAGTCTGGGAAGGATCTCTGGAAGAGAGGACATTATTATTAACTCCGACCATAGTAGAGACTCCGGGCGGTACTTTAAGGAAAGACGTCCGTAAAATCGTGGTTCCAGGGAAAATCTATAATCCAGGAACGATTGTAAGGCGCCAAAATCACATGGTATTTAACTCAACTTCACATTTATCATGATGTAATTTATATGATGTTTCTTCGTTACAGATGCATGATCTGTTGATATTTTGTAGGAATCGTTCACATTTATCATGATGTAATTTATATGATGTTTCGTCGTTACAGATGCATGACGTATTGATATTTTATATGAATAGTTCGGTTATTACATTGATTTAGTAATGTACTTTTGAATTTAGAATTAGAATTTTCACCTTATATATGTAGGTAGGTTAATGGGTGTTGTAGAAAAACCCGCTGAGTACACTTATGATTGGAAAGTCCTACATTAATTTTGAATTATCATATTAGTAAATATTGATTGTGTGATATGATTTATTGTCTCACTTTACGTAATGATTTACGGGAATATATGTGACTTCCCCAAATTCTGATGTCGATAATTAGCGGTATAGCTGTATTGATCTGAAAACTTGTGTAGTATTTGCTAGCCGTATAAAGGTTATCACTGATAGTAAGATCTTATTGTTCGAACCAGAAAGACGGACGGACAATCTCAACTCTTAAAGCATAACGAGATACTTAGGGCGTTTTACACTTTTCTTTTC
Organism: Unio delphinus; assembly: GCA_029339505.1. Taxonomy (NCBI): domain Eukaryota; kingdom Metazoa; phylum Mollusca; class Bivalvia; order Unionida; family Unionidae; genus Unio; species Unio delphinus. The sequence continues at coordinate 10,815,853 of JAQISU010000109.1, read as the reverse complement.
AAATGAAAATAGTTTGTTTCAAGAGAGAGAAATAGCGAGGAGGTCGAGATCCAAAGGAGGGAAAAGAATTAAGAAGTCAGAGGTGTGAGAATCCCACGTTCATCCAGAGGGCAAGTTAAAGTCGAGACGCATGCCGGTAAACAGTCGTCGAGCAGGTCATGAGAATTTACCAAGTGGTCCAATGTTAATGAACACTCGATTTGGTGATGAAATTTGCTATCAGCCATTAACGGCTAAATGTGTCTATTTTATTAGTGTTTGAAATTTAATTAATGTATCAATTATTTTAAAACTTCGGTTTTTGAGTGCTTCTGAACTAAGAGTATTCAGAAGGAAAGAAAATTGTAATTTACTGTGTCTTTTCTTCTCTTGATTCTTTTGATTAAATTCTTTATTTATCTTTACGGGGGCTTGTGTGTTGTCTTTGTTCAAGATATTGACTCAGATTGCCATATTCATTCTATAACCGGGCAAATCACACAGTGGAGGTCACCCTTTAGATAACGAGTATTAGCGGGAGACGGTTTCGGTGTTGTTTTTCCAAGTTGCGCAATACCTCTGACCAGTGGGCTTGTGCAATATTGTAGCAATAACGCTTGATGCCGACTACCCCGTTAAAATATATATATATATCCTTAAATCCAGATTATTTATCCATTAGCTTTATATTTTGCATTTCTTTCCCATGTTTTTAAATTTTGCATAAATGACTTTGGACATAATGTTGATACATTTTGAATATTCTAAACCATGAAAACTTCTTTTTATAGCACGTAATTTGTATTCTCAAACCATTGCAACTGAAATATTCAGTGTCATATGTTGTTGAATTTCATGATACAACACTGCATTTCAAGTTGACATGGTACAATAATAAATTTCAAGTTGACATGGTAACATTTTTCTTCTCGCAAGCTCTCAAAACATTAAAATATACATTGAAAAGATAAAAACCACATTTTGTTAATGTAAACAACTAAACATGACAAGTGAGAGGAGATAAATGACCATACTGTGTAACATCTGCATTACCATGGAGTCGGTACGTACTTTTTTTAAATATACATTCACGCGTGCATGTACATGCCAGAGCACCTGCAAACACATACACACACGTACGCACATGCAGAGTCGAGGGACATCATGACCTTTTAAATGAGGATGTTCACTTAAAAATAAAGAGTTTTATGTGCTATAAAGGTGAGGCTGGCAATCGAACTGTTTGTTATAATTTGATGTGTAAAAAGGAGCAGTTATGGATGACGATCTTTCACGTTTTGGACACATATATACATTGTAAATTCATAATCCAGCAACTGTACATTGGGGAGGAGAGACTCCAAAAGAATTCGTCACCTCCAGTTCTTGTCTCAGCTTTCTTAGGGCTGACAAATGTAAGTAAAAAGTTGAAACTGCAGTATTTAAAGACAACGTTTTTTTTCTTCTCTCATTTTATTGTAAATTATCTCAAATTTTTGAATAGATGACAATTTTATTTATTTAGCATATTAAATATGTGACAAATGAAAGAAAGACAGTGGCTCTGAACTAGAAACAGGGACAATGTATTAGCAACAGAGGCAAAACAATAGAAACAGAAACAAATAAATAATGCAAGAGTACAAGCATAAATACAAGGATAAAAATAGAAGGAATCCAAATAATTATATAAAATTAAAGGTCTAAAATGACAACAAAGACCGGTATGAGACTCAAACTGCTGTCATTATATTTCATTGTGATTTACTGCCAAGCATTCTGTCTTTTTACCACTATTTATTGTGATTATGTACCAAACAATTGTTTTGTATGCATATATTTTTTAAACGCCTAATACACGAACTTACATGATTTTTATTGTTCGTATTCATGGCTGTAATGTGTACAGATTATCTTTAGTTCAGTCTGGCGTACGTGATGACTGATGGAATATGAATGTTTCCAAAATAATTATTTGGCTTCCTATTGGTTGTGCGATGTCACGTGAATATTCTTAACTGACGCTAACGCAATAGATTATGGTGTCACGTGGGTTCTATTGCAGAGTACAGTCTCAATATACAGTGTATATGAGTAGAAAGTTAAACAATTAGCTTCATTCCGATTTTTGGAGTAATTCACAATTATTGTGTTCCTGTTGTAACTCTGCAGACGTGTTACGTCATGCTAAGATATTTTTTTTCGAGAGGAAAATATTTGTTTGGATTGTCCAGTGGAAACAGAACGGGCTCATCATTTTCGACTATAATATTCTGGAATCGTTATAAATTATTCGAAGTAATTCTGGACAAAGCAATCTTGACAACGTCATGGTTCTAAGAGGACCAGTACATTACTGATATTGAAATTTCTAAGGAATATTTATTTATTTCAAAGACCTTTATAGGGACTAGTTTGGATTTACTTCATAATACCGTAAATTCCTCTCACATTTTTCATGATAAGTTTAATGATTAAGTTTTATAAAACGTGTTGGATTTTCATCTTTTCTGTTACTGAAGTTTGTGATCATGGAGTCATATAACAATTTTATTATCCCTCTAGGAAAAAATGCTTTCTACCTGTCGTTCCATTCCAAACAGAGTAACATTTTAAACTACACAACGTTTCTAGAGGAATGCTTCTTATAGAAATATTGCAATCAATTATATTTCTCCTTTTTCTAGTCAGCTGCATGGAATTATGCACAGAAGTAATTCATCAAATAGGAAAGAAATGAATAATGATGCTAACTATATTGCATTTTCGATTAAGCAATTTCATAGTTTGCATGTGTATGTTCCGGGTTATTATTGCATATTTGGATGCCGTTTGTCTGAGTTCACGATTGTGCATTTACACAAGGATAGATATAGTCTACACAAGAACTAAAACACTAAATGCTATTTTAAATGATCAAGGTAAGTAAACGATAACCGGTGATCGTTAATTCTACCATCATTCCTTAGCTTTCAGACATCGTTAGTAAAATAATACAATCAGTTACGTGATGTCGACGGTGCTGACCGATTTCCTTTATGCGCCTCCTCTATATTTAGCTAGTATCATAATCATATTTACGCAAAGACTGTCCCGAAACACGATCAGAAAAAAGAATACAATTTACAGTTGACATTAAAGGTCAGTTATTTTAACAGAAAAGGTGGGGATGACATTTTGTGATGTGGTGTAGTTGATTGTTTACAGCGAAGGATGTATTAGGTGAGCAAAGAAAGCGGTTTGTTTTCATTTTCTTCTCTATAACGAGGAGCGAAAACCGGAAAACGTACACTTTGAATACACGTTGTTTATTTTTCGATTGCAATGGTAGTTTGGGAGGTCTTTGAAGATCCTGAAAGAATGCAGAATTTGAGGGTTTTGACAAAAATAGCCCCATTTATGAAGAACAATATTTTCCCCACGGTTTCAAACTACCATACTTATTTACAAATTGATTGACATTATTATCCAAAACGTCGAGCATAATACAAAAGAGAGAAGCTTGCAAAAAGACAGAAAAAAGAAGTCAAGAAATTATTATATAAATTGAAGCACTTGCGTTCAAGATCGCAGTCTTTATTAAGAGTCAGAATAAATAAATTTAATGTAATACTGAACAACAGGGATACAATACTGCAATATTTAACAGCATGGGTAAATACAGTAATACTGAATGACATGGGTACAATACTGCGTTATGCAATTTGATTTAATTTATATTTGATTTAATTTAAGTGTTTGTTAGTTTAGAAAAATATACGTTCCATTACATGCTATCGTTACTGGGTTTGATACAATTTAGTCCTGACTGATTGTTTTATTTTTGAATTAGTTCCTGACCATATATTAGAATCAGTAAGAGTTGTGGTAAACACCTTTAATGTGGTTTTTCTTTCTTTCTTTCTCAGAGTAATTTGTGGTTTATGTGGATTTTTTTGGGATTTGATTCGCAATACCATGAGTTCTTTATCTCATGTTTACCTTGTTTTTCTAGGGAAATAAATTGTTTGTTAAATTTGCAAAACTTATTGTCTTCACTATTTTAATTACGTTATGTATGAGCCTAAACACATAACAACTGTATTACTGAACAACATGGGTACAATACTGTAATACATAATAACATGGTTACAAAATTGGAGAGATGACGTTTGTAATATTTCATCATATAACTATAACATTATTCTTGGATATAAATGTTCTTGAAAAAGCCATTCTAAAAGACTTGTCTGTATAAAATATGTTAGTCCACGCAGTGACATGTATCAAGTAATTATAGGTCACTGCATTTGTATCGGCAAATATGAATGAGTTTTTCTAAGATCTGTGTATTTTTTCCCTAAAATCGAGTTCATATTTTCCCATACAAATGCAGTAACTTTTTAATTATATGCTCATTTTGTTTAACTACATAAGATTTAATATAAAATATATAACAAGAAACAATATAATTGAATTCATGCTTATTCCAAAATCAATAATCACAAATGTAGATTTATCAATACATAAAAACAATATTCGTTTACACTTTGCACCGCTCAGCGACCTTTGAACTTGATAGTCTACCGCGCGCTCAGTCACTTATTTTAAAAAAGAAATTCCAATTTGCTGTATCTGAAATTTAAATTTAAATTTATAATATAATTGACTGTGTTATTGAATAAAATTCCCAGTTGATCAGAAACGGACGGATTTAGTTGTTCTGCTAATCCAACTAAATTCTGATTTTGTTTTTGTTCTGGGTGTTTACCGCACGATAAATGTGGCTTGACGGAATAGCATTGAGAAAAAGCTGCATAGCTGTTTCTGTCCATCCATTTGATAGTTTAGAATCATGAGTAAGTATTTTAATTTCAGTTCTCAGTAAGATACTGGATTAGACATTGTTTTTACTGAACAATAAATTCTTTTTGTTTCGGAATGCAGTCTCCTTAGAATGTGATTTCGGTTTCAAATGTGGTCTAGATTATAGGCCTACATATTACAATATATTTACGTGCTGTAGATCAGTATTTGGAAAGTATCTAATTCTTTTTAGCAGAAATAGCACACAAAGGGCATTTTGAGTAGATTTAAGATACAGAAAGGCAAGTAAATTCGTCTTGTTATTTGTAACAGTTATATGTGATGGATCGTAATGCCCATTCACTTGCATGATCTTTGTTTTTGGGGCCACGCTTTCGACAGATGTGAGAAAGCTTGCCAGTAGCTTCTCGTGGGTCGGTGGTTCTTTACTCCCCGGGTTCTTCCTCCACCAGTAATACTGGCCGCCATGTATAAGCCTATCGTGTGCTGAAAAATGGCGTTAAACCCTACAGCAACAACTACAACCTACTCTGTCTCTGTCGCAAGGCTTCCTAGGTGACATGTTGCACAATACCTCACGTCGCAACAAAACCGACGTGACTAAGGCATCCAATGGGAAAATACCCCAAACATGATAACATATTCATTATTAAGACTCACTTGTCAACACCTGTCTACAGTCATGCAACCCAATTAAAATTAAAAGACACAATATAGGTATGTATAACAATAGTTTCATTAGTACCACAACCTGCAATACTGAATATATATATATATCTACATAGCCGATAAGTGCCTAACATCGTTTTTTGCTCCATTTTCTCATTCTATCATCAAATTTAGTTTTTGATTCATTGTACCTCAAGTTAGTGAATAATACAAGACAATATATTCATGTGCGTGATCATATCAGAGAACTATGGAAGTTTAATTTTCGCGACGATATACTTACTGTACGGATATTCGATATATAAAGTTCTGCTGGAACACACACACACACACACACACACACACACACGTAGTAGCACTTGAAGGTCACATGATCATATTTGGAACTATTTAATTTATTCGCTTTTGTATATTATTATATTATTAAGCATCAACTTTACATTAGCAGACAATATGGCCTCCTACATGAAAACCCACTACTCTCGTCCAAGACCTGCCTGTATTTTGATACGTATATTTGGGTTACTCTACTTGCATGATAAAACATGAACGAGCTTTTTAAATGGAAATACTGCACGACCTTGGGATCCGACAAAACGATGTCATATTTTCCCATAGAAATGAAGAAACCCTTTTATTATATACTCATCTTCTTATTCTACCTAAGGGATAATTATAAAAACAAAAACAATACACTACAAGAAACAAATTAACCGAATGTATGCCTTATTCCAAACTAAATGCACATGCGCAGATTCATCATTGCACAACAACATTATTAATGCGCACATAACTCCGCCCAGATAAATTTGATCTTAGTACCCGTATATCATAAGCATCGTATCGCAACCAAAGTGGTGTTGTAGAAATCTAATGAAACCGGTACCTAACAATTTCCGATATAAGTACAGCTATCTTTCTAGAAGACACACCCACATCTTTAGCATTAAACAAAATGCTTTTCTCTGCTAGATATACTATAATTTTCTTGTAAATACATTTCATGGGGTCTTTGTTAGTCTTGAAAATTTCAACGCTTCTCGAGTCGATGCCGAGTTAATAAAGTATGGATTCTTAAATATCACGGTTCTGTTCAAATCAATTCACCCTTTTTATTGAAGGAATCACTGACTAGAGATTTAGAAATCATACGCTCAAATAATAATTCGTTATCCCTGTGAATTATTTTAGACGGTCCCGAGTTACACCGATTTCCACCAAAACGCTTAACGCAGGCTTTTAACATGTTTGACGCATCTGTTTTATTTCCAGACTGTGTGTAGATGCCCGCTAGAAGTATGTACGACCTCACACTGGAAGGATCGAGTTTTATTGCGTATTCCAGTTTTGCTGCTGCCAAAGGCAGCAAATCGAAGGCTTTAAGCCAACTTGCTTCGTATTCTAAGACTGTTGCATTTATCCCGAGTGGTAAACTATTTGCATAGTCAGCCAGACGCTTTTTCGAGTCAGAATCGGTCAACCGCTTGTAAACCTTTACTCTACCTGATGAGAAAACTTCCTGATAGCCAAAGTCAATAAAGCGTTCGGATGATATGACTAGGTAATTGTAATATGTCTTGGACAGTAACGTCTTTAGCAGATAGTGAACGTTTTTAATGTAAAAGAAATCTGAAACTTTACTGAAAATTGACAAAGACAGATTTCTTCTAGCACCATAAAATGCAAACCGTGGTATATTTTCAACTCTAGCTTTCTTATCAAATTCATAGAATTCATTATGGTTTAAAGTCAGCATTGGTACATCTTTGTGTAGCGTTACATATGCGCCTGTCATGTGAATACTTTGATCCAAGTATACGCCTGTGACGTCATCTTGTCGACGTACATAATCTAAGCAAATGTTAATATGCTGCGTACCCGTCAATCCCTCGAATGTATATTGTGAAATGGAAGATACTGGCAAAGTGTAAAAGGAAAACAAAGACTTGGAAAAATATATCACTGTCAACATCTGTGTGGCAACCTTTAGCACACATTTATAATTGACTAGAACATTGACTAGGTAAACTAAGTTAATGATTGCACTGCTGTATAAAATACACACAAGAGTGAACAAGTTATGCATGAATCGGAGTTCTTTGTGACCATGGAAAGAGTATACTGTTAGGAAACTGAGAATAGTGAGTATTATCGAAATGTCTGCTTGGGTACTTTTGTAACATTTTTCTCTAACGTTCCATTTTCCATAACATACTGATAAGTAAATAAGCATCCATAAGGTAGCTGTAATTGTTAGTAACGTCTGTGAAACGTTATAAAATAAAATTGCAACGATGTAATATTGTATTCCTTCTGAGCCAAACATGACAGATGACAAATCACGGATCACATTAAAGACCAGCCATTGATACGGTGAAATAAACCATTTCTGATAAGCTATCCAGTCGTATAATCCACCAATCAAAATCGCCAAATTAAACCCCAAAGTGAAGTTTCTCAATCTGGAAACAGCACGTGGAATCAGGTAAAAATTTCCTTTAATCGTAAAAATGATTAACAAGACTGGAAGCACAATATTGTCGACACGAATATATGATAATACTCCAAAGGACAAACCACCAGCGAATAATTGGAATGAATTATGTGAAAATTTTGAATATTTCGAGTTGTCATCAAATCTCTCATTGACGTCTTCTTCGTCGTATTTTCCTGAGAAAGACATGAAAGTGTTCCCGTTGTCATATGTCTCTGATGCATTATGTTTACCATTGAATGTATAATTGTAGTTTTTATGGGAGTCGTATTCTTGATAATGTCCATTTTCCTTCAAGTTGTTGTTACGATACTCGACATCGGTGGACCACACTTGAGATGTTGTTTTTTCGTTTTTGCTGATAAGTTTCTTGAGTGCCGTCATGAATGGTGTCAGTGCCCAAAAAAGAGAAGGAGAGAGAACACTGTTAATTAGTGTATGCGTGTCGAAGAGGTTAAGGTGAAATGAAGAAGCGGCAATAACGGAAGTCATGGTGGCGATATCATGATGATTGTAGACGGCAGTGGTAAAGTAGTACAGGGTGACTGGAAGAAACGACGTCACACCGGTGTGGAATATCCTTCCAACCTAAAAGTGAAGGTGAGTGAGATTTATAAAATACACCAGTAATACCTCTAGCTGACACATCGTATCATATATGTGTTTTCCTAAGCTACACATCATATCATATGTGTTATTCCCCTAAAATACAAATCATATCGTATATGTGTTATTCCCCTAAGTTACATATGATATCACATATACGTTGTTCCTCTAAATTACATATCATATCATATACATTTGTTATTCCCCTAGGTTACACATCATATCATAAATGGGTTATTCCCTAGGTTACACATCATATCATATATGGGTTATTCCCCTACGTTACATAACATATATATATATATATATATATATATATATATATATATATATATATATATGTATGTATGTATGTATGTGTGTGTGTGTGTGTGTGTGTGTGTGTGTGTGTGTGTGTGTGTGTGTGTGTGTGTGTGTGTGTGTGTGTGTGTGTGTGTGTGTTTGAGGGCTATGTATTCTATCACAGTTAGGAGGCTAATGAAGAAAACATTTATGTACATTAAAGTGATTGTTTTGTTGAGATTATATCTGATGTTAGAAAGGAAGCAAATTGGAATTATAAGAATTAAATGATCATGATTGAATAGTTACCGATGGGTAAATTTTACCTAATCACTCATAAAGTTTACAGAAAGTCCTTCGGATTTTGTTTACTTTGTGAGTGAGTTGGTAAATTTTACACATGGATAAATATCCAAGCATGATCTTTTAATCCTAAAATGAAATATATAATAAATACTTCATATTGTATCACAATGACAAGGATATTCATGTCATGGTTGTAATGTAGAAACTTGTTTGGCTAAAATGAAACTGTAAATTTTATCTTCAGCCATTCAAAAGCAAAGGTCACTTTGATGTATAGCTATGGGTACTTTCAACAATGATTTGCCATCGTGTAATACAATACAAAAATATTACACTAAAATGACAATACAAAAATATTACACTAAAATGTCATCTCGTTACGAGACTAATTCTGAAACTCTCCAGCTATTCAACAACATATAATATCCTTTCATAAATCCACCCATTAATCCATATGTTCCTTTAGTATATAATCATAGCAAATAATACAAGCAAAATATTTGTTTGTTTGATTAGGATTTTTAACGTAGCTTTAACAATTTTTCAGTCATGGCTAAGATGTCTGCAGTGAGGCAGTTTATAGTGATGTCTAGCACTGAGACATCATGCCGCAGACATGTAGCATGATGTCTCACCCAGTCACATTATCCTGACATCAGGCCGACCAGTCCTAACACTAACCTCTTTATGCTGAGCGTCAAGCGAGGCAGCTGTTAGTACCAGTTTTGTAAGTCTTTGGTATGACTCGGCCGGGGATGGAACGGACGACCTCCCGCTTCCGGGGCGGACGCTCTAACCACTAGGCCACCGGAGCGGTTCAAGCAAAATATAAATAGACGAATAATAATTAAAAAACGACTACTACTTCGACTACTACTACTAGTACTACTACTACTACTACTACTACTACTACTACTACTACTACTACTACTACTACTACTAATAATAATAATAATAATAATAATAATAATAATAAGAAGAAGAAGAAGAAGAAGAAGAAGAAGAAGAAGAAGAAGAAGAAGAAGAAGAAGAAGAAGCCACCGGAGCGGTTCAAGCAAAATATAAATAGACGAATAATAATTAATAAACGACTACTACTTCGACTACTACTACTAGTGCTACTACTGCTACTACTACTACTACTACTAAGAAGAAGAAGAAGAAGAAGAAGAAGAAGAAGAAGAAGAAGAAGAAGAAAAAGAAGAAGAAGAACTGCTACAACTACTACTGCACTTTACTCCACTCCTTCAACATTTATTATATGATTAATAAGAAAGCAGGGCGTTACAATGTCACTGTGTCCTAATTAAACGCATTATTTTGATCATCGTTATCCTTATCAGTATCATAATAATCTAATATATCATAATATACATAAACACTCCGATAATTGTGCTACCTTCTTTACTAACGGTTTCATTACATTAAACTACGTTGTTCTCTGTAGTGTTTTACCTGGCTGGTTATTGCGTACTACCTTATTTCACTATTATGCACTCATATGCATGACACGTTTACTACTACTACGTTTCTTTAAAGCGAAGCTTCACTTGTTGAAAATGATAGATATTCGCTTTCATTATTAAAGATTCGAGTGCATTGCTTACCAAGAAGGGTGAGACATTTGGCCATAGTTTGTTAGCAACTATCATGACTTTGGCAAGAAGATGCGTCAAAATGAAGGGGCGGAGACTATACATCCCAAGCGCATGTTCTTGACTTAGTGCCGTCGAGATTGTGGACCTATTTTCTGATGCTGGTGGTGGCATGTATTCATAAGAACGGAATCCGTATCCAAAGGCCTCTGAATGTGCAACTAGAATATAAAAATTGATAGGTCCATACGTTCAGTCAAAGAGAAAAAGGAAAATAAGGGAAAACTATATTTGTATTAACATTTTATGTAATAGTACTTTTTTAAGATGATACGAACACTGCTGATTGATTTTCTCCTGACGTCACCGACGCTAGAAATATTATTATGGAGATGTGTCACAATACGACACGTGGATTTTCTTAGCCTTGGAAAAAAAAAACTATATGAAGATATCCTAGATTACACGTTATAAATATTTTATTTTCAATATGTGTTATTCTATTGTCCATTTGTGTTGTTGTTGTTGTTGTTGTTGTTGTAGGGTTTAACGCCATTTTTCAGCACCCGATAGGCTATACATGGCGGCCGTTATTATTGGTGGAGGAAGAACCCGGGAAACCCACCGGAAATAACCACCGACCCACGAGAAGCTACTGGCATGTCCGTTTTTGTGCGTAAAACAGTTTGTTTCTTTATTACAAACTATATTGCTGGTTTGTAACTGCACGTAGTTGCAAAATACTGCTTTTGGAGAAATTCGACACTCAATTCTGCTCCGATTTCCATACACCATTCAATATATGGCGTTTTAAACTAGAATATCACTATGCATTGCTAACGTAAAATCTTAGTATACAATAACTTCAGCTGTTTAGCTTTTATTTCTTATTTGTTTTCATTTAATTAATACTTAAAGTCTACACTGACACATACATTTTACATAAAAGCGAGCATCAATTATGCAGTTATTCGCTTTGCATTATTAATACGAAAAGAGGAAAGCCTAATGCCAGAACGCTTCTGTTGACGTCATGTCAAAGGTGACCAACTTTTCTGGCACTTTGATAGCCCTTCCACTATAAAGATGAGATTGTATGTATATATATATATATATATATATATATATATATATATATATATATATATATATATATATATATATATATATATATATATATATATATATATATATATATATAACATTTTAAATCATTTTGATATGCCACAATTAAGTTATTGTTGAATTTGAAGAAATTGTCTGGTTGATGTATAAGAAAAAAGATCACGAGTCAGTAAAAGTTACTTATAATTTCACTTAGCCCGTCCGATTTCTCGACAAACTTGTTTGGCGAACCTGTTCTCAAAACAATTAAACTATGGAATACAAGTTTTAGAGTCACATTTCAGAGCCAGATTGGTAGTTATTACAATCGTCAGAACAAAGTCAAACTACACGTGCAAGTGATAAAATAATCAGGAGGGCACAGTATTGTAAATGGTCCGAAGTAATCGCACTTCTCGTGCTTAGTGAGGATCTGATTTTGGTACTTTGCAATTGTCCGTTCAAAGCAAATCACTCGTGCTTAGTGAGGATCTGATTTGGGTACTTTGCAATTGTCCGTACAAAGCAAATCACTCGTGCTTAGTGAGGATCTGATTTTGGTACTTTGCGATTGTCCGTACAAAGCAAATCACTTGTGCAAAGTGAGGATCTGATTTGGGTACTTTGCAATTGTCCGTACAAAGTAAACCATTCGTGCTTAGTGATGAAATGATTAGGGCACTTTGTAATGGTTCAAACCAAGCAAGCCACTCGTGCTAATTGATAAACTGATTAGGGTACTTTTTTTAATTAAACATATTGCGTTATACTTACTTTAACACTGACGATTAATGACAATCATCACATCCACCAGAACTGTACTCAGTAAAATCTTGTACATTATGGACATATATGTTAACTGATCATTTTGTTAATATTTATCTTTTTCTTAATTAGAATCGCACTCGTTTAGAGCCTCAATATAAAACACAAAAACACAATCATTCAATCCCCCCAACCAAAAAAAACCCAACCTACAATTAAGCTATTTGGTTATTCTTTGAGTTCATCGTTGACCAGAACAATATATTTATAATCAGTCGTATTATTTATAAAATGCTTAAGCTATTAGCTTAGTTTTCTTCTCCGCTGATTAGTGTGACCTAATGAAAATCTGATTAGTGTGGCCTAATGAAAATCTGATTAGTGTGGTCTAATGAAAATCTTCTGATTAGTGTGGCTTAATGAGAATCTCCTGATCAGTGTGTCCTACTCAAAATATCCTGATCAGAGTGGCCTTATGAGAATTTCCTGATCAGAGTGGCCTAATGAAAATCTTCTGATTAGTGTGGCCAAATGAAAATCTTCTGATTAGCGTGGTCTATAGAAAATCTCCTGATTAGTGTTGCCGAATGAAAATCTTCTGATTAGTGTGGCCTAATGAAAATCCTATGACTTGTGTTGCCTAATAAAAATCTTCTGATTAGTGTGGCTTAATGAGAATCTTCCGATTAGTGTTGCCGAATGAAAATCCTTTGATTAGTGTTGCCTAATGAAAATCTTCTGATTAGTGTGGCCTAATGAAAATCCTCTGATTAGTGTGGCCTAATGAAAATTTTCTGATTAGTGTGGCCTAATGAAAATCTTCTGATTCATGTTGCCGAATGAAAATCCTCTGATTAGTTTGGCCTAATGAAAATCCTCTGATTAGTGTTGCCGAATGAAAATTCTCTGATTAGTGTTGTCGAATGAAAATCCTCTGATTTGTGTGGCCTAATGAAAATCTTCTGATTAGTATGGCCTAATGAAAATCTTCTGATTATTGTTGCCGAATGAAAATCATCTGTCTAGTGTTGCCGAATGAAAACCCTCTGATTAGTGTGGCGGGGCCCCGAGTGGCCGAGTGGTCTAAAGCGCTCTCCGTTACGGATCACTGCCATCTCACCTCTGTCTACGTGTGTTCGAGTCTAAGATTCGGCTAATGTAGCTATATGAGACAGCATGCCAGTAGCTTCTCATGGGTCAGTGGTTCTTTCTAGGGGTTTTCTCGGGTTCTTCCTCCAACAATAATACTGGCCGCCATGCATAGCCTATCGTGTGCTGAAAAATGACGTCAAACCCTACAACAACTGTTTAGTGTGGCCTAATGAAAATCCTCTGTTTAGTGTGGCCTAATGAAAATCCTCTGTTTAGTGTGGCCTAATGAAAATCCTCTGTTTAGTGTGGCCTAATGAAAATCCTCTGGCAAGCACACATTCACAACTCAGTACATGAAAGGAAGAAGTTGATAAGAATTGTAAAACTTATTGTCTTATTACCTGTACTCCCTCGTTATAAGACAATTAAATATATGCAAAACAACCGTGAGAACGGGATCGTATTTAAGCCTTAATTAAGAATGAAATACCTGTCTTACAACGGAAATATTTTGTAAAACAAGCTGAAGATGATATATTTGAATTGCTTGTTTTTTGAAGCAGGGAGCATACCAGAAGAAATATTGGACCGCTTTGTTCCATGCTGCCACCTACCTTTTTAAATAACAGAGCTGGCTATGACCCTTCATAGGTCTCATGCTAAGAAGCAAATTCAATATACATCCATTGATAAATTGGTTATTTAGGATAATTAATTAATGGTAAGTACTTTTCACTATATATATATAAAAGAACGAAAGTCTGATGATATATGACAATATAAACTTTAGCACATTAATATTTAAAGAACCACGTGCGGTGAAATATGAGATGAAAATAATTTAAATGTAAACAAGCAAAATGCGTCATTTTGTAATATGTGTTTGAGGAATGTTTTGTACATTTCTTTGCTGCAATCCGTACCGACCAGAACGGTACTGTGAAAAGTTTGATAGCTATCGGATTACACTAATGCGTGTAATATTACTGTTAGCCATCGGAAAGGGTGGAGTTGTGGCAGACCAATATAACATTCTCCATTACATGACTTCGTGATGTTTCCCACATACGTTTTACGCAAGGCCGAATCTATATAAAACATGCAATGTTCCGTACATTTAGATTATTCTTTATGAAGAAGCTAGTTACAATACAAAAGTTCAATATTGTGATATATCGTGCGAATTGCCTATTTTAGCGCAAATACTTAATTTTCCGTAAAAAAGATTGTCTCTGGATATGTAAATCCCAGCTTGTTAAAGTTAATAATAATTGACCTTAAATTTATTACGTACTATGCGTGACATAGACTATACCACACCCACCCACCCACCCATTAAGCCAATTCGTATTTCAAATAACCCTTGAGAAGATTTGTGGCAATGCGACATGTGAGCGTTCTTCGACTCATCAAAGAAAATTATTGCATATTGAATTTTCCCTGATGTGGGTCTTCTGAGCCTTACCAAAGAAAAATATATTATATTGAATTTGTCTCGACTGTTTGGTATATTTTGTACATACAAAAATATTTCTTCAATGAAATTTTGGATAGTCTTGTGACCACGTTTAGCAGCGTTGTAGTACTCATCAGTAAATTGAAATCACTGTAATTGATTGTGTGTGTGTGTGTGTGTGTGTGTGTGTGTGTGTGTGTGTGTGTGTGTGCGCGCGCGTCTGATTTGGAGTTTTTACGTAACGTTAAAAAAAATCAGTCATAGTTAGAAGTTGTTCGTCCGTCGATTCGACGAGGACCGCTTAAAGTCATCCGAGGGTTTGAGGGCTGATTCTGTTCTGTGCGTGCGCAGGTGGCTGATGATGCCAACCCTTGCAAGGATTATTCGTTTGCGTAAGGGACAGTGGATGAGTGGGACAACTCCAGGAGGGTTGATGGCACGTGATTTTCTGACTTGCCTCTGCAGCTCTGCCATTGCTATTTTATCTGATCTGCCCGACTTGTAGCCTGTGTGCACGGATGAACGCCAAGTGATTCGATCGCTGGCTGTTTGTTCATAGGAATCTGTGTTCATGTCGAACGCTTTCAACGCTGCTTTCAGATTGTCTTTGAAGAGCTTCTTCTGATCTTCGCGGGATCGCTGTCCTTTCTGTAGCTCGCCATAGAAGAGTCTCTTAGGCAGCCGGTGGTCAGGTATGCGTACAACATGTTCCGCCTAGCGTAGCTGGGACTGCATCAATACTGGGGAGACCTGCTTGGGCGAGTACTAGTGTCTGGAATCTTGTCGTGCCACTTCATATTGAGGATTTTCCTGAGACTTGTGGTGTGAAAGTAGTTCAGCTTCCTGGAGTGGCTTGGTACACCATCCACGTTTCGCATGCATAAGGTAGTGTGGGAAGCACAACTGCCCTGTAAACCTTTAGTTTGGTCTGGATGCTGATGCGCCATCTATTGGTTAGAGCGTCCGCCGCGGAAGCGGTAGGTTGTGGGTTCGATCCCCGGCCGAGTCATACCAAAGACTTACAAAAATGGTACTAACAGCTGCCTCATATGACGCTCAGAATTAAGAGGTTATTGTTAGGACTGGTCGGCCTGGTGTCAGGATAATGTGACTGGGAGGGACATCGTGCTACATGTCTGCTGCATGATGCGCCAGTGCTAGACATCACTATAAACTGCCTCACTGCAGACATCGTAGCGATATGACTAATTTTGTTAAAGCTACGTTAAAAATCCTAATCAAACAAACAAACAAACAATTGTTTGCCGTTATATTCTTTTTGCCAGAAAGTATTACAAGAACTATTCTTATAAAGTTGTTTTCTGACAATTAACATATGTTATCTACAGAAAACCCAGTTAACAAAGCTAGAGGCAAATAACCTAATTTTAACGAATCGTAAAATGTCGTCTGCTGTGTTTTTGTTTATTTCATGTAGAACATATCAACATGGTCACATGTGGAGGGAATGAAACTATAAAAAAATCCCCATAGGCATATCACTTTAATTGTCGTATGTCGACCGTAACGAGACAAAAAAATTCAAATTCATCAATTTCATTGGACACTTTGGACAGTAAAACTACATAAAAACGTTAGTTTGTATGCCTGGAGAAGTTTGACAGCGTAGTCGTCGGTTAAAGACCTCAAGAGAGGATGTTGGTTTTGGTTTAAAGCAATTTCTCAGCGCAAGACAAGATCGTACATGACGGCCAGTAGGCGCTGTAGCGGACAAAAGCTGGTTCAGTGGGAAAGGTGTGTTTCGATGTAGTATGTCGAGAAATCCAATATCTTTGTTGGCTCAAATTGCATGTCCTTAAAGTTCTATTTTCTAGATCGAGATTTTAGATTTTATATGTTGTACAGTGGTGGTTTAAAGTTCTATTTCCTATGTCGACGTTTGACGGAGTATATTTTGAGTAACACAGCGGTGGTTGACATTTCAATATCATTATGTTTAGAATCCCTAACTCACACGTTCAAAGAAATTGTTTGTGATGAAAGTTCCATTTCATGTGGTGAATATTTAGATTTCAACTGTTCAATTTCACAGCAAAGAGAAACAGCTTCCTTGTTTAAAAATAACGCATTCCATTCACAAGAGCGACCTCTTTGTCTTTTAATTTGTGCACGTTTATTTCATTATTCATTCTGTTTTCTTATCTGATAGTTCAAAAAATTGTGTGTTTATTTTTACATTCCTACCTGCATATCTACCTACCTACCTACCTTCATACATACATACATACATACATACATACATACATACATACATACATACATACATACATACATACATACATACATACATACATACATACATACATACAATATTTGGTTAAAAAGACTTTTATTTGGATAAAAGTGTTTTGGGTTCGATTAGTCAGTCTCTACTTGACTCTGAAATTAAATTATTAGAATTGAAATTAAAACAATATCTGGAGTATGAAAGCTTCTTCAAAATGAGAAAGAAGAGAGACAATTGCAGTTAGAGAAAGAGGAAAGAGAGATTAAAAATAACTACGGAAATAAGAAAGAAATGCAGAAAGATGAAATAAAAAGTAAGCTAATCTAGACTTGTACAATTGCAGAGAGCAATTAATAAAGAAGAGAGGAAACATCATATGCAAAGAGACACAGAAATGGACGAAAGGGCATTTCAATTTAGATTACAAGAATTACAGCTGGCATGTGAACCCCCTACTTTATATAGAAGTTCGGTTATTGATGTTACCAGTAATATTATGCTAGCACACACTTTTGAAGAAAAAATATAAATATTATCCTCATTATAAAAAGTAATTGAAAATGTGAAATGACTAAGAGATCTTTGGATTCTGCTTTTACAAAGTGTACTTATTGGCAAAGAGCTCTTTAAGTCTATATTTTACTGTCAGTACAACAAAGTGCTGATTAAGATTTGGTTAAGGAATGTATCTTGAACGGTTATGAGCTGACGCGTATCGATAAAGGTTTAGAAATCGTAAACAAACCCTAATAAAAGACCGATACCGAATTTGTTATAAAATAAAAAAAAACATAGGTGGTTCGCAGCTAAGAAGTTTTGTCAATACTGCGATGACCTCACACAACTCATATTCATTGAAAAGTTCAAGAATGGTGACCACAGTGGCTTGAGGCTTACTTTTATGCGCAAAAGGTTGAAATTTTAGAAAATGCTGCTGCAAACTAGTATTCATTAGTTCAAGAAGTTTCTTTTGTCATTAGGTCTTCCACTCAGCAGTATTCTGATACAAAAACTATCATTGTGGAGAATTATGATCCATTCATGTCGAATAAATGGTTCTATATCACTTACTGGAAATTCGGCCTATCCTGTCCCTATTAAAATTTTAAGAGACACGTGAGGAGATCAGAGTCTTTCATTTTCAGTTAATGTGCCTTTTCCCGAGATGTCTTCTTCAACTGTTTAAATTCAAGGAGTAGAGTTTAGTTAATATTCATAATCACTGTGTACATATGTCGTCAGACTTGTTGGTCATGCTTTTGAAGAGGTCACTTTTGCTACTGGTATGGATCAATCAAAAGGTATGGAAGACAGTAATCTTCATTTTACGACTTATTCACTTTATTCTAATCAGGGCGACAAACAACAATCACGTTTTGTGGAACACGATCGCTAGATCTCCTGTTTGTTTAAGAGTGCTATTAACGAAAATGAAGCCACATAGGTACCTGTTTGTTATTTTGTTAAAAATGCGGTCCTTATGAAACAAATCAAGACTACCCGAGGCACCCGCCAGCGACTAGTGGCCAGAAGATATCACAATGTTGTTTTCAACCGTGCAGACAGTAAATTTGTAGTCTAGACCATGAAATGCCTTTGGTAGGTTATTTACGGATCACTAAGACGTATCACACTAAACTGAATCCGATTTATTGGTCAATAATTAAAAGTGTTGTTTGTAAATCTTAGTACACTTATCATCTGGACGGAAAACCCAATTAAAATAAACCTAAGTTCATCTGCACTAAATCGCTGCATTTAATGACTCCTTTAGCACAATAAAGACAGACAGATCGGTCCTGTACCGAAACCCAAGTCAACCAAGCAGTACTTGTTGACCATAATGTGTGCGTCCACAAAATTTCCAGACGCAAAATATTTGAGGAATATTAAATACACAATTTTGCCTTCACAAAACTGTCCAGTCTGTTTACTGAGTAGTATTACATATAGAATAGATACTTGTAACGCTTATATCGATGATGTCATAAACAGCCACAGCGAGAAAGAGCACTTATAAACCATCGGACAACTTTGAATGGCCCAGTTATACATGTTTGATAATTTATTTAAGTAAAATTGAGTTTTGCCGCGCTTGCGTAAAACTTCTAGGACATATCGTGAGTCACGGTCAAGTTAATCATGTAGAAGTTAAGGTTACGGTTATCTCTGTATTCCCTGTGTTAAAACGATTGGTGGTTATGGCTGGATATTATACGAAATTTTGTTCGAATTTTTCCATAACTGTAGCACCCCTGACCAATTTATTGATTAAGAAAACTAAGTTTCATTGGTCTGAAAAAAAAGATAGGAGGCTTTTGATTAATTAAGGGTCCACCGGTTAATTTAGCTCAATATTTCAGTCATTTAAAATGTCTGATGGTGCAAACGATGCTGGTGTTAGATTAAAGACAAGTCAATAAGCACCAGAGGAATTTTTCTAAAATTGAGAATGAATGTTTTGGCTTTGGTCTTGGCTTCTGCGGTTATTGTATTCAATGATCACGACCCTCGTGCTTTCGTTGGCAAGATGAAAAACAAAAGTCAGAGATTATCAAGGTATAGTTTGAGTTTCTAAGAATACAATATTGACAACAGGCACATCAAGGGGAATTTAAAAAAAAATATATGATCTTTTAGGTTGATAGAAGTACTATATTGCTTCATTTTTATTTTCGTTTGTAGCAGAATCAATCTCATTGCTTTGTTCATTTGGGTAGATTAATTTATTCAAATATTACTCACTGGAATTACAAAGTGCTCAATATTATACTTGGTACTGGGACATTCATTTGGATATATAGTGAATATCGATAAGAACATTTTGAATATATAGTGAATATCGATAAGAACACTTTGAATCATATTATTGTGATACATAAAATGACTTAGCACATCATCATATTCCAGGCCATGGCACATTTGCTTATTCGAGACTGCAGATGCATCAACACATTCAAGATTGGAACTTATGTGGAACACCACTGGAGTTCAATTGGAACATCACACATTTGGATTTGTGATAAAACTGTTAGGGCTATTTCAATCTTCACGTACTGTAAGCGCTTCTTAAATTTTCACTTTTTATTCTACGGAAACATTATTTGTTCGAGTTTACAAAACGGTTTTTTTCTTCTGTTACTTTAAGACCATACAATCAGAACATAAGATACTTAGTACATTTCAGAAAAAGGCGTTCAAAAGGTCAGAGATTAAAGTAACATTTGTGAAATGGTGACTTAAATGACCCATTTACTGGTATTTATCTTTCTTACAGACTGATCAGTGTGTGTGTGTGTGTGAGAGAGAGAGAGAGAGAGAGAGAGAGAGAGAGAGAGAGAGAGAGAGAGAGAGAGAGAGAGAGAGAGAGAGAGAGAGAGAGAGAGAGTACTCGACACGCACTTTTAGAGATTTACAAGTAAAACAAATATTTCAATCAAATTAAACCGATATCTCTGACAAAACACAAATCTGAGGCCATATTCGCTTGAAGTTTCAGTTCTCTAACCAAATTATTGTGAAAGTCTTAATCCAGAACACACACACGCGCACGCACTTACACACACATATGTATGTATGTATGTATGTATGTATGTATGTATGTATGTATGTATGTATGTATGTATGTATGTATGTATGTATTGTGGTAGGGATTTTGTATATTAACACCGTTTTAGCTCTAATGGTTTATATGCAGTTAAGGTTTATGTAACATATCTTTATTACTTACACTTTTGCTTTGAATTAAATCGAATGTGTGAAGCATTTACAAAGCGCGAGTATTTTAAGAAAATAAAAATTACTATTTTCCAACTTAAAAAAAAACCATTATTGACAAGTGCACGCGAATAATGTGCTGGAACACGACGTGGTCACCCTTGGCTTGCTACGTTATGCAAAGTGAGATTTAGAGTTCTTAAAGCTTATAAACTGGGGTGGGAGGGTGTTATTAGTTTTTTCCCGTTACAAATAGAAAACACGTTTGCTTTAATTCGTTTTCATTTTTATTAATGTCCATTTATTATAAAATCTGCAACGGTTCAAAACAAAGGTTAGCGACTGGAAGCAACCAAAATGAAAATAATTTAGCTAGTACACGTATGTTGTAAGTTATTAGACGAATACCGTTATTAGTGGTAACAACATAACTCGGTGGGATTTTCAGATATACAAGAGAACACTTTTGAAGATGATATAAATACAATGTATAATAATGAATGACTTAAATGAGCAACTAAATTGTGAATACGTGCGTTGTTGTTGTTGCTATTGTTGTTGTTGTTGTAGGTTTAACGCCACTTTTCAGCACACTATAGGCTATTCATGGCGGCCAGCAATAATGGTGGAGGAAGAACCCGGAAAACCCCCAGAAAGAACGACCGACCCACGACAAGCTGCTGGCAAGCTTTCTCACATCTCCACATTGGCCGAATCCGCGACTCGATCCCACGCAGACAGGTGAAATGACAATGATCCGTAATAAAGAGCGCTTTAGACTACTCAGCCACTCTGGGCCCCTCGTGCGTGTAGAATTAATCCAAATATTGGATTAATTAACATAATAACGCACATATGTAATAAAGAAAAATACAAACAAATTACTCTATAAAAGACAAACACAAGGGTAAATGATTCACAGTGACTAAACAATGGAAATATGGATATATTCATGTAGCAAACAGATGCAGAATTTTACTCGTGTAGTAAAATTAATTCACTCATAGTGAAATTATGCAAACGAAAAAGGACATATATAACTTATCTGTACAGTCCTGAAAGATACAGTGGGTTTTACGAACCCCAAAATTAGCCCACAAGATTATATGCAAGGAGATAATACTCTGTCATCAGGACACTTTATTTCAGCTCCACGGCTGCTAAAGTCCAGCTTCACAGCTGTTACGATTAATTCATGTGGTGAGATTTACAATTTGCACCACGTTGACCTCTATCACTCTGATATGTTCGGGTCACTCTAGCCACGCTGGACACTTCAGACAGCTTTACACTTGCCAGATGCTTCGGACACTAGACTCTAGACAACACCAGACACGGGACACTAGATATACTGGACATTCCAGACACTGGACAGTTCTACAGCTGGGACACCCTGGATGCTGGAAATTCCAGACACTGGCAACTCCAGACACTGGACACTCCTTATAGTAGATCGCTGACTGACAAGACAATCTATAATGTAAAGAGCTTTACATGCGGTGAGGTATTTATACACAATGTCTGTGCATCGAAGGCATTCGGTTCTTCCCATCAAAAGCACTTCGCACGTGCGGCATAGGAAGGACATAACTCACTACTATTTTGAAATACGACACAATATACATTAATCACCCTCGGGTATCGTTGTACGCCAAAAACTAAACTATTGTACACGAATTTAATAAATAAATATTGGTGTATACAATTCCGTGACAATAGTCATATGATGGTGAACGACATGTCACTCAGGTGCAGGTACTAGCCTTGCATCCAAACCCTCCTTTTTACAAGCGCACAAAGTAAATTTTTCTTGAAGTAGCAGCAAATCAAAAACAATCTCATTTGTTGCTCAGTTAGGATTTAGTACGCCGTGTGCTTGTCCATATGACTTTAAATGACCATAACATATTTATCTCTATATTTTGTGGGTAGTAACTTCTTTTTTCAGCATATGATAGATTTTTCATAATGACCAGTGTGTTTGCAGGAGGAAGAACCACGGATACGGCAAGGTACTGACAAACGTTTGAACATAAACACTTTGGTCGAGCCGACATTTGAACTTGCGGAGGTAGCAACCAGCAATTATATGTTGTAATTAATTCTAACTGGTAGGAGTATCCATGACACTTTTATAATTAAAAGTACATATAAATAGGTAGGAGTATCCATGACACTTTTATAATTAAAAGTACATATAAATAGGTATTCAACTGACACTGAAACAAGTAATTTAATTTTTAAAATCTTCATAAGGTCCAATACGTGTGAAAACTTAAAGATTGCAAGTATAATGCGAATAGAATTAATAGATTAATGTAAATGGGATAGTACATTGTAATCTACATGTACACACACGAGCGCGCACGCGATCCAGCGAAGCAAAGTTACCATGTGGCATCCCAATACAACGTGATGAGAGAGGAAAGTTTTTTTGAGTATATAAATTAGTTACATAGATCAGTAACAAAACGAACCGCTTTTATCATGCTCGTAAATTACGAAACCATTCTAGTGCAATCCGTGTAACCCCATAATTTAGGTTCTCATGACATAAATGCAGCCATTGATAGGCACTAGCAACTTGGGAAGCATTTAATAGATTTTCTCTGCCTGTAAATCGGCTCCTTTGTTTTGAGTTGCTAATGTCGCGGTTTCGTATTTTCTCAGTAGTCTGTTGTTTTCCTTTTCTGCCAACAATGTCGAACTCAGCTATGCAACTAGTTTATCTTCAAAAGCTATCTATTACCGATTGATAGTTGCATAGAGACTAATTTATGCCGCCGTTCTAATTTCTGAAAAGAGATCTAATCGCGGAACTATTTTGTCAGTATAACAAGTGAGTGACGCCGGTTACTGATATTAAAATAGTCGGTGAGGTTGTGATTCCCGCCACACGCAGATCAAAGGTGGTTGCGGAGGCGATTCCACAAACTGCATTTGCAACAACACATACCACGATTAGTGCAGTTTTCTTGGTTTAAAAAGCTTACTCTCAACGGGAACTGCGTTAGCGTCTCCATTCCTGGGTAACACGACTCCGTGTTACTCACCCAGCCCGAGACAACAAAATAACAATACAAAAAAAATATATATATATTTTTATATTTATAATTATTATAATTATAATTATATATATATATATATATATATAATGTACATTTGTATTTGTATTGTCAAGGTCTCGGGTCTCAAAGCGTAGGTCTAATGTGCCATTCCTGGATCACATGGGTAAAATGAAGTTATGTTAACTGGACGGTGTTGCATGGAAGGCTTTGAAGTAATCGACATCATATGGCAGGGGACTAAACCCAAATAATGTATAATCTTGTGACGCTTGCGTCGTCAAGGACGAGGCTTCACAACTACCACTTATTACGTTTCATACGACCTGTAATCTGAATCGTTGATGTAAATCTGACGCGTGTCTGACGCGATGCTGCAACAGTTACTGTCAGATCAAGCGCGTATAATTAATTTACCCTCTGCAATCGGGTTAGAAATTATAAATCAATGAATGAATTGAGTACGATTTATTGACTTTTTATCTTGTTTATGCTTTTCGTTACTGAAATCGGCGGGGGGGGGGGGGGTTACAAACAAACGGGGATGTAGACACAGACTATACATAATATTAGAGCAGTAGAAAGCAAATAATATATTTACTGTGAATGACTATTAAGAAATTGCTTAACAAGTTCAAAAATTAACAAATGTAACCTTGAGATTTTAAGCAATATTTAAATTCATTTGCGAAACAAATAGTTTTGTTTGCATTGGTTAAATACATGTAACTATTATGATTCTAAAATGTTTTGCCATTTAAGGAATGATCCGAATAACCAATTATACGAAAAGGTTACATAGTGCATGAAACAGCTAATATTTTATGCGTATTATATAGTGAGCTTTACATTTACCATCTTCGCAAACCATGGTTCAGACAGGATACTCCTATCTAGACTTTGGCTATTATTGATATTTATGTGCTTCGAGTCTGTGAATTTTATTGGATGCGGCGGCAAACCACGAATATCCAATCAAAATTAAGTTGTTAAAATTTGAACATTGTTCCTATATGATCGAAACAAAGGGAGCATACAACTTGAATGTACTGATAAATAAGCAATTTTCCACTGCCGGTACGTGTCGGTACAACTACCTTTCACTCAAATACTCATATAATCGTGTCCCTCTGGTACGTAAACATACTTTCGCTGTTAAACTTACAAAATATTCTTTTTTTTAAGTTAATTGCCTCTGCCATTTAGGACCGATATACAACGCATGGTTGTTACACGCTTAGTTGGCATTACATACTAAGTGAGGTAACTCAGGAAATATAATAGATGTCTCTAGGACAAAGCACAAAAATATCTATTCAATCTGCCAAGGTGTAGACAGGGTTATCCTATCGGAACTTTAGCTAGCGAAAATTCACATTTACACATGTTCTAACAGATAAGACTACCGCAAATGAATGTAACGATAAGCAGTGAACACATTATATTAAATCAGACTGATCTAAAAATAGCATATCACTTTACGTACTAGAAGGCACGACGTTTGAAGATGGTGACGTCCTTGAATGTAGACAGTATCAAAACAAAGAATGGTCTCAACGTCAGAGACGAAATTTTGGCATTACCCGTCCCCCTAATTGCATGTGCTGTAAATCTGCTGTAGCCTATATACGTACCCCCCCCCCCACAAATCAAGAAATGCCTTTCCTGTTGAACGTCACCAAATAAGATGTATACCATCAGGAAATCACAAAAAAAAACATATTTCATGACTAAAGGAAGATCTTTGCTATGGTATTGTAATATTTTCTTTTTAATCCTAATGATAATCGCAAAAAAGATTGTCATTAATTAATAGAAGAGCTATTGAGATTGTTGCAATAAAACTCAACGTAAAAGCAATTGTACTGAAAATTTGACTTATTTTCGCAATAGGAGGCCCGAATATGGCAATCAATTTGAAACGAGACCATGATACAGTTTGTAATTTTTGAAGTAATAGTCCGTTATCTAATGTGAAATTAGTATGTTTCATCCAAGAGCTAAAGTAGATGGCGCTTCGCTAATTTTCGAATGCCCCCAGGCTGTCGATCTGAACTTTAATAAAAGTGACCGGACTGTAACTCAGGCCGCTAGACCATATTTCTGGTCAAAACTATCTACACACAGCAATAAGCATATCCACGTGTGTGTATGGACGTTTACACTTTAATATAAGTTGTTCTTGTAGGTGCAACGCTATATTTCAACACAGGCTATACATGGCGGCCAGTATAACTGGCGGAGGAAGAACCCTGAAAACCCCAGAGAAGAACCACCGACCCACAGGAAGTTACTGACAAGTTTTTTTCCACATCGTCTCGATTGCCAGACCAGAGGCTCGAACACAAGCGGACAGTGAGTGGTAACAAATGAGAGTACTTTAGTCTAGACCACTTTGCCACCCGCGGAACCCCGTTAATATTAATGCGATTGAACCCCGTTAATATTAATGCAATTGAATGGACAAGTGTTTACGAACCTTTACATTTTAATATATTCAACTGGACATATATTTAATATATATGAATGGACGAGTGTATATAGAGACTCGAACCTTAATATAAGTAAATGGATTAGTGTGTACGGACCCATACACATTAATATAAGCAGTATATTTCTACACGAAAAATACGTAACGTATAAGGGGGGGGGGTGTTTAAAGCACTTGTTTTTCCGGATCACAGCCGTCTCACTTATTTCTGCCTGGGTTCGAGTCTCAGGCTCGACTAACATAGGCATGTGAGAAAGACAGTAGATTCTTGTGGGTCTGTGGTTCTTCCCGGGCATTTCTAGGGTTCTTCCTCCACCATTTATACTGGCTGCTGTATTTAGCCTGTATTGTCCTGCAAAATTGTCTCTAAACCTTACAACAATAACAACATAAGGTATAGTGCACAATGTATGCTTAGCTCATACCATTTTAATACCGGGAGTCAAAACAATTTGTCTAATTCATAACCGAAAGTATTTTTGATTGCATAAAGTTGTTTCTTTAATATGTTTCAACTATTTCAGTATACTATTTATTTTTCGTCTCTATCGAACATTTTAAATGGACTACACATATTTAAAATGGTCTATGAGAACAGAACAGTAATTACAGTAGGTATAATGTACTTACATACGAAAGCATAGCCAAAACTGATTAAACATCACCGCTTTTATTTTCATCTAAAAAATAATATGCAAACAAGTAAAAACGAATGTGTTTTGCAAAGACATTTCCGGCAATTACATAGCTGATATGCATCCAGTCAGAGGTCAGTCATTGATTGTATCTGTAGGATTCCCTCTATGGTGAACTGGTATTGACGACCGATTGAACTGTTTTTCATTCTACAGCTAGGTCAATCGTACAGTCGTTCCGAATGCAGAAATAGCCAAGGTGATCCTGAGAGACTTTTATTTTTGCGGAGATATTTTCGGCGAAAAAGAAGTTTGGTGTTTCTGTAAATTACAACATGGACATACATCCGAGGCATAATTGTATCTTGCAGAAATAACAGAAGTGGTTCCTAATGGATTAAAATGTCGCAAAAACGCTTAGAATACTGGAACTCTAATCTCAACGAAGCATTTCCTAACTGATTACGACCCCCCTCACCCCTAACAATCTCTTCCTCTCCCAATAATATCTCACTCCGCCAAAAATCTCTCTCAATCCTCCCTCTCTCGCATGGAGTTGCGATGTCTCATTGGTTACTTCGTATCAGTCCTTAATAGCCATCTTACTTGGTCCTTTGACAATCTGCTTTTTTGATCCGGTACGACATGACCTTTAAAGTGTTGCTATGCAGAAAATCGCCAAGCTAAACCATCTCTCTCTCTCTCTCTCTCTCTCTCTCTCTCTCTCTCTCTCTCTCTCTCTCTCTCTCTCTCTCTCTCTCTCTCGTAAATGTAAAATATAAATAATTTATGAAAATCTAAGTCATTAACTTACCTTCTAAGGTTTGAAATATCTCATCTGGGTGTAAAATCCACCAGTTTCGTTTGTCACACACATACCACAACCTGAACACTGAAGTCACTAAAAAGACTAGCCAATGAACATTCTTCGGAAATATATAATTGTCCATCAAATTCCTGGAACTCTTGTATTTCCCGCCATCTTTCTGCTCGTTTTCTTTTATATTCAGCCTACATTTATTTTCCACAAAACTACCAGGTGCATCTCTCTTTGATACTGTAATAAGTCGTTGCCATAATACATATATGGTATTTAGAACATTCCTAAAAATAAACTCCATTTTACTGTTAAATTTGTCCTCTTTCAAAGGATATTTTCCGCACGGTCTATCATTGTTAAGAAATCTATGATTTCTGCGTCTCATTTTCTTCTGTTAGATGCCAAATTATAAAACTGGATTCACCGCCTTATAAAAAAAAACGTATAAGAAAGGCTGTCACTGCTTGCAACGGCGACACTAAGAACTAAAGCGATCCACTTATGGAACAATCTCTTGTATCGGAGAGAACAAAATATTTCAGGTAGAGGCGTTATTATAAACCAACTTGAAATGAGATTGGCGAGCGGCACGCCTCACATTAATTGATAAGGAAATGCAATGGAATCACTGGACTGGAACTCTTACACCTGTAGGTGTTTGTCATCTGATCTATACTATCCATCTGTCTATAAGTATGTATTTCTGTCTGTTTGTCTGTCTGTGCATTCATTAGATGTTAATATGTAGAAGCATGCCTGTCCGTGCAGTCGTGTCTTTCTATGTATGTATGTATGTATGTATGTATGTATGTATGTATGTATGTATGTATGTATGTATGTATGTATGGTCAAAAGTATGCAAATATCTGTGTAAGAGGTACAAAATACCATATAAATGGAAAACCTTTAAGGAAAACACAAAACATAAAAACACTTGAACGAGAAAACTTGTTGAAAATGAAATATAAAAGGAACAAACGATAAAACATAACCTGTAAAAGAAACTGGCAACATTTTGGGCGGGTTGTAATTATTTACATTCGACTCACCTCTCTCTCTCTCTCTCTCTCTCTCTCTCTCTCTCTCTCTCTCTCTCTCTCTCTCTCTCTCTCAACACCAGGAATCTATGAAATGTGAATAATTATATGGTAGTCGAAAATGCAAACGGTCCATTAAATCAATCTAATTCATAATCACAATATCAGATATCGTGTTCAAGTTCATTTGTTCTTCTGTACATTTATTATAATCTTTCTGCAACTAAACACATGAACTTTTGCCGTGTCAGGTCATCCGTAAAGCCAGTTTTCCACTTTCTTGCCTAACAGGATGTGAAGCATTGTCATTGTCTATAAAATCCAGCGTGAGTCTAACTTGTCTATTGCGTCTATTATTTGTTCAGACCTAATACTGCGTTCATCGTTTCGGTCCTGGCATAAAGAAACACGCTTGTCTCTGACTAAACCACAGTTTAGCAAACTATACTCCCCCTCAGAGAATTGGAACACATGGTTAAATAAGCAATGATTGCAAAAGTTTTATCAGGAAATATTTTCTGAGTTTGAGACAGCAATTCGTTCAAGATTGGAAGGGATACTTGCATAACGTAAGAACTTAGATCTTGATTCCAGATCTATGTTATGTAAGAAAAGATGTTGTTCTACCACTTGTTATGTAATAAGAATGTTGTTGTAATAAAGGTTGTTGTACGGCTACATCTTTGAGAGAGAGAGAGAGAAAGAGAGAAAGCTCTCTTAACCTCGTGCCGTCACAATGTTAAAACAGCTACATCTGCATAATTATTTTGCCTGTAATGAGAAGTCAAAACATCCATTTCTTTTGTCGGTACGGAACTGACCTTTTATTTAATTAAACAACACAAATATATTGACTACATTCTAGAAACACATCTAAAAACTTTATAATAAAAGTTCATGCAATACATATTATATTTTCCTTTTCCCAGCTTTCCAACTTCATTTTATTCATATAACTTTTGCATTTTAGAATATTATACAAATAGTTAATTTCAATCATTTTCAAGATAACCAAAAGTGTAAGATGTAATTACTATAGTAAATGTAACAATTAATTTAAAGAAATGCATTTTACTTATTTTAAAATAGAATATTGATTTAGAATATATTGCTAGATAATATTATTTCTTACTTAAAGAATACTTTATTTAAATATTAAATCTAAACATGAAGTTGTTGGTAGCAATCTCAAGCTTACAATAAAAAGTACATAAATATAATTAAATATAAATTATTTAGAACATTTAAACATTCCGTTACAATATATTATCAATGAAAGAATTCAGTAGCAATGTTGCACACAAAACAATTTTACCATTAAAATCTCAATCATTAAAAATACTTATTTCTAAAGAAGTTACGAATATACAATTATTTTACCTGTAATAAGAAGACAAAACATCTATTTCCTTTGTCGGTACGGAACTGACCTGACCCTTAAATGCGTGGTCTTTTATATGCATCCTGTGTCAGGTTAACGTACCCTTGGAAATAGATGTTTATTCTCTCGTCAAGTAAAAGTCAGTTTTTCCTGGTCCAAACCAGCTTAATTTGACGTCATCTGACATAAGGTACAACTCAGATTTGTAGTTCGTTTGGCATTAGTTACGTCCGAACATGATAATCCCTAAATATTCTAAATCAGCAGCATGTTTAATATATTAAGCCAGCAGCAATGTCCGTCAATCTTTAGATAAGAACCATTTTGTAGAAACGACTGTCCATCATTAGTTAAAAACCATTCTGTATTTACGTCAGCACGGAAGCTTGTTCTATGTCTTACTGATAAGACTTAGGGGTTGACTGACTTCAATAAGATTTTTGCTAATGCCTGGTTTTACAAAATATATATCTCACTGATAAGACTTAGAAGCTGACTGACTTTTGCTTTATAACCTATTTTCACACAATAGTGTATATTCGTATAGCTAATGATTTGCGTTGCCAACTTATGCTTCGCATATCAACTGTTTTCCTTCAATTAATATATATTTGTGCTTTGGAAATAAATGAAATTAATCTTAACACACTTTTAGAACTTACTTAATATAAATGAATAAAACATTACTCTAATACAATTTAAAGAAAATATCAATCTTATTAATTTTACCGAAAATTGAATCCTAACATCTACACAAAATCTCCTCGAAACAATGAACCGTTGTTTCAGTTATCCTCTTTTAAATAGGTTTCGGCGCATAGTACAGGATATTCAAGAATAAGTGGGAAAAAAAGTCTCCAAACTGGTCGGTCACAATAACCTGGTATATATCTTTAACAAACAAATGCTCTCACACTTGAATATTAGGAAATTAAGAATTATTCTGGTAAACACAACTTTGCATGCTAATGAATCATTAACTGTACAGATTTTATTGAAGAAACCTAATTTGATTTTATCCACATATCCATCAAATAACGATATTCCAAGACTGCTTATTGTAGTCTCATCCTGTGAGCGCTGATTGAGACCTATATATCTTCTTACAGATTTTCTTTGATATAGTTACACGCACAGTGGTATCACTTGAACGAGCGGTGTCAAACCCTGGCGCGAATCCCGCTGGAAGTCATATGTTTTCCCTAAATTTCCAAAAACTTCCATACAATTTGAGTTGTGAATTGGAAAGCCAGACGTGTCTGCTTTTATATACTAAATTGTACTCTAATCAATTCAAGACCACAGATAAATCAACTTGCCAAAAGTCCATCAACCGCGAAATTTGCATGGTTTTTCATCATCATCATCATCATCATCATCATCATCATCATCATCATCATCTTTCCTTACCGCCAGCCGGTTATGCCATAGAAAATACGCTAGTTAAGTATCCCATTTTTCACTGGGAACAATTTAACTCCGCCACCTAGGCCAGTCAGTGTACACATTTTACCGCACATTACGCCAATATAACTTCACCCATTTTCCACTATGGACACATAAACGGTATCTACTAAGTCCCTACTTATTGATTCCATGGTGTAATTTACCGGTTTCCTACCGTAAATACTGCCACCTCAGCCACACCACTGTTGTACACCACTAGATTTTAATATGGACTATCTTACTAAACCAGGGACAGTCATTCGGTTTGGACCTGAATTCACAACTAGCGAACCATGGCATCGTTCAAACTCACTAACACTCGACTCCGTGACGTTGGTTCTTAGTAACTGGCTAATTATTTCGGGCTAGGAATATTTACATGGCGCCGAATCCCAATAATCACTCAAATCTAAGAATTGCTTAAAACGGGGCGCTATCAAATGCGCATACCCCAAATTTATTACAATATACTTATACGTAATAATTTTTGGGACTGAACCAAATTTGACCACAATCCGCATCCTTACATCACAGAAGGCAAAATTATGTTTGACCAAATTTTATCAGGTTTCTTGCCATCCTTTCTCATAGCAGCTCCAACAAGGGAATAAAACACTGATCTTCCATTTCACCGGCACTGTTCACAGTATTGGTATTTTAATGGTCAGGAGAGAGTAACCCCCAGCATATTTTTTTTTGAAAGAACTATAGAAATCTGCTGATCTCCTAGCATGAACTCATTTTCTTGTAAGGTTCATTTCATTGAAAATATGTCCATATTGGTTTTGTATCCATTTTATCGCATTCTTCACTTGGACGCATAGTCATGAAGGTTGAGAAGCAAAATGCACGTCATTAAATTACGAGGATAGCAGGGTTGTGTCATCATCTAATAGAACACATGGGATGCTTAAGGTACACGCTTGCATTACACATATTGTTGATTCTAATAAAGATATTAGGTCATTTGTCATGACTAAGAAAAGCCTTGCTGATAGCGTTCTTCCTTGACCTACCCCTTGGATTACTGAGCATGGTTTTGAATGATGGCCGTTGAGGAACCAAGGGTCATGCTATCTAGAAACAAATTACGAATACATCTACACAGTTTTTCTCTAACTCAAAGAAAGAACAGTTTATAGAAAATGCCATCATGCCATACTGTGTTAAAGACCATCGCATTACCAAAGAATGCAGCATATTCATCCGGGTGGCGTTCAAAATGGTGGGCTACACCCCATTCTATGATAATCACTGCAGTAATGCCACTGATTTGGTTTCGGAATTCCTGTCGTAAGAGATGAGGAAACTTGATCCTTTTACTAAATTGAATAAGTCTTTCAACAGTATTTGTTTGAAAGACGTTTTGAAAAACATGAAAGATTTAGATTTTAATATAGTTGGAGATAAGTTTCCAAGGAGACGGTGTTATTGTATACATAGCACAAAATAGAACTAATTATTTGATCAGGCATCATGATATGTTCTGCATACATCTTATCATTACCTCATGATTTAGTTTTCTTCAGCTCTCTCACGGCCTAGATGTCGTTTTGCATTATGATACCACACAGGTTGTTCTATTGTTCTTCATTAATACTCGAATCCACGATATTGTTCATGGGTATTCCTAATTTCATCTGCAAAATATTCGTTGAAATGAACATCTGATGATGCGGTTCCTAGTGTTTTAAAATGTTGATGGCAGGCGTCACGATTCAACTGAAAGTCTAGAATATTGTTTCAGTGTACATTTCATTCAGCAGTGTCTTGTCTTTTCCCCTTCTTTTGCATTCTTAATATTCTATAATCTTCCCTTCATTCTCGAATTGTTCCTGTTTATTTTGTTCCTTTGCTTTGTTTAATTGGTTTCTGAACTTTCTCTTTGCGCTTTTGTATTTTGCATATGACATATTGCATAGCATGGGGACGTTGGTCTTGTATCCATGAAGCACGTATCCTTTTCATCTTTTACGCAGTTCAGCCACATTAAGGAATTTTCAGTAAGGTTTTAGATTCGGCTGAAGATTTCTTTGGGAGATTTTAATTATCAGCTGCATTGCGTAAGACAGTCGTAACATTTATCAATGGCGTATTGTATGTCTGCAATGTTGTATATAGGCAGTATTACCGAATTTAATTGTTTATTGATTTCAATTTTGTAGCTCTCCAGCCGCTCTGAAGAAACATTTATCCAGTTCATTGTAACTGGATTGTTCGAAAATGTCGATTGCTGGAGTTTGTTGGAGACAGTCAAATGTGCTCATACGGGCGAGTGATAAGGGCTATTTATGATATGATCATCTTTAATGCTGGTACTAATGATAACTCTTCTTTTGAAGAAGGTACAAAAATACAACCGATCAAAGACGAATGTTGGCCGTCAGATGATCAAAAATTATATCCTGGAATTCCAGAAAGAATATTACAACTTGTGGAGATTATATGCCTAGTTTTAAATAAGAAGTGCAACAAAATAACCTTTATCGTTGTTACATTTTGGATTTTCCCCTTTAGCCAACCTGCATCGAAGTTGCCACACAGAATCAGATTACCTTTCTGGCTATAGTCGTTATAGAAACATTCCAAGCTGCCATTATTTCGTTATAATCATCTAAAGAGGTATTCTTACGA
Organism: Unio delphinus; assembly: GCA_029339505.1. Taxonomy (NCBI): domain Eukaryota; kingdom Metazoa; phylum Mollusca; class Bivalvia; order Unionida; family Unionidae; genus Unio; species Unio delphinus. The sequence continues at coordinate 10,781,225 of JAQISU010000109.1, read as the reverse complement.
GTCAACCATACACAAAACATGAATAGTCTGACAGCGCGCAAAATTATATCAGCTGCAATAATTCCGTAGATTCCGACCGTTTATATATTAAACAGAGATAAAAGTACTAAATTCTCTTTGGATGCTCCTCACACAGTACCGCTCCTCTGGAGGTAGCGTATGAATTTGTATGCAAACAATTTCTACATATCTAACGATGAAGATAGGGCGTTTCTGACAGAATGTCATTCACATTCCAAGTCAGTATGTTTAGAATAGTTTCCAAGTTGTAACAAATCCATCGTATGCAGGTTGGCAAGACGGGATCATTTATGTCTCATACCATTCCCTGGCGGCTAACACAAACTTAGGCCAAAAAAACATTTTTAAAGTTCTGCCACGTAGTGTCTCCGGAATAGTATTTCGACCTGTGTAAGTTTCTCCGTTGATATTTGACCACTTTTTTAGGACTCGAATGTTTTTGTAATTTGCACTCCGCTGTTGTACGCATGTCTGTGTATTACATGCTTCCCTCCTCTGGGCCATAGTTTGCCATTATTAGTTGTTTACATAAATGAAATAAAACAAAATAAACATTATATCACGTAAAGCAGAAAATAACAGAGTTTATTCACGCTCCCTTAAAAAGGGGTGTCACATTAACAGTGCAGACGCACATTTTGGGGAAAAGATAAACGAGAGGTATGGGTTCTTTGTAAGAAAGACGAGCCTTTGAGTTCTGACGAATCCAACTAACGTTATTGAAATAATTCATATATACAATAATTCTAGTTATAGCAATACAGTTACATAAACGTTATATTTTTTAGACATATACTATAACATTACAATATTTCTTGAAACTTACATATGTCATAAAACTCTATATTTGTTGCATTTTGGAATATAATGTAAGTGATTAAATATCGAACAAATTCACGATAATCAAACTGTGTGAAATTCAGTATTTGAAACCATTACAACAATGATTTTATAGAAAAGTATTTCATTGAATTTAATCTAAGATACCAGAATATTATTCTATTATTTAAAGAATATTTTATTTAAAATTTAATTATTACTGAGCATGAAGTTGGTAGTGAACTCTATTATCAATAGATAATTAAAAGTAAATATAAATTATTTAAACTATTTTAACTTTACATTATAATAAGGAATATAAAAAGAAGCAGCAGAGAGGGTGAACCCTACAACTTTATAGAGGCGTCGATTTGGCAAACTGGGGCTTCTACCAAATAGTAAAAAAAAAGGACGTCTATTCGATAAAATAAGATTTCCTTATATACGCCAAACGTCGTTGTCATCCACCCTCTCTGCTGCAACAGGTTAACCAAATATTTGATCCAGTCCGATACGATATCGTGTTCGAGGATCATGTAAATTTATTGTTATAAATCCATACGGGGTTGACAGAGCGTTACTAAAGAAATTTTTAAATTGATTGAAATCCATATCAGAGCACCATGTCTGCCAAATATTTCGTAACGTATGTGTATCAACGCCGTTAAACACAGCAAGAATATTACAGTTATCTCTGATCACTTTTGGAATCTGAGTGTATCGTTGAGTGACATATATCACGTCGGTGTTTTTATGCCTGCCTCTGGAAAAGATCCTAGCAGGATTTTTTTGATTGTCTAACATCACATCGTCGTATACGACTAAATTATTAATGTTCCCATCAAGGTCATCCACGGATGGTGCCTCGTCAATATCAGTTATAAAATCAATGGCGTTCTCACCCTTAATTTCTGATGCATTCTCGTTAAAATCCTTTAACACTTCATAACATCGTTGATCATCTACGCTAGGGGCAATTAAATACAACTTATCCCACTTCATCCATCTCATTATTAAATTGAGTAACAATTGCGTCTTGCCGGATCCAGATGGCCCGATTATAATCATCCGGATAGAGTTTGGTAGCGCTGCATGATGCTTAACTGGTTCTCTTGTTTTAGTCGCTGAAAAATCAATTATATCCATATCTCTATACATAAATTATGGATCTATATTGTGTGAAGTGTAAAACGCGTACTGGCACAGATGACTTGACGACGATTACAACTAGAAATAACCGATCAGCGCTTTCTGGTAAATGCGTGCAATGGGGTACAAAAAAATTTAGATTTATTCCTACAAAATTAAAGATTTTACAATTCGGAGATGTTTTAAAAAAAAACGAGGAGGTGATATCGCAGCCAAATTGGCAAAACTCCCTGGAACCCCATGGGCAAAGTACCCCGGAGAAAAGCACCTTCCAGGATATAGCTACTGTGGCCCCGGAACACGATTAGATATCAGACTTGATGATCAAAATCAACCTAGATCCGGCGAGTATCCGATAAACGCCATTGATAAGGCGTGTCACGCTCATGATGTTGCATATAAAAGCAGCAATCTGCAACACAGGCATCTCGCAGATGTGAAATTAATTCATGCGTTAAATGCTATTCCTGATAAATCTTTCAAAGAAAAATTGGCTTCGTGGTTGGTAAAATCAGCTATGAAAGGCAAATTGATGATGGGTGCTGGTAATTAATAATATGGAATCTATTTATTATTCTCCAAAAGGATACTGGAGGAGTAACGCTGCAATCAATAAACTCGCCAACGCCGCAAAAGTGAAAAAGTCTACTGCGGCTAATTGGTTATCCAAACAGGCACTATGGCAGATTTATCTACCACCGCCTAAACAAATCAATTTTTCGCATTTTGATGTTACCGGACCCAATGAAGTTCATCAAGCTGATTTATTGTTTTTACCACATGACAACGGTTACAAATACGCGCTAACCGTAGTTGACGTTGCGAGTCGATACAAACAAGCAGAACCGCTAAAAACAAAGTCAGCTACTGAAGTAGCTTCTGCATTTGAAAAGATTTATCGAAAGGGTCCTCTGCGTTGGCCAAATCTGTTACAAGTTGATCTTGGCAAGGAATTTCAGGGTGCAGTGTTATCAGCGATGAAACATCATAATGTCACCATCAGTCGAGGACATACTGCGCTACATCGCGATCAGGCAATTGTTGAACGATTTAATCGGACTCTTGCTGAGCGGTTATTTGGATATCAATACGCGAAGGAGTTTATTCAGGATAAAAGATCCCGTGAATGGGTTAAGAGATTACCAGCTGTGATTACCGCGCTCAGTAACGAGATTACTCGAACAATTAACATGAAACCTGTCGACGCGATTAAGAAAGCGTCCATACCAAAAATGGAAATCCAAGGAATTTCACAAAAAGATTTCAAAGAACCAATTCTTGGTAGTAATGTCACTGTGAGATATTTATACGAACCAGGAGAGCTTGAAGGTGGCAGAAAAAGGGCTACTGATCCTATTTGGAGTGTTACTGCACACAAGATATCTACTATAACACGATCAACTGGTAGACCTCCAATCTATAAACTGGATTCAACTGCCCCTCAGCGGGGTTTTACACGCGAACAATTACAAGTGATTCCTGACGATACTCAATTGCCACCTCATGGTCTTAACTAGCACCCCTTCGTCTGTTGCACTCAAGACAAGTCAGCATAACATTATCGTTGGTATGACCAATGCTGCTATTCTTTCTGTCTACGGTAAATTGGCGAGGATCTTTATCCGAATACTGCCAACGCATTATACAATTGCAACTCGCGCAGTGATTATTCTGTTGTTGTTTCAGCGTAATTATTAATTTAGCATCAATGTCAAATTCTCTATTATTTTTTTTATCCTGTTGTTTATAACCAGAGAGTTTTTTTTATTAATGATGCTAGCATCATCCATTGTAGTGTCATCATCGTCACCAATGATTTCATCATCGAAAACAACTCTTCGAAGTTGATTTAATCTCCTCACTCTGGATACTGCAAGATAGACTAAATTCGACCATTCGATGCGATTATCTACCATCCAAACAATTGTATCCGATATAGTCAATCCCTGTGAAGAATGTATCGTCGCTGCGTATCCTAGCGTCCACGGGGATTTATTAGCACGCAATGCATCTTCAACGACGCTGATATCAACCAGCACAATATCATTTAACACGAGAATCTGCTTTTCACTCTTCCCTGGAATATCAACTTCAATATTCTGCTTTCGTGTATCCGAAGGCCTATAACACAACGGTACTGGAAGTGTTGCAAATTTTTCTTTATGCGTTTCAAATAACTTCATCTGAAGTGTGTCTCTGACTATTTTTCTACTTGCTACTATCAAATCATTTGGTCTCCACGTTTCTCAAAAATCATTCATGGGAGTTTCTGAAATTATTTCACGCGCTATTTCACATTGGATTTTATCCGGCTGTAATCTAATCAGTGCTTTGAACTCGCGTAATTGTTCATCAAGTGATCTATAATCAGTAGTAATTTCTTCATAGTAGTCTACAAAACCCTTTAGCCATTCATGTGGAGATGCACCGACAAATGGTGGTGGTTGGCCGTGATCACCGCACATGACGACTTTTGTGTTTTTGTTTAACAACCATTCGAGAAATGTTTGTAATACTCTCAACGATACCGTGCATATTTCATCCCAAATTATGATTTCAGGAATGAATTTATCGCCCATTCGATCAGGAGTCCATTCATCGCCTTTCCATCGAAAGAAACTGTGATAAGTACAGGCATTTACCCCTCGCTGTATCATCTCTCTGGCGAGTCTGTGAGTCGGTGTTAACACAATCATATTTGACCGACGATATAATTCAATTGCACGAGTTGTCATTCCTGACCCACCACAACCGTTTAAATAAACTGTCTTGTATCTACATATTGGATCAGATACCGGTGGTGCATTAGAAAATTCTGATTGAATCTTATCACACTTTAAGTACTTTTCATCCATGGTAACATCTGCCGATTCACAATACTCATGTAGTTTTTCCTTTTTAAATCGCGAACGTCCCCACGCTTCCTCGGGATCTGTGAAATTAGCTACATCTGATTTGTATTTCTCGTGGATATAAATAGAATCAGTGGCTACTCTAACTGCGTTATTAGGAAATCTATTTATCATCGAAAATAAATTGATAGAAGCATAAGCTAGCATAGAACTTCTCAGATGTGTATATTGTTTAATATATCCATCACAATAGGTAACAACCGTACCCAATTTCTCACCATTGGATAGAAAAGCGTCTTTACGATTTACAAGTTTTCCCTGTTTCGTTAAATCCGTTACAATAAAATCGTATTCAGCGACGTCTATGATCAGCCGCGAGGAATATTTTGCATTGTCGTATCTTCCACCCTGGGTAAATTTACCGATTATTCTTCGTCCAAAATCTTTTGCTTGTTCTTTTTTAATTTCAAATAACTTCTTAGACCAATTCATGACTTCTTCCTCGCTGAAATCTGGAAACTGTTTTCGCTGTTCGCTAATTATACGATCTAGATCGGGTTGTGGTAGCCAAACTTCTTTCTGAGCTCGATAGCATATAATAGCTTCGGAAACAATCAACGATTGTAACATCTCACAATCAATCATATATCGTAGTAACACTATTGGCATCCAGGCCTTTTCAGATATATGTCTACCAAGCCAAACATAACTACACGGATGTAACCCTGTAGCGAGTTCAAACGATATCACACGAGCGAATCCGGTTAAATCAAAATCAGGTAATGGCCCATTAATCGCAACATGAGTCATTTCATGCGTGGGGTGTCCAAATCGTTTAAAGTATTCAGCGTCTTCTCCATATCCAAGAAAACTCCCTGGATAACACGCAGCTATATCAATTGAAATCATACCATCACGTGAGTATTTTGTATTCCACAGTCCTCCATGACTAAATTCGACGCAACTCAATTTAACATCCTCGAGAAAATCACTTCGTGTTGGACGCCATGAGTTTTTTTCTCTTGCGAAGTGAGCTACCACTGATGGAATAGTAAAACTATCCGTGAGTAGTTTTTCATGGAAACTCTCCGGTGAAAAATCATTAGCGATTTTTCTCATTCTGTTATCTAATTCTTCAACGCGATATAATTCACCATTTGGTCTTACAAATTGATCAAATCCTATTTCGGGATCTTCATCACTTCTAAGTAACCACACTGACACAGGATCATCTTTACACAACGCATGAATAGCATCGAATAATTTCTCATTATAAAAAACATCCCCGGAAAATTCCTCGGGGATATATCTCACGGTTCTATCTCGTGGAAATATTGTTACTGCAGGTGTCCACGCGTGTTCGTTATGATCAATAATTTGTATTGGAGCTCCATTTTTGTTATATTTCGGTTCGTATAAAACTTCTCCGGTTATCGTCATTACTGATAATGGGAATCTTAATGATGTTTCTAATTTAGCTATATCAGAAATCTTTGCACCGTGCTGTTTCACTGTCAGTTCCCATTCGGTTATTTTCCTACGTCGCAGATCAGTTAGTTTATTTCCTCGGGATGCATTTGTGAAGTGTTCCATTACCCGTGTTGCTACACAATTCAGTGAACTAGAATATTTCATAGGAGCTAGTTTTGCGATATCGGGTTTATCATTTAGCGGGTATATCCCATATACGATTGCTGTTACAGGATAAGATCTCTCGTAGTATGGTTTGTCGATTCCAGTTAGAATTCCTGGTTTGGAATCTCTACTCACAATGACAGTTTTTTTTATCCTTGAGGATTGGTTCAAATTTATCCTTGATAATCCATTTGCCTTCGACTTCGATAATGAATTTTATTCTGAAAAAATACTTCTGTTTGAAATCCTTTGGATTTCCATCTTTAGATTTCCACGAAAATCCTTTGGATTTTACGCCAAGGTGTGAAATGATCTCAGCTGCTCTTTCATCGTTCATAGTAGCATCGATGTTAGGTACATTGACATCCTCGTGTATAATTCGAAATGTCGACCAACAGTATGCTGCACCGTCTCGGTAGAATTCATTAAAACACTCCTTGATTTTACTTAGTATAGTTCTGTCACCGATTAGACGTTTTGGTGTATCAGAGACTCTATCGAGATTGAATTTAGTATTTCTCCAAGGTTAGAATTTCGATAATCTCTTGAACTCTTCCATGTTATAATTAAAACAAGTATTTAAATAGAAAAATATTGTATAATGAATCACTGCAAGTGGCTTATGATTGGATCAACAACCCCGTGTAACAAATCATGCAGAAGCGAATTCTGTGGGCATCATTTACAAAGCGTTCGGCGAGGAAGTTCTGATCCTCTCCCATGCCTCCAATGTGGGGCTGGGGTAAAGGGAAAATCACAATTATGTCTCAGTTGCGGCGGCAAACGATACAGGGAACTAAAACGCTATTATGACAAACGAATAAAAAATGCAGTCATTGACCCCAACGACCTTGATAAAATCAAGGACAAAATCATCAAAACCCCTCAAGACTACATTGATAGACTTATAATTAAAGCAAATAATAAATTAGACAAATAGTATTATTATACAAATGAGCCAAGATTTCATACCTCACCCAGTGCTTGTTAATTATGAAGCATCCCGTGATGGTGTTATTAGAAATTGCAGACTAAAAAAACCGGTTGGACGGGTAAATAATAGAGGATACTTGACGTTTACAGCTGGGAAAAAGAGATATTATTGTCATCGATTCGTATACGAATGTCACAACGGATTGATCAAAGATGGCCTTGTGATTGATCATATCAATAATAACAAGGCTGATAATTGTCTTGAGAATCTTCAAGCCGTCTCACAAAGTCAGAATGCAAAAGGGGCGGGACAGGGACCTGTAAGTCAGTTGGAAAGAGATCCGCCAAATCATTTGATACAGAAACCAACGAGGAGAAAATATTTCAGTCAATAAATGAAGCCAGTAGATATTTCGATATTTGTAGTCCTTCAGTACAAAGAGTAGAAGAAGGAATTCAAAATTAACTCTGTCAAAGAAAAATGATCATAAAATAAAATTTTCATATATCAAGGGGGATAAATCGTTCAATAATAAAGTCGCATGACAGAGTTACGTCCCCAAAGCTTTGCTTGGAGTTCAATTACTACTACGTGCACACAGGATACAATTTTCATATATCAAGGGAGATAAATCGTACAATAATAAAATAGCATGACAGAGTTACTTCCCCCAAGCTCTGCTTGGAGTCCAATTAATATTACGATTAATTAATCATTTTACGATGAAACCAATGAAATACACGCTGTTATATAACAACTATATTCTTTTGTTTAATGTTTTATTCAAATATTTTGTCTCATTTAAATGTTGTGAAACAGCATTAATAAGTAATTCAAGTAAATAAAATAACACACTCGTGAATCAACGCTGCTGTATTAGTCACCTTATATAGCATATAAAAGGTAGAAAGCTGGGGCTTTCGAAGGCCAATGCGACCGATCAAAACTAACCAACGCCATTAACCCGGGCGTGTGGTTGTCTTTTGTTCACAATCATGCAACCGGGTTAATTTAATTGGGTTGCTTTTGATTGGTTGGTTGGCCGTAGAAAATCCGCCCCGTCGTTTCATGTTTGTGCTGTCTTGTGCCGTCCCAAATCATTACATCACAAATTCCATCATCGTTTCATTGAATATGGTTGTGAATGTCCTCCCAAGCATATCTTCTGGGCGGTCTAAGATGATGTTTGTCACCTTAGGCCTCCCCGCAGGAGATGTATGCTTTGGGGACATCGCAAATCCCATCCTTAATTAAGTATGTGTATGCCAAAAATCTGCCGCAACACTCGAGTGGAGATATACGGCATTGTACTGTCCATTAATTAAGTATATGTTATGCCTAAAATCTGCCGCAACACTCGAGTGGAGATATACGGCATTGTACTGTCCATTTATGTATGCCTAAAATCTGCCGCAACACTCGAGTGGAGATATACGGCATTGTACTGTCCATTTATGTATGCCTAAAATCTGCCGCAACACTCGAGTGGAGATATACGGCATTGTACTGTCCTTCAAAAAATGGGTCAAAAATGACCCCAAATTTTTTTTAATAATTAGAGATACAGTATACTATATTTATATAAAAATATAAATAATGGATATCAAAGATGTAAATGCTATAATTGCCGAAATCTCAAAGTTAAAAAATAACGGGGTAGTATTATTTGAAGGTCTCGACTGTGACAAGATTACCTCGGAATATGAAGACATAGAGTATCAGTCTAGTAAGGGTCGTTATGTTTTACCTAAAATGTACAGACTCGTGAAAGGAATTCAAAAGTCCATCTATGCTTGTTTGTACGGTAACGATATTGATGTATTTATAACGCTATTTAGCACCGTTGACGCAATACGTCAAAAGCTCGGCCAAGAGTATCAAAAACGAGCTGAAATTAGTTCTAAGGTTCGTGATCTTAAAAAAATGTTAAACGAGGAAAAACCAGTATCTTAACCACGTGAGTGATAGACTTTCAGTAAATAATTTAAAAAATAATTTTTTTTAGCGTTTTTTGTAACACTCACATGGGATTTTCTCCTGAAAGGATACTCAGCAGTTTGGGCCTGCTTATGCAGTTATGTGCGTACTGGATGATCTGGTAGTGGTAGCAAGTAATCACCGCGACGCCTCCATTTTCACGCAGTTGTTGTTGTTGCCGCGTCATTAACAAAAATCGTTCATCGCCGTTCTCAGACATTACAATTTTGAAAACCCCAGCGATGTTATTTCTGAAACATTCGCGGATAGCGTCGTACAGTTTAACCTTGTCGGAGATGGATACGTTAGCTTGATGGTACATTATTTAATAACTCATCTTTTAATTGTGATAGTTTCACATTTGAAAAATAAGTTCACAAACACTATATGGTAGATGAATCGCTTACAACTAGATTAGCCCGAGAGCGGCTAGCAGCAATTAAAAAGTTTATACCGGTTCGAGACAGACTTCGTGAGAAACTTCAACAACGACAACAAGCGCAGACTGACTTTTCTGTGTCAAGTGAACAACTGTTCGCCCCGGTAACTAAGGCGACCAGCGATGTGAAAACAGCAACTGAACGATCAATATTTGGAGATATTCCTGAGGAAGGCAAGCGACGAGAAGTGCCTGTTCTTGGTGTGCTTGAAAAGATAGCAGCGGAAACTGAAAAGACATCAGCGTTGTTACAAAAAACCCAACCTGGTCCGAAAAAGACCAATGATAAAATAGTAGATGAATTACGCGCGCGATTTAACGAAGAAGGGTTAGCAACAATTGATAAGACTGACCCTACAGAGTTTCCTGCACTTGTTGTTACGACGTATGAAAACAGAAAAAAAATGTTAAAACCAGAACAGCACAAGTATGTAAGAGGTATACAACATTGGGCTGATATATTTTACAAAATTAAAACTGAAAAAAGTCAAATTAAGACAGATAGTGCATCATACATTGAATATATCAATGCGGTGGGTATAGTGTATAAACAATATGAAGAACAAAAATCACAACGAAAACCACAAAGACTGCAGCGACGGCGACAACAACCTGCAAAAAAAATATCTTTTTCACCTGCTAAACAAGAAAAATCTCAACAACAACTACCACCCCAAGCTTCGCTTGGACCATCAGATCGAGATGATGATGATCTTTTTAGTTATTTACAAAGTACGGATTTAGAAAAACTGGGGGAAACACCTGATTATAGTAGTGGGGAGGGATTTTCTAAATCGCCAGTAATTTCAGGTAGTGGTCAAAACGTCTTGACGTTTCGTAGTTGTCCCGGTAACATTCTCAGTGATATATCGCGACTGGAGGTTCTCATCGGGGGGAAGCGAGCCGGAAACAACTCACCGGAAATAATTAATGAGGCCGCTGATATCTGTAGACGATTATTTGCCGGCGGTATCATGGACATTAATGTATATCGAGAACTCATTGCTGAATTAGTTGAAAATCACAAAGATACCCATGGTTATGATGAAAATCCAATGGACGCTAGCGATTGATCACTAATTGAAAAATTACTAGTTTTATAACAAGATGATCATACACTACAACCATGATAAACCCGTAAGCGTCCACGTGGTGAACTCACGATTGCCTGTTTATAGAACATATTACGGAGACGGTTTCGGCAATACCATTGCAGGGTTATTTACAAGAATGGCTCCCAAGGTGTCGCCGTTAGCTAAACAATTATCAATGAAAGCCATTGATGTAATTCGTGATAAGGGTATTGGTGCTGTTGGAGATCTCGCCGGAAAAGCTTTTATAGCTGCGAAGAATAAAATAACATCATTAGTAAAATCACGAAGTGATTTACGAAAAAAGAAACCGTTACCGTCTACAGCGGAAATGCCTACAAGTGTTAGTAAAATTATAAATAACGCAGTAGATGAAAAACTAGCGTCGTTGGCTGCTTCGGTGACTCCGTCGCCACCGGTAACAGATAGCGCTATCATGAACGCGATAGCAGGAAGTGGTTTGAAACGAAAACGAAATTCGAAGAATTTTCAACGACGATGATTATAAAGAGTTTCACAATTGAAAGCACTAAATAATAATAGCAATGTTTAAACGAACAGCTGATCCCGCTCTTGATATGGAAGCCCCAGTGCGCAAAGACGATTCCGTCCGCGATTATCAATACTATTCCTATCATGCAATACAACCCGATCTACGATCGCGAATTGAACTACAAGTTCAAGATACCAGTAAATACTTTTTGCCATGTGAAGCATTTATTGAAATCGAGGGAAAACTCGTAACAAATGTTGCAGCTGATACCCCATATGCAAATGATTCAAATATCCGAGTTGGTTTTGTTAATAATGGTATAATTGCGTTATTTGAAAGTGCAAGATATCTCATTGATGGAAAAGAAATTGAATCAATAGACCGTGAGGTTGATGTTGCAACAACAATAATCGGGTTAGCAAGATACTCCGATGATTATACAAGATCGGCTGGTCCGTCTATGATGTTTGCAAAGGATACCTCTGATAACGCTGACCACCTTCAATACATTAAAGTGTTGACAGCAAGAGATACTGCAGAAGACGATCAACAAGAAGCAGCTAATCCAGAACGTCGAGCTAAACCCGGAGCTGCGTTTGATATTCTTGGAGGCGTTAATGGTAATTTCAATTTGGGATTTGTAACACGAAAAGGAGCATTGCAAGGACAGCAGCGATATTTTTCATGTGCGATTCCACTCCATCACATATTTGGATTCTGCAGAAATGTCAGAAAAGTCATCTATGGAGCCAAGCACACAATCGCGTTAGTGCGAAAAGGCAATGACAATGATGCAATTTGGCGTACTGGTGCCACTGATGGTAAAGTTGTTTTGAGTAAAATAGTATTGTGGATGCCAGTAATGACCCCATCAATTACCACGGAAGAGCGGCTACTTTCATTTATGGACACAGGTGGCAAATCATTGATAAGTTGGCTAACAACAACAACTGACGTCAAACTGGATGATGTTGCTGATACATTTACATGGCACTTGGCATCAAAACAAGGCATTTCAGCTCCACGTCATATATTTATAGCGCTGCAGAATCAGAATCGATCAGGCTCCCAAGAACGCAGTCATATGATATTTGATCGGTTAGGAGTCAAGGAGGTTTCACTGAGAATAAACGGACAACAAGAACCATCTGAGGATATTCAGCTTGATTACGACACTAACCACATAGCACGTGTGTATCATCGGATGCTGTCATATATGGGTCGTGATCAAAATGTTGATACTGGTTTACAAATATCTCAACTTGATTTTAAGAACTTGTATCCGATTTATTACTTTTCGCTGGAACATCTTGATTTAACAAGGCAATCCGTCGTTGATATACACTTCAAAGCTCGTATAGCTCCTGGTGGTGTTAATTATAGAGCGATTGCTGTCATTCTCAGTGATAAATCAATGTTGTTAGAAGGGGTTGGTGGACGAATGAGAGTAGTTGATGCACCAGTGGAAAATCTATGATTGAAAATCCTTCGGATTTTTCCAAAAATATGTAAATGAAACTTGAAGAGTTTCCAATTAGATCAATTGAAAGCATAAATATGTTTTACAATAAAATGACATATAGTGTTGTTAATGTCAATTTGACTGATGGTCAGGTCAAGAAATTGCGATCAAAATCAGCTAAAGAATGTGGAACAACAATAACGTTAAAACCAGCGCAGATGTCCGGCGGTACACATAAAATATCACAGACGGATCGTCAAATAAAACATTTCAATGATGCGCTAAAGTATAAGAAAGGGGTTCAAATTGTATTTTCAAAGGCTGCAGTCGCGAACATGATAAAATCAGGTGGTATATTTCCATTGTTAGCTGCAATACCAGCATTGATTGCAGCGGCTGCCCCAGCAGTGGCGAAAGCGGCAGCGTTGGGAGCCGTTGGGACCGCAGCAGGGATGGCGTTGAAAAAGGCAACTGGGAAAGGATATAAAAAAAGGGAAAGGGTCTAAGACTACCAGGAACCCCGTATTCATGGTACAGCGGGAGATCCGTTCACGGATCCGGCCTAAGAATACCAGGAACGGTTTATTAGTTGAAAACCCAATTGTTGAGGAGTCTATGACTGAGGAACCTATGGTTCCCATGTCCAATTTTGATTTAATTGATGCTGCTAAAACACTAGCGATAAAAAACTTCAGAGGGGTTTTTATGAGAGATCAATTACCGAAAAAACCTAAACGCGTCGAAACCGGTATCATCAATCTTGATAACAGCAGCGGATCGGGAACTCACTGGGTTGCATACGCGATTGATCCACGTGGGATTGTCTATTTTGATTCATATGGGTTAGCTCCGCCAAGAGAGTTTATGCGGTATATAAATTCTTCGATGAAACTCAAAGAGTTTCCGATTTTTTATTCCACGCTGCCAACACAACAATTAAATGATCCACCGATATGCGGCCGTGAAGTATTAAATGTCCTCGCGGAGATTTCATCGTCACAGAAACCACCTCATCTGGTTGTAAATAAATACACGAGTGGGAAATTACAAGGTAATTTTAGAGAATCAATAAATTGAAAATACTAGAGTCTTTACAATAATGATTAATATTTGGGGACAATCTCTGTCAATGTCGGAACCCACCGCGAAAACATCTGCGGGTTCTATCGAGGATGTAAAAAAAATAATTGAAGATGAAATCGCTGAGACGTTAAATTTAACAAGTGTTGACCCGAACGAAATAGTTGTATTTCAAGATCGCCAGGGTAAATTAAAATGCAGTAATGTGTCATTGGATGACATTTTGATACGGCAGCGCGATGCCGCTGAAAACTCTATTGCGCTGTATTCCAACGGTGGACAACTTAAACCAGGCGCACTTGTGTCTACGATCACCGACGCGATTGCCACCCACGACAACACGATTGCCACCCACGACAACAAGATTGCCGCCCACGACAACACGATTACCACCCACGGCCGTGAGCTGGATGATCATATACGAGGTTATAATAGTTTTCGCAAAAATGTCGTACATAAATTCTTTGGAACCCCGCTTGTGGTTGGCATGACTCTCGCTGAAATTAAAAACTTTCTATCGCTATTCTTTTTTAACAAAGACACGGGAAGGGTGATGAATGAAGATGAAATCAAGGCAAATTATCTCGATATTTACAATGATATTTTTAAACTAATAGAAAATCTTGAGCGGGTACAAAAACCCACCAACGACGTCGTTAGTAAGTTTTTTGGATCCCCACCTGTGGCAGACTCGACTCTCGCTGAAATTAGCGAGTTTATTATCAGGCATACTCACAATGCCTACGTCGCTAATAATTTCTTTGGTGTCCCAGCTACATCTACGATGACTCTCAACGATATTATTAGGTTTATGGTGAGACAAGCAACACTTAATACCATCGTTGATAAATTTTTAGGGAGAACACGCGAATCTGAAACAACATCGTTGACAGATATGACTCTCGCGGAAATTAAAAACGCGTTTGACGAACAAAAACTCACTAACGAGTTTGTTAAAAATTTCTTTAAGGGTTCTGAAAGTCACCATAACACGACGACATATTCTCAACTCCACGGGCATTATCTAATCCAAAAAGGTATAGAATCTAACTTACTTTTGATTTCATTTTTTAAACGCCGCGATGGAACGGTGATAAAAGCTACCGGAATCAAAAAAACCTATCTCGACATTTACGACGATACTGCTAAACTACGAGAAGATTTTGAAAAGGTAAAAATTCCGCATCCAGACATAGGCGTTAAAAATATCGTGTATAAGGTCAATCATGGGACCTTTGATTGGGTAAAAAACTCTAATGCTAAATTGAAAGTCACTAACGTGAAGTGGCCCCATGGTATCTACAGGATGACGTTAATCTCTAACAATCAATTTGATATCATCGTGAAAGGTAAAACCTACTTTGGTGGCACCGCGACAGTAATTATCGCGGGGGGAGAAGAAGAATTTGAGATTATCGCGGTTGATAACACCATTAGATCAACAATAACCTGGTGTTTAGAATTCGTAGGTGAAGTAGACATCCCCTGATCTACTACCCGGAAGATGGCTAATAATTGAAAACACTAGCGGGTTTAGAATAACAATGTCAACAACAATGTCGATGAAATCAATTGAACCGATAATAGTCCCGTTGACGGAGTCAGCGGTATCACAATCGCAGATGACGCCGTCATCGCAATATCGATTCAACACCGTGAAAGAGTTTTCCGCGAACTTGAAATCACTTTCTGAGCGTTATCGTGAAAAAATGAAAAAATACCGACGCAGCGTAGCAATCATCGACATCACCGTATACTCGGTATCCGGTGTGATGGCCAGCGCCGGGGTTATTTTGTCGACGGTGACCATGATGGCTCCGATTGCAGTTCCAATTGCTATCTCCGCGGCAACAACAATTACTGCAGTCGCCACCGCGATAACTAAAAAATTATCATCGTGTTCTCAGAAAAAAACTCAGTGATTATACAGCTCGGTACCGGGTGGTATTTGACGCGTACTCGAAATTATCCGAGTTGATCTCGCTGTCGATAGATAATTCGTTCATATCCGATGTTGAATTTTCCACGATGACCCAGTTGTATAACTCCGCGATGTTGAAATTGGAAATTGAAGACAGCGTTAACAATAATGTCACTACAATTCAACGAATTGCAACTGCTTCAACGAATCGCGGAGAATACCACTCCGATACGAACAAGCATGATATCAATAACATCAACGAACCTAGAATTTAGTGTGAACTTTCCTTCTCCGATTCCAGTGCGTGAGATAGCGCTGGCAAAATTACGAGTGTATCATAGCTGGCCTAATATCAGATCTGTTGCATTTGGCGGTCAGCAACCCAATAACGCACTGGTGTTCTCGTATAAGAATAAACCCGATGGCACTCCAGCGTGGGAAACTGTTTCGTTACCAACTGGGTCGTACCAAATTGAGCAAATCGATGCTGAAATTCAGCGTAGAATAAAATCAATCACTGGAAAAGAATCAAAAATAGCTATTAAACTTCATGAACCGACGCTCTCGTCGTCGATCGAAATAAGCACAGAGGGATACATTGTAGATATCTATAACAGCTCGTTAAGAACAGTGTTAGGATGGCCTGAAAAACAACCGGAAAAATCCACCCCCGACTTAACCATGGACGCAAAATCATATCGTGAAATCAATCCCAGTTATCGAGATAATTTATCTGATATAAGAAAAGGAAGAATCGGCGATAGATTTATATTTACCAACAAAGACACATTGCAATGGGATTTTATCATTAAAAGAACAGCCGACTCATCTGTTACTATTTCATTTACGCTAACTGACGTCCGTGGTTATTTTAATGAAATTAAACAATTATATGAAACACAACTAGAACAACTACGGAAAACAAAATCGCAAAAACACGTTGAAATAATAAATCAACTTATATCTGACATGGAATATATCTATGAACTAATTATTCAAACAATAATTAATGACAACAGCGACAATAAACAACGATTCCTAACCGATTACAATATCACAGAAGACAATCTGCGTAATTTCAAGTTTCCCAAATACAACGCTGATGAACTAGCAAAAATTGTTAAAACCGATATCAAGACGCTACAAAAACCAGATTCAACTATCCTCAAGTATAATAATGATCCAGATGGCGGTGGTAGGCATATTGCCCCGCATAATGTGAATATTTCAACGGTGATTGCGCTCAATTTAGTATGTGATGCAATTGAAGGAAGCTATGAAATTAATCTAGAGCAATCAAATCAAGCTCAGCAGGGATATATTCTTTATTCGTTTGCACCAATAGCTCCTCCAGGATTCCTAATTATTGAAAACCCAATTAATCCTGTCTACATGCGATGCCATAATAATTCGTTAACGAGAATTAATTTCCGACTCACCGACCAGTCAAATAATTTAATTGATCTACAAGAGGAGGTGTTAGCGATTAGTTTGTTTGTGAAATCATAAATGATTTTCGTCCTAAAGACTGGATCAAATATTTGGTTAACCTGTAGCAGCAGAGAGGGTGGATGACAACGACGTTTGGCGTATATAAGGAAATCTTATTTTATCGAATAGACGTCATTTTTTTTACTATTTGGTAGAAGCCTCAGATCATCGAATCGACGCCTCTATAAAGTTGTAGGGTTCACCCTCTCTGCTGCTAAAGAATATTAAAATAATACCAAAATGTTGCAAAACGGGTCAATCTTAATTTGGATTCGTACCTTAATAGTTTAACATTAAACATCCCTATAGAAAATCTTACAAACACAAAGCTGCTTAATTGAAAGAAAGACAAGCCTTAGGGTTCTGGTGAATCGAACTAATTTGTGCACAGCAGCATCTCGCTTTATATACGATTTAGGATGTATCCTAGAGTCCAAAAGGGCATACGTTTTTCTGACTTTGCATCGTAATTTCACTAGAATCCAAAAACCTCTATACCTTTTCCTACCGACTGTTCTCTGTGTCATTAGATAACAATCTGCGGTAACAGTTTTTTTTTTCTCTCAATGAAACACGTGATATTTTATTCATATACTCAACAGAAAAGAAACTGGCTTGTTGCCGAGTATAACTTTGCTGACTTAGAATATAAGAAGAAATGCTCTATACAATATGAGCGAGTTTAGAATTTCTACATAAAAGCACAACCTTTAGTAAATAATACACAATTGTATTACAGTAATAAAAAATATTCTTCTATAATTTACTGAAAGAATTCAATTTAAACACAGCATATAATTTATGTTGTCTCGCAAAAAAAATTTATTATAGCTAGTATTTCTGCATACAGGTCGAAACGCTTTGTCTTGACAGCAATGAATTCTTTTCACAGAAAAACTAATATCGTGTCTAAAGTCAATAGCGTTATTTCTTTTCTTTTAATGATGGCGTCTAAGTAGTCGATACAATCATACAATTCAGGATTTGAAGAAAACAAAACTACAAATTGTAATTTGTTTTTAAACGATTTTTGCAGAACATTGTGTTGATAAATTTCTGGCTCCAGTAAAATTCACTACATCCGAATTTTCCAAAATTAACATTTTTAAAAATGACGAGCTAGATTACCGACTGCATGGCCTACTTTGACGTCATTCTAGATGGAGCCGACCATCCACAAATATAGGAGTGTATCATCATTTTCATTTTCAGAAATAATGGCGGATTTTGTGCAGTATACGGTGACAATTTGTGCTTAAAAAGCAGAAAAAGGATATTAGTTTCCTTTTCTGTGTCTAGACGAGAATGGACGCAGCAATTAGGTATCTAGAAATTATACAGTGTCAAACTGGGGAGTACTAATGAGAAGCATTCTGGGCAGGCTTTATTGCTCACGTGATAATCACCCCCCCCCCCAATCATTACATATCATTATTTAAAAAAAGATTTAGACATATATGACAAATTTTAATTTCATATATATATATATATATATATATATATATATATATATATATATATATATATATATATATATATATATATATATATATATATATATATATATATATATATATCGTCATTTAACCTTTGATTGACGAATTTCTCGTGGAGAAATATAAGCAGCACTTATCATATAACATAGTGAACAATAATATAGTGGGAAATTAGTGATTATATTTAAACTGGACAAGCACAGTTTTAAATGACTACAATATGTTTTTGAAGATTTTCAAAAAAGGTGGCTCAGTTGAATCTATTATCAGTTTACGGGTTTAATGTTATTAACATATCCGACGCCGAGATTTGTGTTTGAATGTGTCACTAGTAATCGTAATTTATTCCAACAATTGTCATTTAGTTTTTTTTTCCCCATAGGTCTATCGATGACCATATTTATCTAAAGTTTTGTTCTCGAATCTGTCACTCAATAACCGTATTTGTCTATTCATTTTATTTTTGTCTCTAGTGGTCATATTTATCGATATATTTTCTTTTTCCCCATCGGTCTAACGATGAACATATTTTTTAAATTGTAGTTTTAGCCGTTTAAATGTCTTAAAGTCTTATGTAATAATTGTTTGTTTCAGCACTTATCGCCAATTCCATACAATACATGCATTATATGTCAACCATTCCATACACTACATGCATTATATGTGTCAACCATTCCATACACTACATGCATTATATGTGTCAACCATTCCATACAATACATGCATTATATGTCAACCATTCCATACACTACATGCATTATATGTGTCAACCATTCCATACACTACATGCATTATATGTGTCAACCATTCCATACAATACATGCATTATATGTGTCAACCATTCCATACACTACATGCATTATATGTGTCAACCATTCCATACACTACATGCATTATATGTGTCAACCATTCCATACACTACATGCATTATATGTGTCAACCATTCCAAACACTACATGCATTATATGTGTCAACCATTCCATACGCTACATGCATTATATGTGTCAACCATTCCATACACTACATGCATTATATGTGTCAACCATTCCATACACTACATGCATTATATGTGTCAACCATTCCATACACTACATGCATTATATGTGTCAACCATTCCATACACTACATGCATTATATGTGTCAACCATTCCATACACTACATGCATTATATGTGGTAACCATGATATTGAAGAGGAATATCATTTACTTTTATATGCACCGTGTATACGTGTAGACCTACTTTGAAAGTACTTCTGGAATAAACCTTTGAATTGTTTAATTATTGTTCATAAACTAAAATGTTAATTTTCTATATTTGCTTATGAATGCGTTTAAAATAAGATACATATTATTATTTCCAGAATAATTTATTACAAAGCTTTTGTATATTTGCTAATCCACGCCTTTCCAGTTCTTGATAATTACAGTTTTGAGTTTATAATAATAATAACTGATTACCTGATAATACCTAATTATCTGATAATACATGATTACCTGATAATACTTGATAACACCTGATAATACCTGATTACCTGATAATACCTAACACTATCTGATAATAACCGATTACCTGATAATATCTGGTAATACATGTACTAACTAAGCTCTTAAAATTGTAGAAGCAGAGTATGGAAACATTTCTGCTTGAGAAATTCATTGATTTATGCTGTCCTCCCTTTGGCTATAAGTTATCAACGATCGTTTTACACTCGCCACCTTTTCGAATTTCCCGCAAGCTAGTAAAGGACGGAAACAAACCGTCCTTTTGTTTGTTAAATTGTGCGTACATAACAACATATATGTACGCATTCCTATCCGCTTGGATCATACTTGCTATCTGCTCCAAGTAGTAACTTCTCTCGCGTTTTAGATGGGCCATCCGTCGGTGAGGGCGATTCTGATTACACACACACACACACACAGTCTAGAAGGTGTTGGTTTTTTTTTTTTGTCTTTGGATACTTAATCTCTCATATATGGACTGTATTTCTGAACTTAATATGTTTAGCGACATCATCACTGAACAAGGTAGGATTCGCATTATTTTCTGCCTTAAATAATTCGACGTACACTAATTTTGGGATTCTGCATAACTAGGGCGGCTTGAGCTACCGAATATATGCCAAATATGGCGTGAAGATTTATTACAAGACGAATACAAAGAGTCATCCATGCAGTAGCACAATCAAGCCGGACTAACTCAGCATAGCCTTGCAATGTACATTGCATAGCCTTGCAATGTACATTGTACCCTGGGTTCTATCTATCTATCTATCTATCTATCTATCTATCTATCTATCTATCTATCTATCTATCTATCTATCTATCTATCTATCTATCTATCTATATATCTATCCCTTAGTCTTGCCGACCGTTGGGGCACCACTGATGACCTGACAACCAGCCAATCTGTTCTCTGACTCTCACTGTGTCACTCAGCTTCAGACCTGTCCACTCTGAGATGTTATCCTCGCATCTTTTCCTCTGTCTCCCTCTCCTTTGCCCTCCCTGCACAGTACCTTGCATGATTGTCTTAGCAAGCCCTGTTGATCGTGTGACATGTCCATACCATTTCATTTTGCGCTTTTTCACATGGTCAATAGCTCTTCATAGGGCCTAATGGCTTGCTTAATTCTGTTTCCCACTTCCTCATTCGTAACATGATCTCTATATGTAGTGCTGAGCAACCTTCGAAATCATCTCATTTCAACAGCTTGTATCCTCCTTTCGAGATTCGCTGTGAGGGTCCATGCCTCATAGGCATATAGGAATACATATGCAACCAAGGAGCGCATTAGTCAGATTTTTGAGCTGACTGAGGTGTTTCTGTCTTTCCAAACTGTCTTCAGCCTTGCCATTGCTGTTATTGTCAGCGCAATCCTGGACAATGTTTCTGGTTTCGATCCCTCGTCTGCCACGATGGCTCCTAAGTACTTGAATATATTAACTGTTTTCAGTTTTTGGTCACTAATCATGCTGTCAGTGCTGATGCCCTGTGTTACCTCCCTTATAGAACGATTTTACAATCAACAAAACTGTTGAACATGACAACTAAGTTTCTTCCAAAAGGTACAATATTTAAATCGTGCATTCTGCGGTAAGCCCAGTTATCATAATTTTATACGGGCCATTAAAGTTTGCTTATTCATACGTAATAATTATATTTTGGTTCAAACGTATTAATGTATGAAACCGGGTCGTCATTTGAATTTTTTAATGGGGGTGGGGGGCATATGACGCGTGTTTTAATTTTCGTATTTTTCATTTATAGGCTACATCAATTTTACACCACATGCAAATCAATACCCAGCACACACAATGTCGTCCTTGGTATAAAAAAGACCTGTATCTGTCTCAGACTTGCTTTGGAATTGATTGATCTATGATACAAATTAGATATGTATATGGTCAAAAGTATGTATGGGGTCAAACGTGTTTATGGGGTTAAAAGTGTTTGTTGGGACACGGGAAAATGTAATGAAAACATTTGTAGATACAATCCAAACACATACAATCCAGCAGCCATTTATTTTTATTACCTTCCATGTATTCTACATATACAATCTATCAACTACTTTTTAAAGATATCCAATCATATACAAGCCAACACCCATTTTTATATCCAAACCAACACCCATTTTTTATAGCAATCCTAGACACCGCACATATACAATCCAAAACCAACTACTATTAGACTAGACAGGAAGGGTTGAAGCCAAGGAAATTAAATCCAAAAACATACCATCCATTGTACCATCTATACCAATTAGCACCCCACCCACTCACCCTCCGCCCACACAAATATAAACACCTTGTTTTATCTTAGAGTTTAAAAGAAAAAGATTAAATCTCACAAACATAATATCCATCACACCATCAATACCATCCGCCCAAACAATGCAAAACGCCTTTATAGTCTCCACACACCAACTGTCATTCCGAATTGGAAAGGTTTGAAGCTAAATATATGAAATGCAATACTATCCACCACACCATCTATAATATCCAACAATCACTACACACTATTCAAAATCCCTTTGCTCCATGATTATTGGTGTATTTGTTTGAGCGCGTTTGTGTTTATGTATAGCATATTCAAAATGAAGACACGATATGCTGGTTTGTCAAACTGGCTAACTCATCGTTTTGTATGTCTATGTATGTGATGGAAAACATCACTTCTAATGTAACGACAAAATGCAACCAGATCGACAGAGAGGTGAAAAAGCATATATGCATGTAGTTATTAATAAAATCACAATGCAACACCATTTCAAATTTCAACATCTTTAATCACACGAATAAGTTCTCAATCATACAATACAAATCAACAATTCAACAATTTAAACATGAACATGTTGACAAGGTTGACAACGTTATTGAGTTAAATTTGACTTCCACTGATCTTTGTATACAGGTACGTTTTGCGGGTAAAGTTAGGATCGAAAAGTCTGGTAACCAAGGTACATGTTAAATGTTAAAACTGGAAACGATCTTGATCTTGGGATCTGTTGATGGATGCATTACTGATAAAGTCAATGAGTAAATGTTTGGGTAACTGTCCACGAGAAAGATTCTGTTCGATCTAGGATTGGAATCCAAAGACAATTGCAGTTATTACAACTTGTCGAATCGGATACTTGGCTGTCATTCTATTCATAATGTGACTAATGTCGTTTCGCGCTTTTGGTAAACTTTCGACACGGTACACCTAGAGTCGGCTTTTTCCGTAAATGCTTGTTCGCTTGTTAGCAATAGCCTTCAATTCTTTTCCGTTCGTGAAAAGATTGTGTGTTTGGTAAGAGTATGTATCTGTGCTGTTTCTGACCATGCTCATATTCAAGTATAAAATATAAATCCACTTCACTGAACAACGAATACATAAAATCGTTGACGGGAGCTACTCTGGCATCGCCAGCTGGATTAGTGTTGCCCGTTTTGACAACTTTGACTTTCAAATATTAACTGTTATTCAGATCAAGGTCATCTTCGGTCTGCCATTTGACTGCAATTCGATCGGGGCTGAGGAAATTAGGGACGACACAATATGAAATTCTGCTCATTGGGATTCTTGTATTTTCGTCATGGTAGGTGGCATAGAAAACAGACCGAATTCTGACATGGAACATACGCAAGAATCTCAGGACATCATTTTCATAGCAAACGGACCGAATTCTGACATGGAACATGCACAAGAATCTCAGGACATCATTTTCATAGCAAACGGACCGAATTCTGACATGGAACATACGCAAGAATCTCAGGACATCATTTTCATAGCAGTCAGAGACGTTCAGTTTGCTCTGGTTAGTCTCTTTTCTGATTTTTCTCTCGAAAATGTTAATGAGCTCTGTAAGAGTTTTAATGTCTCTTTCTACCCTGTCCTTACTGCACCGGATTTCTGTTTGGGACACCATATTAGGGATTAAATCCGAAACACAATACAAGCCAGGACAAAATGTAACAGCCAGGGTTTTAGCATCCTTACAAATAAGTGTCAAGATGATGAGAGATGTTATGATACTCAATCTTGAAACTTTTCTTACGTTCTTCAGGGCTTTGCTAAATTGTATATCGAACATAGAGGCAATCGTTTGGACCAGATATTGGACAAAGAAAAACCCAATATGAAAACCAATTGAAAATTGTGATGTAATTGTATTTTGGAGTCATAAGACATCGGTTTATTTTGGACGAATATTTCTTGCACTTGATCGTACAGGATTTCAACCAAAATAGTGTTTCGATTTTCTTTCATAATTATTTCAACAAAAAGCAACTTCCCAATGAGCTTCGCGATCCGATTGTACGGCATGAGACAATTTGGCTATAAAGTAACGTAAAGTGCTGTTGGGAAATACATCCATGGAACTGTCACTGGGTAATATAAAAACGTGGTTATTCATTATTCACTCGTTCCGCTTTAACAGGTTAACTCGATGTTAAAAGAGAATGATTTCTAACTGTTCCAGAAGAGGACTGTTAATGCTGGTGTGGTTGGATACCGTTGTTACAGCCTAGTATAGTTCAAGGAAGGATCGGGAATAATATAACCGATGCAACTGCTGAGTATAATGGTCCACAATTATTTGTTTACTTGTTGCAAGCTCGGATTGTCGATGGCTGATCTGATGACGCAATACACTACAAAGATTTGGAACAAAAACATGATTTGTGTTTTAAGCACATGTTCTCCACACCACATGACCGGAACTGTTTTTGTAGATCTTCAAGAGAGGAACTCTGAGGAGGAGTGGTCGCTGCTCTGTTTAAAGGCATGATGGTGACCTCTTTCCATAACTGACGGCTTGCTAATAAGTAGACCAAGAATCCAAGCTTGTTCGATATAATTGCCAACGCTCTTACACTTTCTCGAGATGGCGTTTGCCAACGTTACATTTTCTTCCATCGAGAATGCTTTCGGTAAGCAAAACACCGTTTATGTCATCAAATTTATACACTGGAGGATGGTGACCACATACTCGTGCAGTAACGTGAAATAATTCGGTGGTTCATTAGGTCAATAACTTTTATCGAAGGTGCGTCAGGTTTATCCAGTGAGAATCTAATCTCCCGTTGTTAACAGACCATGTTTATTTGGGTCAGAAGTGGACAGTCCAAAAATTTGTTTTATCAAACACAGTCACGTCGTTATTTGGGTGTACTTCTTCAGGTGCGCATCTGATAATGTAATGGTATGATTAACGGTAAGCTTTGGCCAGCCGGGATAAGACGTTGATGCACTTGAGAGCCTGTTCATGTGTAAAGTATCTCCACATGCATTCTTTATATGTAGGTTGAAAACGTTCCACATCACTGGATTTTTTCGAGATTCTTGGTAATGAAAAGATGGATGTAATTTTTCTTCAATTCGTTTTTGAAAGTTTGGTTTAGAAATTGGTGCCATTGTCTATTTCCATACACGGATTACGACAAGTTTGTTTCAGCAACAGATTTAAAGCATGTGCAAACCCAGAGTTCGGTTTAGAAATCAAAGGATCGACCCGATCCGATTCGGAAGTGATGTCGATGACATAAAATAAATATTTGTTACTTGTACTCTGCCAAACGAGAGAAATCTGCTAAATCGGTTTACCATTGGTGATTGATGGCCTTTACTTTGGTTTGACTTCTGGAACATTTCAAACAGATTGTGTTCTGTAACGTGTTCTTGTAACCATCATCGCACATCGGGTAATCGCCAAAATGCAAGCTCGAGTCCCTCCATGAGGGTTCTCTACAGTAAGTCACGCCCTGTTTGCCTATGCTGCTCTTCATTTCGTGGGGCTTGAAGACTTCTAGTCATGTCAGACGAGAAACAGGAGTAGTAAGCGAGGGAGGTTATATCGAATTACCTTTTTCCTTACTACTTTCTGTCTTTATATCTGTCTATCTTTTCTTCCTCATTGTTTCTGCCGACATAGGGTTCAACATAATCTTTTTGGATGCAAGCTTTTATTTCTTCTCGCCGGGGAGTTGGAGAAAGAGTCAACATGGAAGCGGGTGCCATGGGAATTGGAGCAGACGGAGTTTGAAACACTTCTCCTGTGTCTTCTTCTTAGTCTTGCATCTGTGTGGCTGCTTTTGTCTTTATCACTTTGGGTGATTCGCTTTTTTTTCATGGCCTTGAAATCTTTTGAAATCCTTCAAAGTCAGTTTAGCTGTTTCGTCTAAAGCTTTCTCATAAAAGGTTTGGAGACGTTGCTAAACCTGACCATACAGTTGCGATTTTTCTGTTTCTGACACATCAGTGTGATTCATCAACGATTGTCATTCTTGTTGTAATTGTGACATACATCTCTGTGAGATAAGAATTAGGAGGTAAATTCCATCCATCGTTTGTCGGGCACTAAAGTCAGCTTTAGTCATCCATGAAATTCGAAAGCATCTGTATGAGACCTCCCATAGAAGGGTTCCTTTTGATATCCCCAGGATACTTTCTAACAGCGACCCAACCATCGATCTCAGCAAAGAAGCAGTCACTTATAGCAAGGTTCCTATCCACATGGGTAGAAATTCTCCTCGCTGATACAATATGTTCTTCTTTTTTTGTTATTGGTGACCACTTTCTGGCCATTTGGTGAAGAATGTTCTGATGTTTTCTTAAGTATTTTTCTGCAACCTAGACAAAGGTTTCGCACTTTTCAAGACCTTCAAAAAACATTCAAACACAATATCGATGATTTTGTTTGGGTCTGCTTGATTGAGATGTTTAGCATCGTGGACTGGTTTTCCTCAGTATGGACAACATTTGCCAGTGTTGTCTAAACGAGGAGGTAGTCCTTTTTTTTATTTTCTTTAGTGTCTTTGGAGGAGAGTGGCGTTGCGCTCTTCTTTGGTGTGATATCTTTTTCTGTCAGAAGCAAAAGAGCACATAAGGGAGTCGCCGGACACACGTCTTTTTATACCGGAATTTGTTTCCACTGATGGTCTGCTCATAGTAGCGACTTCATGACGGGCATCACTTACCGTTGAAGTATTTTCAACAGACTAAATTGTGACAGTTCTTGTTTTGATAAATCCACTACAATTTGCAGTATCCCTTGTCTGTTTTGGACATTGGTTTTGGGTTAAGATAATTTTTCTTATCGGACGTTGCAACAGCCAAAGAAGAAAAATAGGTCTTCGCATCTGTAGTAGTTCATTTAGAAATAGGTTTTCATTTTTTCATCAAATCAGCTGACATATATTAAATCAGGTTTGGCAGGGTTATTTATGGGAGTACAATTGGGTACAAGCAACAGTGCCTCTTTTTCTGGTAAATATTTTCTACAGGCTTTTCTTCTTCCTTTTGAAACTTCTGTTCTTGGAGTGTGCACTGACCGTGACAACAACCGCTCTTCTTTTTGGACCTTCTTCTGAAAGAGAATTTGTTCTGGGTTGTCACTTAGGCAGTAGGATTCCATTTTAAGAGGGCGCGATGACACCGCTTAGAGAACAGCTACTCACAAGTTACAAAATGATTGGACTTTTGGTTTAATATCTGTTCTCGGAACTTCCATTTGTGACACATACACCATGTTTTCAATAAAATAAAACGAAGTTGAGAGCATGTGATGGCTAATATATCCTCGAACGTGAATTTATCGGAGTACAATAAGAAGCACCATTTGGCAATGGTAGAGGTTTACATCAAAGGACAGATACTTCCGTGTTCAGAAACAACTGTCGAAATTTTCAACAACAACGGAATAAAATTTCTACATCTGATCGGCAATACATTAACATTTCTTCCTGAAGTTCAAATGGGATGGAAGCGTAACATTGGTAAAAAGCGTAAAAGGCTTCTCGTTGTTAGTTGTGTATTTTGTCGGGTCGTATTAGTGAAAGTCAGGATAATGCGGGAAGACATGATATTGTCTTAGTGACACCTGGATTTGTTTAACCGTTCTGTGGACATGTACTTTTATGCTCATGTAGGTGTACCCAGTCTCTCCGAAAATTTCGGCGCCATCCAAGTCACAAGTGGTTACATATGCATTATTTTAATTCTCTGATATAAATTTATATTGTTGGAAGGTACAAATGACAGAATGGTAGCCATTGAAATAGCATCATATTTTTCAAATTGATTTACAATTTAATTTATGCAGCATAGATATATATCAATAACAAGTATATGCCATCTTAAACATATTTGTCGCTATTTTCGCAATATCCTAGTAACGCACTTTTCATAAACTGGAATCTACATGGCATCTGCTTATCATTCATTTCCCACAATCATCTCTCCAGTATATGTATTACCGCTGCCTAGTTCCGACA
The DNA here is from genome assembly GCA_029339505.1 of Unio delphinus. Lineage (NCBI taxonomy): Eukaryota > Metazoa > Mollusca > Bivalvia > Unionida > Unionidae > Unio > Unio delphinus. Next base: position 10,752,600 of record JAQISU010000109.1, on the reverse strand, counting down.
GTTATCTTCCCTACATACTGTGGTGTAAATTATTCAGTATTCGTCAGAATTAATAATAAAAAATCGTAATATCTTATAATGTATGACATCTTTGCTGCAAACGACTGAAAGGAACATTTATTTCACCTAGATGTACTGAAAACACGTTGATATCGTGTGATCTTCATTCGGAGTATCATCGTCTTTTTCCAATGCGAGCCGAATAATTTGACTTTCTTCAAGTGTTGTAAAAGACCAAGGACATTCCGATTATTGTAATCATACCATGAACATGACAAGTTGTGACACTTTTATATTCACAAGGTTACTGAAGTTTTACCTAGTGTATCTCACAGATGCTCGATGCGAGCTTTATGTTGAGAAAAACAAAAACAATTCTGAAGGAAAAAATCATACAGAGTGGTGACGAAAATACCTCAGATTACCCCGATGACCCGTTCTGACATAGGATCCTCTCTATCATATCACATATGAGTTGTTACATGAGCTCGCAGCACTTGTCCCAGAAGACGAATCGCGAAAAGCCCACCTTTGGAGCCTGTAACTTCAGTTTGGTATAACGCAGAAAAGTCAAGGATGACTTGATGAATAGAAACATATCTCAGAAGTAAAACAACCCATATAGTATGGTATTGTGCCTTTAAAGACGGAAGTAGTAGAAGGAAATTGAGGGTCATAGGTGGAACCAAGTATTTGGAAAGTTACGTACCTTCTCTTGTACGTACCTTCCACTGGTCATCCACTGCATTCAACCTAGTCTCCGGCATGTCTCGACGTTGTCATGCTAATAGATGTTTTTTGGTGAGAGTGTGAGGTCAACGAACTGCGTAGCTCTTCCTCACTTAAAACAATGTTGCTGCGCAAGTCATTCTCATTCATCACCAACTGAAGTCCTGTGTCGACAGGCAAGCGACGCAGTGGCAGGTGTGGTTACACTGGTAGCCGTAGCCGAGCAGCAGAGGGGGCGAATCCTACAACTTTTTCCAGGCGTCCATTCGCTAATTCAAGGCTTCCTACAAATACTGTACTTTCGGCAAATTAACGCTTCAGTGAAATCCTAAATTGCTAGCAATTTCAGGGATTTTCCAGCAAAAAAAAAAAAATGACGCCATGTCGCTGTCGCCACCGTGGGTTAACAAATTATTTCAACCGAATATTTGATCAAGTCCTATACGACGAAAATCATTTATGATTTCACAAACAGACTAATTTGTAACGTCTCGTCTTGTAAATCAATCAAATTATTTGACTGGTCGGTGAGTCGGAAATTAATTCTCGTTAGTGAATTATTATGGCATCGCATATAGACTGGATTAATTGGATCCTCAACAATTAAAAATCCTGGAGGAGCTGTTGGTGCAAATGAATAGAGAATATACCCTTGTTGGGCTTGATTTGATTTCTCTAGATTAATTTGATAGCTTCCTTCGATGGCATCACATACTAAATTGAGCGCAATCACCGATGAAATATTTACATTATGCGGGGCAATATGTCTACCGCCACCATCTGGGTCATTATTCCATGTTAGGATCAATGAATATTTCACGGGGTGATATCTTTTCCATGCGTCGTCAATTTTTTTAAAACCAATATCGATAGTGTCGTTAAGTTGTTTCTTTAAATCTGATACTTTATATCCTGGTAGTTTGAACACAGGAATATCTTCCAAGCGGATATTATATTTTTTTGCAAATTCTCTTCTCGACATGGGGGAATTATCATCGAGTATATCTTGAATAATTTGTAAATTAAAATTTTCCATATCATCAATAATTTTGTTGCATGTTTCTATGACGCTGATAAATTCATCTCGAGTGAGAGTACCGGATTTAAGAGATATTAACAATAGTGAAAAATCATTATTCATCTCTGTGAAATTTTTAGTGATTTCCTCTTCTCCAATTCGATAATATCTATTACCACGGCCTTCTATTACCACAGTGAAAAAAAATTCAATTTGGTGTATTCGCTATAACTCTTTATTGGATTATCAGGTTTTATCTTATCGGAAACGTAATCAGATTTTTTTGGTTCTGGTATATTAACGGTTTTTTCCCGAGGTGGGTTTTCAGGCCAACCTAACACTGTTCTTATTGAGCTGTTATAAATATCTACGACGTATCCCTCTGTGCTTATTTCAATCGCGGATGATAATGTTGGTTGATGAACTTTAATAGCTATTTTTGATTCTTTTCCAGTAATCGATTTTATTCTACGTTGCGATTCAGCATTAATTTGTTCAATTTGGTACGACCCAGTTGGTATGGAAACAACGTTCCAGTCTGGGGTGCCATCGGGTTTATTCTTATACGAGAACACCAGCGAATTATTGGGTTGTTGACCGCCAAATGCAACTGACCTGATATTGGGCCAACTATTGTATACGCGTAATTTAGCTAGCGCTATCTCTTTCACAGGAACCGGGGAAGGGAAATTCACGCTGAATTCAGGGTTTGTTGAGGTTATTGATATCATACTTGTTTTCACCGGAGTGGTATTTTCTGCTATTCGTTGAAGTAGTTGAAACTCTTCGAGTTTTAGTGACATTATTATTATCATTGTTTACAATTTCTAATTTTGATACCGCGGAATCATAAATACGTACCATCGCGGAGAACTCGTCTTCGGTAATTAATGAGTCATCAATCGATGATGATATCAACGAGGATAATTGCGAGTAACCGTTGGATGCTATTTGATGTTTTACTGTATACTCGTTGAGTTTTCCCTGGGAACATAATGATAATTTTTTAGTGCTTGCATTTGCAACCCCAGCAATTGTTGTCACCGCGGATATACAAATTGGAACAGCAATCGGAGCTATCATTGTCACTGAAGACAGTATAATACCAGCTCCGGCCATTACACCAGATACTGAGTACACTGTAACGTCAATGACTGTAATTCTCCTGCGATATTTTTTTATTTTCATTGCATACTCCTCAGCGAGTGTTTTGAGTTTGATTGAAAATTCTTTGACTGTATCATAGCGATATTGCGATGATGAAATCATTGGTGACGTCGTTGATGTCATCGTTATTGTAAACACCATCGTTGAATTAATTTTATACATGTATATTTGTTACAAATTCCATAATCCACTATATTGTTTTTCTAACCGTGTTATCTTTAACCGCTTGCATTTCAAATTCTATACCGTTTGGATGATATTTAAATGTTACCACGTTGATACCTGTTGTAAAAATAGATTTGTTAACAGCATTTCTACATGTTATTGTAAATTGATCATCAGATATTATTGTAAATCGGTAAATCGCATTACTGTAATCCCTGCCAGAGGGAACACCCCAGAATACCGTGGTATCGGCGTCTCTGATCCAATCGAGAGTTCCGTACCGAACCACATACACAACATTACGGATACCATCTACGGAGTGTGGAATTTTTACCTTATCGAGTCGTTCGACCCTTTTAGGAAAATCATCTTTGACGGCATCGATTGTTGTTTTACTCTCCTCGATAGATTTTTTAATATCAGCGATTTCATTAAGTTTTTTGATTATTTCCGAATATGTAGTTTTAACATTTTCGGATGTTGTTGTTGTAAAACAATTATCAGTGAGGTCATTGATGACCTTTTGATCATCAATAAACGAAATAATTTCAGCGAGAGACGGCGTAATTACAATCGGGGATCCAAACTTATTGATGACATTTTTGCGAAATTGGTTATAATTTTTCACATGATCGTCAAATTCTTTATCGTATTCGGCAAGTTTATCTGTGATTGTAGATATAAGTGCGCCCGGTTTGAGTTTGCCATCGTTGGAATACAACGCTATTGTGTTTTCAGCGGCGTCACGTCTTCGTATTAAAATGTCATCCAACGACACATTACTGGTTTTCAATTTGCCCTGGCGATATTGAAATACAAATATTTACCCGGGGTCAACACTTGCTAAATTCAACGTCTCAGCGATTTCATCTTCAATTATTTTTTTTACATCTTGTGTTTCCGTGGTGGGTTTTTCTAACGCTGATAGAGGTCGTCCCCAAATATCAATCATTATTGTTAGCGCAACTTGTGTTTTCAATTTATGGATTTTTTCACTAAAAACCTCTCACTGGTATATTCGTTTACAATCACATGGTGTGGTTTCCCCGGTGGAAAATTCTTTGAATTTTCACTAAAGGATTTTAATGATATCTCCGCTAGGACATTTAATACTTCAAGGCCGCATATTGGTGGATCATTTAATTGTTCTGTTGGCAGCGTGGAATAAAAATCGGAATTGAGCGATTTGATATATACCGCATAAACTCTTTTGGTGGGGCTAACCCATATGAATCGAAATAAACAATCCCACGTGGATCAATCGCGTATGCAACCCAGTGAGTTCCCTCACCATTGGAGTTATCAAGATTGATGATACCGGTTTCAACGTTATTTGGTTTTCTCGGTAATTGATCTCTCATAAAAACCCCTCTGAAGTTTTTTTATCGCTAGTTTTTTAGCAACATCAATTAAATCAAAATTGGACATGGGAACAATTGGGTTTTCAACTAATAACCCGTTCCTGGTATTCTTAAGCCGCTCCCGCTGTACCATGAATACGGGGTTCCTGGTAGTCTTAGACCCTTTCCCTTTTTTTTACCCTTGCCCAGTTGCTTTCTTTAGTGCCATCCCTGCCGCGGTACCAACGGCTCCCAACGCCGCCGCTTTCGCCACCGCTGGGGCAGCCGCTGCAATCAATGCTGGTATTGCAGCTAATAATGGAAATATACCACCTGATTTTATCCTGTTGGCGATTGCAGCCTTCGAAAATACAATTTGAACCCCTCGCTTATTCTTTAGCGCATCATTGAAATGTTTTATTTGACGATCCGTTAATGATATTTTATGTGTACCGCCGAACATCTGCTTTGGTTTCAACGTTATTGTGGTTCCGCATTCTTTAGCGGATTTTGATTTTAATTTCTTGACCTGACCATCAGTCAACTTGACACTAACAACACTATATGGCATTTTATTGTAAAACACACTATGCTTTCAATTGATCTAATTGTGAAATCGTAAACGATTTTCACGATTTCAACAAGAATTTTTCAATCAAAGATTTTCCACTGGTGCATCAATAAGTCTCATTCGTCCACCAACGCCTTCAAGTAGCATTGATTTATCACTGAGAATGACAGCAACCGCTCTATAATTAGGGACAGCAACACCAGCAAGGGGAACTATACGAGCTCGAAAATGTATGTCAACAACGGATTGCCTTGTTAAATCAAGATGTTCCAGCGAAAAGTAATAAATCGAATAGAGGCTTTTGAAATCAAGTTGCGATATTTGTAAACCAGTATCAACATTTTGATCACGACCCATATATGACAGCATTCTATGATACACACGTGCTATGTGGTTTTTATTGTAATCAAGCTGTATATCCTCGGATTGTTACTGTTGTCCGTTTATTCTCAGCGAAACTTCATTTACTCCTAATTGATCAAATATCATATGACTATGTTCTTGGGAACCTAACCTATCCCTAGTCTGTAACGCTACAAATATATGGCGTGGAGCTGAAACCTCTTGTTTTGATGCCAAATGCCATGTAAATGTAACATCTACATTATCCTCCTTGGCATCAGTCGTTGTTGTTAGCCAACTTAGCAGTGATTTGTCGCCTGTGTCCATAAATGAGAATATCCGCTCTTCTGCGGTAATTGATGGGGTCATTACTGGCATCCACAAGACCAATTTAGTTAAAATGACTTCACCATCGGCAACGCCAGCAGCACGCCAGATAGTATCATTGTCATTGCCTTTTCGCACTAACGCGATTGTGTGTTTAGCTCCGTAAATAACTTTTCTAACATTTCTGCAGAATCCGAAAATATGATGCAACGGAATTGCACATGAAAATTGTCGACGCTGTCCTTGCAACGTTGCTACTCGTGTTGCAAACCCTTGATTGAAATTGCGATTAATATCTACGACATCAAAGGTATCAGCCGGTCTAGTATATCCGGCTGGTGCTGGATCAACTGTGGTATCTCGTGTTGCTTTTACCATAGTATAATTAATGTGATCAGCGTGATTATTAATATCTTTTGAAAACATCATAGACGGGCCAGCCGACCTTGTATAATCATCAGAATATCTTGCTAGCCCGATTATTGTTGTTGAAACATCAACCTCACGGTCTATTGATTCAATTTCTTTTCCATCAATGAGATATCTTGCACTTTCAAATAACGCCATTATGCCATTGTTGACGAACCCAACTCGGATATTTCCGTCATCTGCATATGGTGTATCAGCTGCAACATTTGTTACGAGTTCTCCCTCAATTTCAATAAACGCCTCACACGGTAAAAAGTATTTACTGGTATCTTGAACTTGAAATTCAATTCGCGATCTTAGGTTGGGTTGTATAGCATGATGGGAATAGTATTGATAATCGTGGACAGAATCATCTTTGCGCACTAGGGCATCTAAATCCAACGCCGGATCAGCTGTTTTTTTTAACATTATTATTATTATTCATATTAGTGTTTTCAATTGAAAACGTTAGAGTTGAAAAATCAAAGATTTCACTAGCGATGAAAATTCTTTGAATTTCTATTTTGTTTGAAACCACTTCCCGCTATCATATTTGCAATAGTATTACTCTATGTGTATGGTGTAGCCGCCAGCGGCGCAGCCACCAACGACGCTAATTTCTGATCCACTGAGTTATTTATTATTTTACTAACCCGTGCAGGCATTTCCGCTGTGCTGTTGAATTTAAGCGCGATGGAACATCTCATAACTTCTCAACATTTCGAATTGATGGTGTTGTTGATGCCACCATGAACGAAAAAAACGCAGCTACGATAATATCACAACTTGACAGCAAAATAAAGTATTTATTTAGATGAATTTCATTATCGGAGAATCAACCGGTTGGATTATACGAGACAAATTTGAACCAATTCTCAAAGACAAGAAAACAGTCGTTGTTAGCCATGATTCTAAGCCGGGTCTGTTAACTGGAATTGACAAACCATACTATGAACAAGCATACCCTGAAACAGCAGTTGTTTATGGGATATATCCGTTAAATGAAAAACCTGATATAGGAAAACTAAAACCAATGAAATACTCGTCGCCGGCGACCTCGTCGCTGAATTGTGTAGCAGAACGAATAATAGAACACTTCACAAATCCGTTGCGTGGAAATAAATTGACCGATCTAAGACGCAAAAAAATAAATGACTGGGAATTAACAGTTAGGAAGAACGGAGCAACTATTAGCGATATAGCGAAATTAGAAACATCACTGAGATTTCCAATAACCGTTATGACGATAACCGGAAAAGTATTATATGAATCAAAATATAATAAAAATGAAGCCCCAATTAAAATTATTGATCATAACGAACACGCATGGACATCCGCGGTCACAATATTTCCACGGAACAGAACAATAAAGTATATACCCGAGGAATTCTTGGGAGAAGAATTTTCCAGGGATGGTTTTCTCGTTGAAGAGAAACTATTCGATGCTATTGCGCATTTGAGTAAAAATGACCCCGTGTCAGTGTGGTTACTTCGCAGCGCTGAAAATCAAACGGATGTTTTCATCAGTTTGTAAGACCAAATGGTGAATTATACCGCACTGAAGCGTTTCACAACAAGATGAAAAAAAACCAGCTATGGGGGAAGCCACCGATGAACAATTATTGACAAACTGTTTTACAATTCCATCGGTTGCAGCTCATTTTGCAAGAAAGAAAAACACATGGAAACCAACACGAACTGAATTCTTGCCAGATATTGAGGCTAGTTGCTTCGAATTTAATCATGGTGAGTTATACAATAACAAATACGACCGTGAAAGTATCATTTCAGTTGATATGGTTGCTTGTTATCCAGCGAGTTTTCTTGGTTATGGAGAGTGTACTGAGTATTTTAAACGATTTAGACGATTAATGGACCTCTGCCTGATTTTGATTTGACCGGTTTTGCTCGTGTAGTATCATTCGAATTCGCAGCAGGACTTCATCGCGCTTGTTATATTTGGATTGGTAGACACATGTCTGAAAAGAAGTGGCTACCAATAGCGTTATTACGGTTCATGATTGATACAAAAATGTTAATTTCGTTGACAGTCAGTGAAGCAATTATATCATATCGGAAACAAACTAATGTCTGGTTACCAGAACCAGAAAGTCTTGATAGTATAATTGACGAATCCAGAAAACATATTCAGGCAAATGAAAAATATATCATTGAGTGGTCCAAACGGGTATTTAATCAACGAAACAACGAAGCAAAAGATCTCGGCAGAAGAATAATTGGAAAATTCAGTCAGGGTGGCAAATGTGACTATAAAAGATATTCTTCACGGTTGATTATAGAATATGACTTTGTAATTGCAGATGCAGTATCTAAAAGCATATATGTGGATCGCAAGGACGCTTTGTTGTCCAATGGAACAAAATTGGGTACAATTGTTACTTACAGCGACGGTTACAGTTCTCCGTATACACATTTGAGGTCGTCTATGCTGGGTTATCCTTGTATCAATTTATTTTCAATGATAAATAGATTTCCTGACACTGCAGTTAGAGTTGCAGTTGATTCATTTTATATTGACAAAACGTACATCAACGAGGTGACTAAATTTACTTGCGGTAGCTAAGCTACTGGTGACGAGCACTGGGGTACATGGAGAATTAAAAAGGAAACACTGCATGATTATTCTGAATCAGCAGACGTTGAGATTAAAAACAGTTACATACAAGGAGATAATTTCTCAGAACGTTCTAATGCACCACTGATATCAGATCCGATTTGTAGATATAAAACAGTTTATTTAAACGGATGTGGAACATCGGGAAAGAAGACTCGGGCAATTGAATTATATTATGCAGATCTCATAGAAACAAATTTAAATTTTTTATGCCACATGTTGCACATCTACCAGTAAGTGCTGATCTGTTATTGCTAGTTGTAATCGTCGTCACATCCTTTGTGCTAGTACGCGTTTTACACTTCACACAATATAGATCCATAATTTATGTATAGAGATATGAATGTAATTGATTTTTCAGCGACTAAAACAAGAGAACCAGTTAAGCATCATGCAGCGCTACCAAACTCTATCCGCGCAATTATAATCGGGACATCTGGATCCGGCAAGACGCAATTGTTGCTCAATTTAATAATGAGATGGATGAAGTGGGATAAGTTGCATTTAGTTGCTTCTAGGTAAGATGATCAGCGATGCTACGAAGTGTTAAAGGATTTTAACGAGAATGCATCATAAATTAAAGGTGAGAACGTCATTGATTTTATAACTGATATTGACGAGGCACCATCCGTGGATGACCTTGATGGTAGCATTAACAATTTAGTCGTATACGACGATGTAATGTTAGACAATCAAAAAAAAAAAACCCAGCTAGAATATTTTCCCGAGGCAGGTATAAAAACACTTACGTGATATATGTCACTCAACGCTACACTCAGATTCCAAAAGTGATCAGAGATAACTGTAATATTCTTGCTGTATTCAACGGCGTTGATACACATACGCTACGAAATATTTGGCAGACATGGTGCTCCGATATGGACTTCAATCAATTTCGAAATTTCTTTAGTCATGCTCAGTCGGTCCCACACGGATTTATAACAATAAATTTGCATGACCCTCGAACACGATATCGTATCGGACTTGATCAAATATTCGGTTGAAATAATTTGTTAACCCACGGTGGCGACAGCGACATGGCGTCATTTTTTTTTACTGGAAAATCCCATAAATTGCTAGCAATTTAGGATTTCACTGAAGCGTTAATTTGCCGAAAGGACAGTATTTGTAGGAAGCCTCGGATTAGCGAATGGACGCCTGGAAAAAGTTGTAGGATTCGCCCCCTCTGCTGCTAGCCGCAAACCTGCACACAGGCGAATCAGGCCATTACGATCGTTCACCACTGACACGGAGCAGCACTGGAGTTCGACAGCCCCAGCCCCCGAGCGACTAAACAGCCCACTTCAGGAATGCACTGCTCACCTCCCTAGCGTGAAGGAGCAACTAGAAAATTTGCCTGCTCTAAACGTCTCTAGCCAGCACACTGCGGATGACGAGGGCTCTACTTCAGCGGTCATAAAAGAACTTCAGGATTGTTCCTCTCACACTAGATGCATGGAATGTGCGCACTCGACATAGATGATGTGAAAGATCCAAGTGGAAAACTGCCCTAATAAAAAAGGAACTCGCCAAATACAACATGAACATTGCTGCCTTGAGCGAGACCTGGCTTGCAGGAAAAGGCGAACTCTGTAAAAGGGGCTACTGGTACACTTTCTTTTTGAGCGGCCGAGAAAGTGAAGAGAGCAGTGAGACTGGTGTTGGCTTTGCCGGGAAGACTGCACTGATTGACGAATCAGCTGGACCTCCCAAGAGAGTAAAGGACAAACTCATGACCATCAAACTCCCCCTCTTGTCTGTAAGAAAGCCATAACCTGACGTCATGGATGCATCTTCGCCTTAAGCACTGACATCTCATCGACTACGTCATTGTCAGGAAGAGGGACAGGCAGTATGTGCGTGTCACAAAGTCCTTGTGCGGCGCTGACTACTGGACAGACCACTGCCTCATCATCATCAAGTTCAACATCTACAGCGAGCCCAAAAGACGTCCACAAGGAACGAAGGCTAATGAACTGAAATGCATCAGTGCCAAACAGTCTCTCGAGGATGCCCTGGAAGAATGTTTGAAATTCACCCCTCTTTACAATCAAACTCTGGAGACCAGCTAGACGGATTCAGAGAGCTGGTCTATGGCACTGCTTCGGAAGTCCTATGACCTTTAACCAGAAAGCATGAATACTGGTTTGACGAGAACTGAGGCGAGATCAAGCAATTGCTGGATGAGAAATACCGACTTTTTTAACCCTACCTCAACATCCTCAAGTCCACCTTGGTGAAAGATGCGTACAGCAATATACGCGCAATTGCGCAGCAGAAACTATGTCAGGTGCAAGACACATGGCTGAGCAAGAAAGCTCACGAGATCTAGTGCTACGCAGACCAGCATGACATGAAGAACTTCTGCAATGCCCTGAAAGAAGTGTATGGACTTATGTATGTAGTGTATGTAGTGAACCGCTTCTCTTACCTTGGCAGCACAATTTGCGTCACTATTGACGACGAGGTGAACCATTGCTAGAGCAACGCAACTTTAGGGAGATTGAATGACAAAGTCTGGAATAGAAGATATATTTGTATCCATACCAAACTAAAGGTTTACAGGGCAATTGTATATCCCACACTACCTTACGCGAGACGTGGACGGTGTACCAAAGCTACGCCAAAAATCTGAACCACTTTCACACCACAAATCTCACGAAAAGTGGCAGGACAAGATTCCAGACACTGAGGTACTCTCCCAAGCAGGTCTTCCCAGCATTCACAACATCCAGATGCAGTCCCAGCTACGCTGGGCTGGACATGTACACCAGCCAAACCACCAGCTGCCTAAAGGACTCTTCTATGGCGAATCGCAACGAGAAGAGCGATCCCATGGAAATCAGAAGAAACGCTTAAAAGACAATCTGAAAGATGCATTGAAAGCGTTCTACATAAACCATGATTCGTGGGACCAAACAACAAGCGACCGAGTTACTTGGCATTCCTCTGTGCACACTGGCTCCAAATCTAGCAGGACAGCAGCTGAAGAGCTGAACAGGTAAGCCGGAAAGCATGTGTACCACTAATCCCCTGGCCCTTATGCAAACGAACATTCATCAGCCACCAGCGCACGCACAGAACAAAACCAGCCCCTCCATCCATCGGATAATTAGAGAGGTCCTCGTCGCATCGAAGGACGAACAACACAACACACACACACACACACACACACAACAACAACAACAACAACAACAACAACAACTTCTCTCATATATAGTATGATAGAAAAGTTCCTATGTCAGAACGGGTTATGAAGCTAATCTGAGGTATGTTTGTCATTCTGCATGATTTTTCCCCCCTTCAGATTATTGTTGGTTTTTCTTTCAACATCAAGCTCGTGTCGAGCAGATTTGGAAAACAGTTGGAATCACATCACAATTAATACTTCCAGTTCCAGTTCAGTACCCGTAGTTCTAGTCTAGTTTTAGAACATTTTTTTCCTCTCTCCATTTGGTGGTGATAGAAGAGTTATATTGATGCATCTTTGGTATGGATTTAAAGTTAATTGTTTATTCTTGAGAATAGGAGCTCTGAGAGTGGTTGTCAGTGTGTAATTTGGCGACAGTGCACATGGAGTAATAAGGTCTTGGTGATGATCCGGAAATAAAATCAGTGTTATGTGTACATGATGTTATGTTTACAGTGCAGCCGCTCAAAAAAATGCCGGTGAACCCTGACAAGAACTTCACCGTGAAGTCATTTTTGGATGTATTTTAGATTAACATATGATTTATATTTATTGTCACACAGCTGAAAGGTCAGTGCTGAGAAATATATGTAGAGAACATATAGTAAAATTAATTGTGGTGTATGGCCAGTTGGTAGCCATGATATGTATAGTCACAGAGAAAATCTGACTGCACGTAAGTCTATGAAGCGCATAGTTTATTGTTTTTAAATATCGTTTTTTAATAAAATGTTTGTCGATAGTGGTCGCTTGAAGAGGCATAATAAAGGAAACCCATATAAGTGTGATTTTTGTAACAAAGTGTTTACTCAGTGTTCAGAATTAAAGGCGCACCGAAGGATACATACCGGAGAAAAACCGTACAAATGTGAAGCCTGTGATAAAAGATTTAGTCAGAGTGGAAATTTGACTGTGCACATGCGACTGCATTTTGGTGAAAAACCATTTCAGTGTGAAGTTTGTAATAAAATGTTTTATCAAAATGCAGATTTGAAAATGCATATCAGGATTCATACAGGAGTTAAGCCTTACAAATGTGAAGTTTGTGATAAAGCTTTTGTTCAAAATGGACATCTGGTGGGGCACATGAGGACACATTCTGGAGAAAAGCCTTTTAAGTGTGAAATTTGTGACAAAATGTTTTCAGAGAGTGCTAGTTTGAAAACTCATATGAGGATCCATACTGGTGAAAAACCATATAAATGTAAAATTTGCGATAAAAGGTTTATTCAAAATGGACATTTGGCGGGTCATATGAGGATACATTCAGGAGATAAGATATTCAAATGTGAAGTTTGTTCTAAAATGTTTTATCAGCGTGCGAGCTTGAAGCAACACATAAGGGTCCATACTGGTGAAAAACCCTACAAATGCGAAGTTTGTGATAAATGCTTTAGTCAGAGTGGGAGTTTGAGGGTTCACTTGAGGACACATTCTGGAGATAAACCATTTAAATGCGAAGTTTGTTATAAAGTGTTTACATACAGTCATGTTATGAAGGCTCACACGAAGATGCATACTTACAAAAATGAAAACATGTGAAATGTGTGTTAAAATTTTGTAGCAGTGTAGACTATTTTGGAGAGACACCTCAGATAAAATCCGTGAAGTTTGTCATAAATGTTTACTCACAGCTGTAGCACAAGTCATACAGGTCATGTAGTCCTACAGTGTAAAATGTTTCTTCTGATATCTATATTTAGGTAAATGTCGTACTGCCAAAATATGATGATGTGTAGAGTATTCACTGTCGACTTACAGGAGAATGAGGCCAAACTTTTTGGAAGATCTGACAAACTTGGTTGTTGTTGTTGTAGGACTTAATGCCATTTTTCAGCACACATGGCAGCTAGTATTATTGGTGGAGGAAGAACCCGGGAAAAACCCCGGAAATAACCACTGACCCACGAGTAGCTTCTGGCAAGTTTTCTCACATAACTACATTAGACGAATCTTAGACTTGAACTCACACAGACAGAGGTGAGATGGCAGTGATCCATAACGGATAGCGCTTTAGACCACTCGTCCACTCGGGGCCCTGACAAACTTGGTGACCCATATCAACGCTTTCCACAAATTAAAGTTATATTGCTTTAACTGGACTTTATTTACTGTAAAAACCTTTCCAAATGGATTTAAATTCAGACAAAAGAAAAAAGGCTGTGTTTTCAAGTTCCATTAGCTTACATTTCAGTTAGCTTTGATCGTATGAATGCTGGGGAAGCCAAAATAGGTTAAAGCGATGATCAGTACTGCAATTTGAATAAAACTTTCAGAATATTTACTTCATTATTAGTATATATTTTTAATTCATTTTGTTAAGAAACATACTTGAACTTCATCCAATTTCAGCTATCCCAGCTTTCCATTACATTCAAACTAGCTAAAATATAGGCCAGTGGAACCTTAAAACAATTGTTCATTGCTTTTGTAAAAGTCATAACTGCAGATTTATTCAAAAGAGCATCATTCTTCATGATTTTGTTTTAGTTTATATTCCATGATTATTTTTGTTTCAGGTTTCACATGATTAAAAGGACCTTGAAAACTATTGTTTAACAGTAGTCAAAGTGGCTTAGAAAAAGCCTGGCTTTGATTGTTTTATATTATAATCCAAAACCATTTTGTCTGCTTAGACTCATTGTGAAATCAACTAACATTGATAGAAGCTTAAACATTTATGATGATAGATTGTATGCATATTCTTACTTTGTCACAGTGCTTCAAAATGATTTAGTTTATTTAATGAAGGACTTTTATGTTTTTTGAAAGATGAAAGGGAGCTATTGAATGAATTAGTGTTGCTGTTCATATCCATCACATGGGTAATAATTTCAGTAATTTAAAATTAACATCTGTATAGAAGAAATCAAAATTTTCCTGTAGACTTTGAATACTTGTATTCTGAGGAACTTATAATCAATAAATACTATGAAGTTGCTTACAGAAATCCAGATATTAAAACCAAAAATTTCATCTTTCTTTCCTAATTATAAATCTTGAGATAATAATAATAATAATAATAATAATAATAATAATAATAATAATAATAATAAAAACAATAATAATAATAATAATAATAATAATAATAATAATAATAATAATAATAATAATAAAAACAATAATAATAATAATAATAATAATATACAGTGTGCATATGTTATTATTTGTGAATTTCTTTTTCCATTCACTACTTGTATACATCTCACATTTTTCTACTGTCATGACAGTTGAAATGAAAATTTACAGTTTCTGAAAAATTTGAAGACAATTGGAATATCATATCTAACAGTAGATTGAAAATGTTTTAGCTAGAGTTTCAGATTTTAGTTTGTATAAATGCATTGTTAGTATTGAACTTTTTTTTATAAAAAAGTCTTTGATGTAAAGTAATTTGTGCAGTTTTTAGTTATATCATTATGTTCAGCAGCAGAGAGGGTGAATCCTACAACGTTTTTAGACAAAATTTGATTGAAATCCTAAAACGAGCCTTCCTACGATCTTATTTTAACCAAAAAAAGGCGAACCCTACAACGTTTTCAGACAAAAAAATTGATTGAAATCTACATACGAAATCATTTTAACTAAAAAAATGAAAACGATTTTTTAATCAATTTTGGTCGCAACTTGTTGTCATCCACCCTCTCTGCTGCTATGGGTTAATAAAAATAATAAAATGATTTTAACCGAATATTTGATCAAGTCCGATACGATATCGTGTCCGAGGATCATGTAGATTTATTGTTGCGAATCCGTGCGGAGTCGACTGAGCATAACTAAAGAAATCTCGAAATTGATTGAAGTCCATATCAGAACACCATGTCTGCCAAATATTTCGTAGCGTATGAGTATCACCTCCGTTGAATACAGACAATAAATTACAGTTATCTCTGATGACTTTTGGAACCTGAGTGTAGCGTTGAGTGACATATATCACGTCAGTGTTTTTGTGACGCCCACGGGAAAATATTCTAGCAGGATTTTTTTGTTTATCCAACATTATATCGTCGTATACGACTAAATTGTTAATATCTCCATCAATATCATCAATGCTCGGTGCTTCATCGATATCAGTTATAAACTCAATAATACCCTCTCCGGATTTTTCTACCGCGCTGTCGTTAAAATCTTTTAGCACTTCATAACATCGTTGATCATCTACGCTAGGGGCAATTAAATACAACTTATCCCACTTCATCCATCTCATTATTAAATTGAGCAACAATTGCGTTTTACCGGATCCAGATGGCCCGATTATAATCATCCGGATAGAGTTTGGTAGCGCTGCATGATGCTTAATTGGTTCTCTTGTTTTCGTCGCTGAAAAATCAATTATATCCATATTTCTATACATAAATTATGGATCTATATTGTGTGAAGTGTAGAACGCGTACTGGCACAGATGATGTGACGACGATTACAACTAAAAATAACCGATCAGCGCTTTCTGGTAAATGCGTGCAATGTGGTACAAAGAAATTTAGATTTGTGTCTATGAAATCTGATTTTAAAAAAAACGAGGAGGTGATATCGCAGCCAAATTAGCAAAACTCCCTGGAACCCCATGGGCAAAGTACCCCGGAGAAAAGCACCTCCCAGGATATAGCTACTGTGGACCGGGAACCAGACTTGATATCAGACTCAATAATCAAAATCAACCCAACCCCGGTGAAGAACCAATAAACGCCATTGATAAGGCCTGTCACCTTCATGATGTTGCTTATAAAAGCAGCAATCTGCAACACAGGCATCTCGCGGATGTGAAATTAATTCATGCGTTAAATGCTATTCCTGATAAATCCTTCAAAGAAAAATTGTCTTCATTTTTGATAAAATCGGCTATGAAAAGTAAATTGATGTTAGGTGCTGGTAATTAATAATATGGAATCAATTTATTATTCTCCGAGGGGATACTGGAGGGGTAACGCTGCAATCAATAAACTCGCTAGAGCTGCAAAAGTGAAAAAAACCACTGCGGCTCATTGGTTATCCAAACAGGCACTATGGCAAATTTATCTACCACCGCCTAAACAAATTCAATTCTCGCATTTTGATGTGACCGCTCCTAATGAAGTTCATCAGGCTGATATATTATTTCTGCCACATGATCGTGGTTACAAATATGCGTTAACCGTAGTTGATGTTGCGAGTCGATACAAAGAAGCAGAACCGCTGAAAACAAAATCAGCCACTGAAGTCGCTTCTGCATTTGAAAGGATTTATCGACGAGGTCCTCTGCACTGGCCAAATCTGTTACAAGTTGATCCTGGCAAGGAATTTCAGGGTGCAGTGTTATCTACAATGAAACATCATAATGTCACCATACGACGAGGGCATACTGCGCTACATCGCGATCAGGCCATTGTAGAACGATTTAATCGGACGATTGCTGAGCGGTTATTTGGATATCAATACGCAAAAGAATTCATTCAAGAAAAGCGATCCAGTGAATGGGTTAAAAGATTACCATCTGTGATTACTGCACTGAATAACGAGATTACTAGAACAATCAACATGAAACCTATCAACGCGATTAAAAAGAAGTCAATACCCGTACAACCACAAAAAGATTTCCCTAGAAACGCTAGCGTTTCCCAACCAATTCTTGGTAGTAATGTCATTGTGAGGTACTTATACGAACCAGGAGAGCTTGAAGGGGGTAGAAAAAGGGCTACTGATCCTATTTGGAGCGTCACTACGCATAAGATATCTAGTATAACACGATCAACTGGTAGACCTCCAGTCTATAAACTGGATTCAACTGCCCCTCAGCGGGGTTTTACTCGACAACAACTACAAGTGATTCCCGAGGATACTCAATTGCCACCGCATGGTCTTAACTAGCACCGTTGCGTCTATTGCACTCAAGACAAGTCAACATCACATTATTTCTGACATGACCGAGATTGTTATTTTTTCTGTCTACGGTGAATTGGCGAGGATCCTTATCCGAATACTGCCAACGCATTATACAATTGCAACTCGCGCAGTGATTATTCTGTTGTTTCTTCAAAGTGATTATTAATTTAGCATCAATATCAAATTCTCGTTGGTTTTTTTTGTCCTGTTGTTTGTAACCGGAGAGTTTTTTATTAATGATGCTAACATCAATATCACTTATTGTTGTGTCATTATCATCACCAATGATTTCATCATCGAGGACAATTCTTCGAAGTTGATTTATGTTTCGTACTCTGGATACTGCGAGATAGACTAAATTTGACCATTCGATGCGATTATCTACCATCCAAACAATTGTATCCGATATAGTCAATCCCTGTGAAGAGTGTATTGTTGCTGCGTATCCTAGCGTCCACGGGGATTTATTAGCACGCAATGCATCTTCAACGACATTGATATCAACCAGCACAATATCATTTAATACCAAAATTTGTTTTTCATTCTGTCCTGGAATATCAACTTCAATATTCTGTTTTCGTGTATCCGATGGCCTATAACAAAGGGGTACTGGAAGCGTTGCAAATTTTTCTTTATGCAATTCAAATAACTTCATCTGAAGTGTGTCCCTGACTATTTTTCTACTTGCAATGATCAAATCGTTTGGTCTCCACGCTTCCCAGAAATCATTCATTGGGGTTTCTGAAATCACTTCACGCGCTATTTCGCATTGGATTCTATCCGGTTGTAATCTAATTAGTTTCTTAAATTCTCGTAATCGTTCATCAAGTGATCTATAATCAGTGGTGATTTCTTCATAGTAGTCTACAAAACCCTTTAGCCATTCATGTGGAGATGCACCGACAAATGGTGGTGGTTGGCCTTGATCCCCGCACATGACGACTTTTGTGTTTTTGGTTAACAACCACTCAAGAAATGTTTTTAATACATCTAATGACACTGTGCATATTTCATCCCAAATTATGATTTCAGGAATGAATTTATCACCCATTCGATCAGGAGTCCATTTGTCACCCTTCCATCGAAAGAAGCTGTGATAAGTGCAAGCATTTACCCCTCGTTGTATCATCTCTCTGGCGAGTCTATGAGTCGGTGTTAGCACAATCATGTTAGTAGAAATACAAGTATTTCCACCACCACGATATAATTCAATTGCACGAGTTGTCTTTCCTGACCCACCACAACCGTTTAAATAAACTGTCTTGTATCTACAGATTGGATCAGATACCGGTGGTGCATTAGAAAATTCTGATTGAATTTCAATACGGTTACAACAAATATATTTATCATCCATGGCAACGTCTGCGGATTCACAATACTCATGTAGCATCTCCTTTTTAAATCGCCAACGCCCCCAATTTTCTTCGGGATCTGTGAATTTAGCTACAGCTGATTTGAACTTATTGTGTATATACATCGAATCAGTGGCCACTCTAACCGCGGTATTAGGAAATCTATTTATCATCGAAAATAGATTAATAGAAGCATAGGCTAACATTGAACTTCTTAAGTGTGTGTACTGGGAATTATATCCATCACAGTAGGTAACAACCGTACCTAATTTCTCACCATTGGATAGAAAAGCATCCTTACGGGATACAAGTTTTCCCTGTTTCATTAAATCCGCTACAATAAAATCGTATTCAGCGACATCTATGATCAACCGCGAAGAGTATTTTGCGTTATCGTATCGTCCACCCTGGGTAAATTTACCGATTATTCTTCTTCCGAGATCTTTTGCTTGTTCTTTTTTAATTTCAAATAACTTCTTAGACCAATTTATGATTTCTTCTTCACTGAAATCTGGAAACTGTTTTCTTAGTTCGTTGATTATTCTATCTAGATCGGGTTGTGGTAGCCAAACTTCTTTCTGAGCTCGATAGCATATAATAGCCTCGGAAACAATCAACGATATTAGCATACCACAATCAATCATATATCTCAATAGCACTATTGGCATCCAGTGTTTTTCAGATAGGTGTCTACCGAGCCAAACATAACTACACGGATGTAACCCTGTAGCTAATTCGAATGATATCACACGAGCGAATCCGGTTAAGTCAAAATCAGGCAATGGTCCATTAATCGCAACACGAGTCATTTCATGCGTGGGGTGTCCAAATCGTTTGAAGTACTCAGCGCATTCCCCATACCCGAGAAAACTTCCGGGATAACACGCGGCTATATCAATTGAAATCATACCATCACGTATTTCGTATTCCACAGTCCTCCATGACCAAATTCGACGCAACTCAATTTAACATCTTCGAGAAAATCACTTCGTGTTGGACGCCATGAGTTTTTTTCTCTTGCGAAGTGAGCTACTACTGATGGAATAGTAAAACTATCCGTGAGTAGTTTTTCATGGGAATTCTGCGGTGAAAAATCACTAGCGATTTTTCTCATTCTGTTATCTAATTCTTCAATGCGATATAATTCACCATTTGGTTTTACAAATTGATCGAATTCTTCATCACTTCTAAGTAACCACACTGACACAGGATCATCCTTACACAACGCATGAATAGCATCAAATAATCTCTCTTCATAGAAAACATCCCCGACGAACTCCTTCGGGATATATTTCACGGTTCGTTCTCGTGGAAATATTGTTACCGCAGGTGTCCACGCGTGTTTGTTATGATCAATAATCTGTATTGGCGCTCCATTTTTGTTATATTTCGGTTCGTATAAAACCTCTCCGGTTATCGTCATAACTGTTATTGGGAATCGTAATGATGTTTCTAATTTAGCTATATCAGAAATCTTTGCACCATGCTGTTTCACTGTCAGTTCCCACTCGGTTATTTTCCTACGTCGCAGATCAGTTAGTTTATTTCCTCGGGATGCATTTGTGAAGTGCTCCATTACCCGTGTTGCTACACAATTAAGCCCTGACGAATATTTCATAGGAGCTAGTTTTGCGATATCGGGTTTATCATTTAACGGATATATCCCATAAACCATTGCTGTTACGGGATAAGATCTTTCGTAGTATGGTTTATCAATGCCGGTTAGAATCCCTGGTTTGGAATCTCTACTCACAATGACAGCTTTTTTATTCTTGAGGATTGGTTCAAATTTATCCTTAATAATCCATTTGCCATCGACTTCGATAATGAATTTGATTCGGAAAAAATGCCGTTTTTCCCCAACACGTGAAATTATCACTGCTGCTTTTTCATCAGTCATGGTAGCATCAACAACACCATCAATTCGAAATGTTGACCAACAATAAGATGCTCCATCACGCTTGAATTCATTAAAACAGTCTCTGATTTTACTAATCATGGCTTTATCAAGAATTGTATTCTTTGGTGTATTAGAAACTATATCGAGATTGAATTGAGCATCTTTCCAGGGGTAATCTCTCTTGGACGTTTTTTTTGGTTTATCGAGATTAAATTTGTTACATTTTTTGGGTCTATCGAGATTAAATCTAGGACTGATTTTCAATAATCTCTTAAACTCTTTCATGTTTCCGTCTCTTGGACGTTTGTTACGTTTTTTGGGTCTATCGAGATTAAATCTAGGACTGATTTTCAATAATCTCTTAAACTCTTTCATGTTTCCGTCTCTTGGACGTTTGTTACGTTTTTTGGGTCTATCGAGATTAAATCTAGGACTGATTTTCAATAATCTCTTAAACTCTTTCATGTTTCCGTCTCTTGGACGTTTTTTGGGTCTATCGAGATTAAATCTAGGATTGATTTTTAATAATCTCTTAAACTCCTTATCAGCATTGAATTCAGCATTTTTCGAAGTCAATCTCTTGAACTTCTTCATGCTATACTAAAAACAAGTCTCTAAATGAAAGATTTATGTATAATGAATCCCTGCAAATGGATCAGTCAATGAATTAGACAAATAGTATAGTATACGAATGACCCAAGAATTCAGACAACACCCTGTGAGTACAAATTATGAAGCATCCAGTGATGGTGTTGTAAGAAACCGTAGACTGAAGAACCCAGTTGGGTGGGATAATGGTATGGGGTATTTGTTCTTTACTGTTGGAAAGAAGAAATATTACAATCATCGTTTCGTGTATGAATGTTTCCATGGATTGATCAAAGATGGTTTTGTTATTGATCATATTGATTCTAATCCGAAGAACAATTCCTTATCAAATCTTCAAGCAATCACACATAGTGAGAATACCAAACGAGGGGGGACTGGGAAATACTCGAAAAAAGCGAGACCTGTGAAATCTTTGAATACAATAACTAACGAAGAAAAAGTATTTAAATAAATATATGAAGCCGGCAAGTATTTCAATATTTGTAGACCCTCAGTACGATATGTTGCAGAAGGGGTTTGTCGATCGGCTATTTCAAAAAAGAGCGGACAGAAAATTCAATTTAGTTATGTCTAATGCGTCATATTTTTCATTTAGAAATATATCATTATTATAGAATAATGAATTCTGAAAACATGAATAGCATTTTATCCGAGATTTCAAAATTGAAAGGTTGGGATATTGAACTATCAGATGGGTTAAATCCTGATCAAATCATGTCTGATTTTCAGGATATAGAATACGGAGTTAGCACTAACAAGTATATGCTACCAAAGAAGTATGCGCTCATCAAAAGAATTCAGAATTCTATTAAGGACTCTCTCGCATTTTCCAGTGACGTAAGTGTGTTCGCTCCGTTGTATACCATCGTAGAACGAATACGAAAAGAATTGGGGTACGAATACGAATTGAAAAAGGAGGTTAATTCTAAAGTTAGAAACCTACGGGCGTTAATTCAAGAAAATGAACAATTTTGATTGACCAACCATTTGTCATTATTTGATTGTGACCGTCCCTCATAGAGATTTTAATTTTTTTTTAGCATTTTTTGATTGAAAACAACAAAATCGATAGGCCGTTAATGGATGGTTTAGTCGATATGATATGTCAGATTGATCAAAACTAGGATGTTGAAACTAGCAGTATTATTATTTTTATATACAATTTTGCTACTTTCAACATCGATGAACGAAGCTGTCTCACGACGAAATAACGCTTCCATGACTATCCGATGGTGTTAGGTCGGATTGAAAAATTGTTTTGCAATTGAAAAATTGTTTGCGATTTCAAATAATGGTCAATGAAGCATTAACAACCCGATTGGCTCGTGAACGACTGGATGCAATCAGGAGATTTGTACCAATTCGTGACTCTGTACGGAATAAACTACAACAACGACAGAGTCTTCAGACTGATTTTGCTATGGGATCCGAAGAATTGTTTAAACCAGTAACCACAGCAACGAAGGGGATAGAGCGTGCTATACTGGGAGATGTTCCCGAGACGGGAAAATCTGTTATTGGTGAACTCGAAAAAATAGCAGCGAAAACTGAACAAACAAAACAAATAGAATCAAAAGAAATAGTAGATGATTTACGCGTGATATTTAACGAGGCGGGTTTAGCAGCAATCATTGAGACTAAACTAGCGAAAATTCCTGCGCTTGTTGTTACGACTTATGAAAACAGGAAAAATTTGTTGAAACCAGAACATCATAACTTTGTTAGAGATATAACTCACTGGGCTGATATATTCTACAAAATCAAAACTGAAAAAACAGGTAGAATTAAGAAGAAGGGTAACGCATCATACATTGGATATATCAATGAGGTGGGCGAAGTGTATAATCAATACGAAGAGTTTAAACAACAACAAAAACCGCAAAAATTGCGAGGAAGGCGACAGCAACCTGCAAAGAAACTACTCTACTCTCCTAAAAAACAACAACTACCACCTGATGATGATGATCCTCTTGATTATTTATTACAAGAAGCCGATTTAGAAAAACAGGATGAAGCAACTGGTTATAGCGGAAGTGGATTGCAAGATTCCAGTGGAAACTCAAAGAGTGAAAACGCTAGCGTTTCATGCCCTGGTAGTGTTATCAATGATATATCACGATTAGAAGTTCTTGTAGGAGGTTTCCGAGCTGGAAATAACTCACCGGAAATAATTAATGAAGCAGCTGATATCTGTAGACGGTTATTTGCCGGCGGTATCATGGATATCAAAACATATCGAGATTTCATTGACGAGTTAGTGGAAAGTGGGTATCACAGTGATTAATCACCGAGACTGAATAAAAACGCTAGCGTTTCCAATTGAAAAATGGTTTCTGATTTCAAATAATGATCATACACTACAATCATGATAAACCAGCCCCCGTCTACGTAGTTAATTCACGGTTTCCAGTTTATAGAGCATACTACGGAGATGGTTTAGGCAATACCATTGCAGGGTTATTTGCGAGAATGGCTCCAAAAGTGATGCCGTTGGCTAAACAACTAGGAATGAAAGCAATTGAAGTTATTCGTGATAAGGGTATTGGTGCTGTTGGAGATCTTGCTGGAAAAGCGTTTTCAACTGCGAGGAATAAATTAACATCATTAGTGAAATCACGAAGTGATTTACGAAAAAAGAAACCGTTACCGTCTACAGCGGAAATGCCTGCAAGTGTTAGTAGAATTATAAATAACGCAGTAGATGAAAAACTAGCGTCGATGGTAAATCAAGGGGACCAAAGCAATATTGCAAATATGATAGCAGGAAGCGGCTTTAAAAAACTACGTCGATGAAAATCGTTTACGATGAAAATCCTACGGATTTTTACGATTTAGACTCTGATAAATAGAATAAAATGTTCAAAAAATCACATGATCCGGCGTTTGATATAGACGCCCCAGTTGGCAAGGATGATTCTGTACGCGATTATCAATATTACGCTTATCATGCGATAGACGCAAATAGTCGATCGCGAATTGAACTTCAAGTCCATGATACCAGTAAATACTTTTTGCCCTGTGAAGCGTTTATTGAAGTAGAATGAGAACTTGTAACAGCTGCTGGAGCATCATATCCAGATGGTACTCAAGTCGGTTTTGTCAATAATGGTATTATGGCATTATTTGAGAGTGCAAGATACCTCATTGATGGAAAGGAAATCGAGTCGATAGATCGCGATGTTGATGTGGCTACAACAATAATCGGGTTAGCGAGATATTCCGATGATTATACAAGATCAGCAGGACCTTCTATAATGCTTGCAAAAGATGGTAGGAATAGCGCTAATGGAAATCCATTTGTTGTAAGACGACCAAAAAAACATGCTGGTGATGCTGATGTTGATGTCGAGGATATGATTATAAACAACGACCCCAATTTCAATCTAGGAGCTGCAACACGAAACTCAATGTTGGGAGCAGGGCGTAAATCATTTTCATGCGCGATTCCACTACATCATATATTTGGATTCTGTAGAAACGTCCGAAAAGTTATTTATGGGGCGAAGCATACAGTATCGCTTGTACGAAAGGGTGATGATAATGACGCAATTTGGAGGATTCCAGCAAACACAGCTGCAGATCATGTAAATGATGATGCCGGTAAAGTTATTTTAACAAAAATATCATTGTGGATGCCAGTGTTGACTCCAGCAATCACTGCAGAAGAACGATTACTATCATTTATGGACCAAGGAGGAAAGTCGTTGTTGAGTTGGCTAACCGTGAGTACAGATGTGAAGCAATCAAATATCAATGGGTTATTCACGTGGAATCTAGCATCAAAACAAGGCGTTTCTGCGCCACGTCATATATTTATTGCGTTACAAGATAACGCACGAGTTGGTGATCAACGTTTCAGTCATATGATATTTGATCAATTAGGTGTGAAAGACGTCTCACTGAGAATAAATGGCCAACAGGAACCATCCGAGGATATACAACTTAATTACACAGAAAATCATATTGCACGCGTGTATCATCGTCTGCTGTCATTTATGGCACGCGATCAAAATGTCGATACTGGTTTGCAAATATCACAATATGATTTTAAAAATCTGTATCCGATCTATTACTTCTCACTGGAACATCTCGATTTGACAAGACAGTCAGTTGTTGATATACACTTTAGAGCTAATGTGACTCGTGGTGCTATTGCTAATTATAGAGCGGTTGCTGTCATTCTCAGTGATAAATCAATGCTACTTGAAGGTGTTGGAGGAAGAATGAGAGTGGTAGATGCACCAGTAGAAAATCTTTGATTGATTTTTCATTGAATTAGAATCAATCAATTATATATAATGTCATATAGTGTTATTAGTGTTGCGTTAACTCCCGGTCAATTAAAAAAATTGCAATCGGAATCGGCTAAGCGATGTGGAACCACAATCACGTTGAAACCCAACCAAATGACTGGTGGTGCAAATAAACTATCGCTGACAACTCGTCAGGTGAAACATTTCAATGATGCACTTGTAGCCAAAAAAGGTG
Organism: Unio delphinus; assembly: GCA_029339505.1. Taxonomy (NCBI): domain Eukaryota; kingdom Metazoa; phylum Mollusca; class Bivalvia; order Unionida; family Unionidae; genus Unio; species Unio delphinus. The sequence goes on along the minus strand of JAQISU010000109.1, from coordinate 10,726,500 downwards.
TTCAGATTACTCTTTCTGCGGCTGCTATCAAAAATATGATTAAAACAGGCGGTATATTTCCGTTGTTAGCTGCGATTCCAGCATTGATTGCAGCAGCAGCCCCAGCGGTGGCTAAAGCGGCAGCGTTAGGAGCCGTTGGTACTGCAGCAGGAATGGCACTAAAGAAGGCAACTGGGAAAGGATATAAAAAAAAGGGAAAGGGTCTAAGACTACCAGGAACCCCGTATTCGTGGTACAGCGGAAAGGGTTTAAGACTACCAGGAACGATTTATTAATTCAGGAATCGAAGATTCCTATGTCCAATTTTGATTTAATGGATGCGGCTAAAAAACTCGCGATTAAAAACTTCAGAGGTGTCTTTATGAAAGATCAATTACCACATCAACCAAACAAAACTGAAACCGGAATCATTAATTTAGATAACAGCACCGGACCCGGAACTCACTGGGTTGCATACGCTATTGATCCACGTGGGATTGTCTATTTTGATTCATATGGATTAGCCCCACCAAAAGAGTTTATGCGGTATATAAAAACCCTTCCAATGAAGACTTGGTATTCTACGCTACCAACACAAACGATGATTGACCCACCAATATGCGGCAGCGAAGTATTAAATGTCCTTGACGCTATTTCTAACTCCTTGAGTAACCCAAGCGGAAAACCACCACATATTGTCGTAAATGACTACACCAGCAATCGCTTTTTAGAGAGAGAAAGAGTTTTACAATAACATGATTGATATTTGGGGGAGATCTTTGAAACCCAAACCCGATGGCACTGCACCACCTGATTCTGTCAAGGATATAACAAAAAAAATTAAAGATGAAATCGCTGAGACGTTGAACTTAACAAATGTTGATCCTAATGAAATAGTTGTATTTCAGGACAAACAGGGTAAATTGAAATCTAGTAATATTTCTCTGGATGATATTTTAGTTAAACAACAAAACGCAATCGAGAACACCGTTGCGTTATTTTCGGATCAGGGTAAATTGAAAACCAGTAATATTTCTCTGGATGATATTTTAGTTAAACAACAAAACGCAATCGAGAACACCGTTGCGTTGTTTTCGGATCAGGGTAAATTGAAATCCAGTAATATTTCTCTGGATGATATTTTGGTTAAACAACAAAACGCAATCGAGGATACTATCGCGTTATTTTCCGATCAGGGTAAACTCAAACCGGGTGTACTCGTTTCGACGATTACAGATCGATTAAAAACTCTCAACGATGAGTTAAACAATTCTCTGGCTGTACTAAAAATACTTGAATCTAAAATTGAAGATAACGGAAAACAGTTTATATCATTTCGTAGAAATATCATTGATAAATTTATTGGAACCCAGTTGGATAAAATTGAAATAAAACTCCCTGATATTAAAAAATCCATCGATGAGACGAAAACTTTCATCGAAGCCGTCAAAGGTGATTTTTCGAGGATGATAACAATCATTGAAAAAACAAAAATTCCTCATGAGAAAACCAATAACGTAGTATATACAATCCAACACGGATCATTTGAGTGGACACCTACAAACAACAAATTAGATATCACTGCAACCGTTAAAGGTATTTATCGATTAACACTAGTAGCACCAATTCAATTTAATATATCATCGTCGAGTTCATCCGGGGTTAACAATACGATTTCAACGATCATCGACAAGGATAAAACTGAACGGTTAACGATAAAAGCCGATGATAAAAGTTTGGCTAAGGCATCAGTAACATGGTATCTGGAATTCGTAGCGGATTTAAGTAAATAACTAAATTGAAAGGATTTCACAATTGAAAACGCTAGTGTTTTTAAAATAAACAACAATGACTTTGTCATCGACGCAATGTCGCTATGATCAGGTCAGAGAATTTCAAAATAGACTCAAAACCCTCACTGAGGAATATCAAATAAAAATAAAAAAATACCGACGAAGAATCACCACAATTGATGTTATTATATACTCGGTGTCAAGCGTTCTCACTGGTGCTGGAATAATACTTGCATCTGTTACATAGATTGCCCCGGTCGTAGTTCCAATTTGCATTTCTGCGGTGGCTACAATCGGGGGTATATTAACCGGGATAGCAAAAAAGATATCATCATGCAGCCAGAGTAAACTGCAGAATTACTTACTTCAATTTCATATTGCATCAACCGCATATTCGCAGTTATCATTGATGATATCGTCGTCACTCGACAATACGATTATATCAGATAGTGAATTCTCAGCGATGGTCAGTATTTTTGATTCCGCGATATCGAAATTAGAGCGACAACATGAGTATAATAACAATGACAACACCGATGGAATCAGAAAACACGAACCCAAAAAACAAAATGATCTCAATAATATCAACATTACCAGATTGTGAGTTCTCAGTGATGGTCAGTATTTATGATTCCTCGATACCAAAATTAGAAATAAATCATGAGTATAATGACGACACAGATGGAATTACTTCAACGAGTAGTGGAGAACACGAACCCAGTACAAACGAGTATGATATCAATAACATCTACGAAACCCGAGTTTAGTGTGAATTTCCCCTCTCCGGTTCCAGTGAAGGAGATAGCGCTAGCAAAACTACGAATGTATCACAGTTGGCCTAATATCAGATCGGTAGCATTTGGTGGTCAACAACCCAATAATTCACTGGTGTTCTCGTATAAGAATAAAGACGACGGTACCCCAGACTGGAATGTTGTTTCGATACCAACAGGGTCATACCAAATAGAACAAATCAATAATGAATTCGCGCGTAGAATAAAATCGATTACTGGAGTAGAGTCAAAAATCGCTATAACAGTTCATGAACCGACGCTATCATCCGCGATTGAGATAAGCACAGAAGGATACGTCGTAGATATCTATAACAGCTCAATAAGAACCGTACTAGGATGGCCTGAATTACCACCCGGGGGAAAAACTCTGGAGAGAATCGTTGTTGTATCACCCAAACCTAAAAAATCTGATTATGTCACAGACAGGATAAAACCTGATAATCCAGTAAAGAGTTATAAAGAGTTCAGTGTAGAATTTTTTGGGTCAGTGCACCAACATTCTGTGGGGAGTGGACAATCGAGTGTGTATCATTTTGTTAAAGAATATGAAATCGATGAAAATTTCACAGCGATGAATAATGATTTTTCACTGTTGTTAATATCTCTTAAATCCGGTTCTCTCACCCGAGATGAATTTATCAGTGTTGTAGAAACATGTAACAAAATCATCAATGACATGGAAACATTTAATTCACAAATTATTCGATTTATATTCGATCATGAAACCCCCACAACGAGAATAAGATTTGCAACGAAGTATAATATACGCGTAGAAGATATTCCGACATTCAAACTACCAGAATATAACGTACCAGAACTAAAAAAACTTCTCAATGATGCCATCGATGAAGGTTTCCAAAAAATCTATGACGCATGTGAAAGGAAATTAACAGAACAACAAACAACTATCCTCAAACATAATAATGATCCAGATGGTGGTGGTAGGCATATCGCTCCGTTCAACGTGAATATTTCAACGGTGATTGCGCTTAATTTAGTGTGTGATGTTATCGAAGGAAGCTATCAAATTAATCTCGAACGATCAAATCAAGCTCAGCAAGGATATATTCTTTATTCATTTGCACCAACAGCTCCTCCAGGATTCCTAATTATTGAAAACCCAATTAATCCTGTCTACATGCGATGCCATAATAATTCATTAACGAGAATTAATTTCAAACTCACCGACCAGTCAAATAATCTGATTGATTTACAAGAAGAGGTGTTAGCGATTAGTCTGTTTGTGAAATCCTAAATTGCTTTGCAATTTCAAATGATTTTCATCCTAAAGACTCGATCAAATCATTTCTTATTTTTGTTAACCCAGAACTGAAATCACTAGTGATGAAATCACTAGCAGCAGAGAGGGTGGATGACAACAAGTTGCGACCAAAATTGATTAAAAAATCGTTTTCATTTTTTTAGTTAAAATGATTTCGTATGTAGATTTCAATCAATTTTTTTGTCTGAAAACGTTGTAGGGTTCGCCTTTTTTTGGTTAAAATAAGATCGTAGGAAGGCTCGTTTTAGGATTTCAATCAAATTTTGTCTAAAAACGTTGTAGGATTCACCCTCTCTGCTGCTTGTTCAAATATGCATGTATATAAAAAAAAATTGTATTAATCTTTCATAGCAAGCTGTTTCATTAAAAGTGTACATTTTCAACCTGGCAACAATTATTCTCAGTTTTCATAGTGTTTATGAAATATTTTCTTAAGTTTAATATTTTACTTTTATTCCTTGCATCATTTAAAAAGGTGCAGCTTATGTATTTCTATCTGTATGTATGCTTGTCTCTCCATAATTAATGTATATGTCCTTCAGAATTAGAGACACAGGTTTTAACCTTTGGAATATATTTGGTGGTAGCTTTTAAACAGTGGTTCAACATTTCAAATGTTACTCTTGGAATGAGACCAGTTTTTCATAGAATTTTTGTCTTAAAAAACAATAACTCTTTAATGTACAGGTGAAATAAAAAGTTCATGTGCATGATCCATCATCTTTAAAGGAAGGGCTCTAATATACATGTATACATTGGGAATTTTGGTTATACCCTCTGGTCTTGCTCACGGATGGTCCCTGTGCGTATGTTTCCCTATGCTCACTACTTGGAAACTGTAAAGGTTTCATAACCATATATAGCCCTGAACGACATATCAGTATATCCAATGCAGTCCATTGGTCATGGCTGTTATATTCTGTTATTTTGTGGACTCACCAGAGACATAACATGGAAACAGATACATTTCCTTGACAGTTCCTAAGGGAGGAGACTTACTCTTGGGTCATCACTTGGAAACTGTTGAGATTCCAAGCCGATATATATATATATATATATATATATATATATATATATATATATATATATATATATATATATATATATATATATATATATATATATATATATATATATATATGTTATAAGGGCAGAAGGAAACAAAATTAGACAGATATCCAGTTATCCAGTACAGACCCATTGGTTATGCCCCTGTAATTTGGTACTTGAGCCTGGCGTACAACATGGCAATTGTTAAGATTACCAACATAGAACTCACTCTTTGTGTACATTTAATAAGCACACACACACACAGGTATATATATATATATTTGTGTGTGTGTTTAAGTATGTGTGTCTGTTTCCATCTGTTTTAGAGATGGTGTAGCTTGTTGGTGGGTGTCCTATCTGCACTTTCATGAGAGATTGACCCTAGAGTGACAGTCTCTTTTGCACATGCTGCACTTGAATGTCAGTGCTTGTTGAGGCTGTTGCTGTTTTGTCTACCCCCTTATTCTCTTCGCAGCATGTTTTGTGTTTCTCGCTCCCTTGGTTTTCTGAATGCCCTTCAAGATGCCAGATGGAGTGGTCATCAGCACAGCTGTGCCAGTCGTTGACACTGATGTTGGCCCAGTCGTGTGCCTTCTGCTAGCTCGCTGTATGGCAGGTCCTTGTCAATCCAGTCTGGGTCCATTCTCATGATGTGGCTGAGCCAGCAAAGGCGCCTCTCACTGAGAATGAAGTACATGCTGTTCCATCTGGCGTGTTCCATAACCTTTGTGTTATGTACTTTGTCCTCCCACTGGATTCGTAGAATGTACCACAGGCATAGGAGGTGGAAACTTTTGAGTTTCCTCTCATGGCTCGCATAAGTGGTCCATACTTTGCTGATGTAGAGGAGTGTGCTGAGCAGTTTGGTCTTCTCATCTGGTTTCAGGTTGTTCCAGGCCCTCTGGTTCAGTCTGGCCATAACTGCTGATTCATTGGCAATCCTGCTGTTCACCTCAGCATCAATGGAAAGCAAGCTGGAGGTGGTGGCCCCAATGTATGTGAAGTTCTCAACAACTTCCAAGTTGTACACATCGATGATGATGGTGGGTGGGTAGTCTGCATCATGCATCATAACTTTCATCTGACTGATGGTCAGCTCAGACTCCTTGCAGGCATGGGAGGAGCGATATACCAGCTGTTAGTGATATACCAGCTGTTGAAGTCTAATGTGTGTGATGTGAAGGCTGCATCATCTAGACAGAGCAATTGATGGATGAGAACCTCTGCGACTTTAGTGTTAGCACAGAGTTGCGTGATGTTGACCAGTTTGCCGTCAGCCCTGGTCTGGTTGTACACTCCTTTGGGGCAGTCTTTGAAGGCGTACTGGAGAAGTATGAAGAAGAATATGACAAAGAGTGTCAGCACAAGGACACAGCCATGATCCACTCCATGTCTGACTGGCAAGGCCTCTGGTGTTGCACAGTTGAAGCACTCTTTGCTGTGTATATTCTTGTGTAACGACATGATGACAGGGAGCAGTTCGGGGGGGGGGGGGTAACCTATCTTCTGCAGGAGACTGAAGAGTCTGCTCCTGCTGACCAGATCAGATGCATTCATCAGGTCTATGATAACGATGTAGAGGGACATCTGCTGCACACGACACTTCTCCTATGGCTGGTCTAGTGAGAAGAATATGTATACATTTGACCAGCTGGCTCGGAAGCCACACTGGGACTCTGGGTAGACGTGGGAGGCTAGGGTCTGCAAGCATGCCAGGCCGATCCAGATGAAAGCACTTCTGACGATGCTGAGAAGGGACAGTCGCTACAGTGTTGTTTGTTCTTGTAAAATGTGACAATGTTGGCGTCTCACATCTCTTGGGGGATGTGTCTCTGTCCATAGCAGTGTCAGATGAGTTCGTGCATGGGCTGGAGCAGTGCTTGTTTCCCGTTCTTGAGGACTTCAGATGGGATGCATTCTCTCCCAGGGACCTTCCCACAAGCGAGGCAGTAGTTGGCTTTTCTGAACTCTTCCAGGGCTGGCGGTGTTTCTAGTTTCTCCGTGACTGGCAGGTCTGGGTTGGCGTCTAGGGCGGTGTCGGTGACGACGATTTCGGTTGAATACAGGTCGAGATAGTGCTCAACCCAGCACTGGTGCAGTTTCCTCTGGTATGTGATGACTTCACCAGACTTGGACTTGGGGAGGGGGCGATCTTGGAGGCGTTATGTATGTTGCCTTCTTGATACCCTCTTACATGCCTTTTGCATCCCCGGTGTCGGCAGCTGTCTCTATACTAGTGCATATGTGCAGCCAGTAGGTGTTAGCTCAGTGGTGGGCGGTCTGCTGGGCGTTGTTCCTAGCAGTCTTGGGGACTTGTATTATTCTTAGGCTAGGTGCAGCTTTGTAAGCCAGAATGGCTTTTCTCGTCGCCTCAGTCACGGGCTCCATCTCGCCCCAGTTGGCTTCATATCAGTCGATGTGTTTTGTGCTTCTTCTTCCTGCTGTAGGCAGTAATGACTGAATTGTACACAGCGTCTTGGAGGTGGGGCCATTTGGAGTCGTTGGTGTAATCAGGTGTCTCTTTGGTGAGAGCCTTCCGGAGCTTGCCGAGAAATGCTGTCTTCCCTGGGCTGCTTGCACAGCAGGTATTGATGCGTGGGCAACCTTTCTTCTTGGCGTGGTGCAGCTTCTTGGGTATTATTCCTACTTTGTTGGCCATTAGAGAGTGGTCCCTGTCGCAGTCGGCACTGTGGTAGCTGAGTACACTGACCAGTTCGGCACACCTGGTGATGACGTTGTTTACCTGACACATGTGGCGGCCGCGTGGATGCCTCCATGACACTTGGTGGATCTCCTTTCCCTTGAAGGTGTTGGTTACACATAGGCTGTGGGAGAAGCACATCTTAGCATTCGCTAACTGATTTCATTGATCCTGTTCCTTCTGTGAGAACCGAGACAGGTGGATCAGACCTAGTAGACAGCTTCCACTCAAGCATTTTAGTCTCTTATCATGTAAAGGCCTTCGGTGCTGGGGATACTGGATATTGGTTGATTCAGAGCCTTCATTAACTTTTTTCTGGGGTGAATCAGAGGGGTGGTGTGTACATGCTAAAGATGTCGGTTTGGCCTGAGAATGATGACAACCGGAGGACAAGGATCCTTTCAGTGCCTAATGACGGAGGTTTTATGAAGGCGACGAGCGTGTTCTTATAACGAAACAGACAGCATGCTGCCTAGGTTCAGGAGAGTTCACTGTCAAACGGAAATATTATTTGGGCTGTCGATCTGCTGAAGGTCATCGGCGAGTCTAGGATACATGGTCCTAACGTTCCAGCTTGCTTAACGAGGAGATGTAGTTTTCTTTCTTCTTTGAGTCTTGCCTGGTGCGGAGTATGTCGCCTACGTATTAAGATGGTTCTCGAATCTCCATGCACCCAGTGAAGCAGACAGGCCATGGCGAGACAGCACCTTATTGTCTGGGGGCTGCTCAGCATAAGGAGGGCGGTAATTGTCCAATAAGACATGGTGATCTCTCCCACCATAGAGAAAAAAACCTGGCGCAAAATTCTACGCAAATCGAGGTTTGGCTTAGAACCGGTTGACTGCTGATTCCCATGTTGTGCCGACTCTATACGACGATGCTGAAGTGTCCTACCCAGTGGGTCTATGAAGTCTGCACATGGTAATATGGAGAATCAGCTGTTAACCATGCAGCAAATACCGCCTCTCCACGTAGCTGGTGAACCCAAGGGAATGATGAATACCGATACAACTTGTCACAATCGGCGTCGCAGGAGTTGAATGACGTCGAAGTCAACGACAGACCGTCCTAGGAACTCTTTTCTGTCGGGGTTCACTCGCATGGAAAAAGATCAGCCAAGTATATAATATGATAAGAAAATCTGAATCAGATTCCGAATATGAAACTGTAGAAGAAAAAGAAAGTGAGGGATTAAAGATCGTTAATTCGGCAGTTGATATAATTGATCGGTTGATATTGCTAATCTCACCACATGAAGTTGGAAACACTTGCAAAGATATATACAATTAAATAGTTGAAATACTTGATAATCTAAATTCAAACGGATTTTTAACGACTGACAAGTATTAAACAGCCATCTGATTCGCTAACACAAAACCAGTTATTATTATTATTTTATCTGAAAATAACAAATAAAGGTGTTATCGATTACACTGTTATTCGACTCATCCACACCATCGAACAGTGGAAACTTTTCCGTGTTCTATAATCATTTTATTGAACTTGATCGCGTATTAGTAACAGCTAATATTTGCCACTCTATTACAAATGTAAAAACTAAAGTCAACGATGATTTTACGTTTGGGGTGAAACCAATGGCCATCGACTGAAAATCTATTGAATTACTACAAGGCACCTATAACGTTACATTTATCAACACAACGATAAAATATATTATAACCGCTGACAGTAGGGGTATATCATCTAATAATGTCGAGATCATTTTGAACTACAACACTTTACGAGCAAGAATAATACTAAAAAGACAAACTGTTTATCGATCGTAGTAGCTAATTCCCAGTCTGGTCATTTTTGGGGTTTGATAAAAAAAAAAAAAAAAAAACGGATCTGACACATCTACGACTGTATCATATGACATCGAGTCGGCCGTCAACATCACATATGTAAATACAATCCTATTGAACGGTTCTATTGCAACTGGGCCTTAACGGTACGAGATAGCCATGGACATACGATTTATTGGTTTAGCCCTGATTTTCTACCGGGTTCGTTAATGTAAGACAGTGTGAGACAGATATTATACTATCATATTAGTATTACAAAATAAAATATCATCTATCAAAATGACACCTACCGACCAATCAGGTCACTAGATTGATTTTAACGAAATTGTTATTTACTATCTTCATAGGCGCGTCAACTCACCAAGGTTATTTTTGTCAAACAATTTAAATAACAAGATGAAACAAGGAAAGATTTATCACAGAAAATCGTGGGTTTTTTTCTTCTTAAGGATAAAATAAAATATACATGGAATAGCTCACAAAGTAGCGCCACTCATGTTAGACGCGACAAAGTATTTTGTAACAGGAACCGCATCTTGTGCAAGAACAGTTGTGAGACCACAAAAATCGCTTATCTTGAACAATGGCTGGAGTTTGTTATAAAGCGCCAGATATCAACTCGCCAATCAAGCAGTTGAGTATATTTCGATTAACCAAACAGTTGCAAGCACAATATTAAACGTTGTATCGTTTACATATTATTACTCGATAAATGTTGCAACAAATCTGATGTGGTTCAGATATACTAGATACGGCAATGGTACTTCAAATGAGTTTAGTTATCTAACTGTAATTAACACTGGAGCTGCTGATGCTGCAGATTTAACTTGATCAAGAAATTTTCTTATTTCTAACTCTGAATCTCATGGAATAGTTGCACCAGCAGTAGCTGCAGATACAGACGCTGTAAAGACTTTACTGACAGAAGTTTGTAAGTTTTTGAATTCCTTCACCTGCCGCGACCGTTGCTGGAGCTGCAATGATGACACTAGTAAATTGGGTAACAAAAATTACACTTCGAAATATAATGAAGGTTAAGCTAAACGAAGAGCGTCAATATACGGATTTTAAAAAAAGTTACGATGATGTTACAGTTGAACACAATTTTAGGTTTTTATCTCGATTAGAATGTTCTTCGTGGTTTGTAACATACACTTGTACTTCACAGAGCTGATCAAAACGATTGTTTGATGAGAAACGTTGTTGATATTGGTGCTGATAGTGCTAATGATATTAAAAGATAGTTTTAATTTTATGATTTCTAAGCTTGCGCTGTGGATTCCACGAATTGTCCTATCCGTCTCAAAACTAATATAGCTTGAGACAATGTTAGCTGCATACAGCAAAACAATATAGTTCGAACAGCATAAGGTTGATGAAACAGCTATACCAATTCCACCTGATAGCACATGGCTGATAACAACAGTTACCGTTACATTCGGTTGCTTCCTTGACAGTCTTCGTTTCAAATTGAAATTATATTGATGTTATACTGAAATATTTTTTTAAAAAAACTGAAATCGTGGTAATGTAAAAAGCGTGAGGACATTCCATTCATTAGCTTGGGTTTCATTGTATCAATAAATTAGTATTGTTCGTTGAAATTAACAATTCTTTCTTGATAATATTCTTGTTTCTGTGACGTCTACTACTTCTTTCCTGAGGTAACATTAATGATGATAATGAGAAGCAGAAGAAAAGAAATCACTCTATTCGGGTAATAGCTTTTCTGGTTTTAATTCCTTGAAGATAACTCTGACACATTAGAAATAATTACTTACATTTCATTATACACAGTAATAACTGAGTCCACGAGATGTGAAAGGGAGAGTACTCTCCATAGAGCATTCTATAATAGCATCATCACAAAATTAATTTTCTTGTGTTACATGATTTTTTTAATAGATCTATATCAAAATAAAGGTATGTTTTATCAATAAACATAAGCATTTTTATTCAATTACATTAATAAAACTCCATTAACTTAGAGGAAAAACAGCACACATGGTAATGCATAATTTTAGCTTTCGGAATGGTCATGAAAACGTGCTTTGTACGTTGTAACCTTATGATATTCCGGGACAATCGAGCTGTCATCACATATGTTGTTTTAAACTTGTTATTTCAAAGTTATTCAATGACATTGCCAATAAATCAAGGCATGTCTAGTAAATATATTCTCATCTGCAGGACTAATAATATAATTATTGTTAATAAACAAAGAACAATTGACCACGTGATATCATAGCATGAAGTATATACAAGGGACGAAAGTGCACATCTGATATGTTCCTCTTGAAGTGGACGAAGACTGAGTGACTCTTAGAAGGTAATGTATGGCATAGGTTTTGTTTATATCCGTGTGTTTCATATGTATATTATGTTTTTCATGTGCTCACTTTCAGTTTACATATATATCATGAGGACACATTTGCTTCGATTTATTCATTAAAACAAAATTAACGGTTTTCAGGAGGTTAAGACGTTTTCGCTTCTAATAAATTAGGAATCACACGAAATTTCTTCAGGAGATGAGACATCATAAAAGAGAAGAAAATGGACGTCAGAATATGATCATAAATATAAAAAAACACATTAGTACATTTTACGCTGCATATATAGTTTAGTCGGAGGATCAAAAACAGATTTATACACCAACTAAATATGTAATAGATTTTGAAAAAACAATTTCAGAGCTATATTATAAATCGATAAAAACAATGTTGGGGACTATAAGTGATTCCTAATATTTTAAGACTTGCATTTGGTAGATGAAAAAGGGCTGCTTTTTCTTTTTGAGCGATCCGATTCATATCAATGGACAGTCCTAAAATCTTGTAAATATCGTCTTAACTATTACTGCTTCATCTATGCTTTCTCTAGGTCATCCACTCCTAATATTCGATCCTCCAGAGAAATAAATAAATAAATAACGAACAACAGCACTCTTCACACTCTACCCCTTCCAAAACAATAATGGTAGCATCGTTAGGAAGTGGAAGTTCTATTGTCATGAAATAAAAACAGTAGCGGATGATGAACTCAATAATATGTCAACATATTTTCGATAAATGTTGAAATATAAACATACCAGAATAGATTGTGCTGGTGAGTCTAAAAGGTGCGAGATTGATATCTAAGACATGTTGTAAGGGAATTTACCACAATATATTTTGATATTAGATTGATCTAAAAAAGTAGATAGGAATGACTTTATACAGATTCACTTATAAAGTGAACAGATTATGAAAACGTATGTACTACATTACTGTTTTTATGCGTGTTTCTATGTGTGGTTATATTCTTTCATTTCTTGTGATTAGTGATGCAGTTTAATCTGACACAGGTATTCAGATATTTGCATTTTAATTTTTCTGTTATTCATGATAAGAGCCTGTACAGAGTTGCCAGCGTGTCAATACATTATATAATGTATTTGTCTTATTCTCATGTCCGGGATAAAGACTGATAGTTGCTATACTGATTTTAGATCATAATTTACTCTCTATTAATATTTATATATAATGTGATTTTTCATGACTGGAAATCGTTAGCGATTGTATATAACTAGATTTCTTGTACGTGCATGGTTTCTGTGTTAAGATATTAATATATTCAGATTAAATTGGATCTATAAGTAGATGCTTACATTCATGTTTACAGTTAATAATAATAATAATAATAATAATAATAATAGACAAGTTTGGGGTTTTTTCTCATTGTCGGTCAGATGGGTTATTAGAAGAATTAAGCTATTTGACATTAGATGGTTTAGGCCATGTGGGTTCTTTTGTGTTTTACAAATTGTCACGTAAGAGTAAGTGCAAAGGATGGAGAAAGTTTTCATTCGTATTTGTATTCTTGTTGTAACATCAGGCTTCAGACTTCTTTTTAATGTCATGTTTAGATATTATCGGAGAAGAAATATTTGCTTAGAATATTCATTGTAACTACAAAGTGTTTATTGGACAAAAGTTGTATTCTGTGACTATATTGAATTATTCAAAGAAGTTCTCGACAATGCCATTTTGATAAAACAAGGCAGTTGGCAGACCAGTATATTGAAAGATCTAAACTACAATCGGAACTGTTTTCAGTTCAAATCCTAATAGTGTTAGTCCCTTTTATAATTTCCTTATAGAACTTTGATAACTAAATTATTTGAGTATTACATAATTTTACATTATGAGTATTACATGTAATTGAGTATTACATACAGGTAGCTTTCCCCAAGACTTAAGCAAAATGATGATATAGCATCATCTGTACAAGACATTGTGAAAATGTTTAACAATTTCTTCATAAGCATCTCCAGTAACAGTATTCAGAACCAGACTAACATCCCAATTGAACTTGTGCTCTACTGTTATTTATATGAGCTAAAATTCCTGAAGATGATTATTTTTCAATAGATAATGTTAGTGAAGCTGATGTTTTTGATATGCTAATTAAGTTGAATAATAATAAATCCTCTGGATTGGATGGTATTGGTCCACCAATTCTTAAAATTGCTGCACCCGTAATAACAAAGTCACTAACGCATATCATAAATTTAAGTATAATGAGTGGTAATTTTCCAGAAACACTGAAATGTGCAAAGGTTACACCTATCTTTAAGAAAGGAGAAAAAGAAGATCCAGGAAATTACAGACCAATATCAAATTCTACCTGTATTGTCAAAACGTTTTGAAAAGCATGTAGCCATTCAGGTTTATAAATGTTTTGAAATAAACTCTCTATTTCATAAAGCACAATCAGGATTTAGAAAGTACCACTCATACCAAACAGAACTTACCATATTAATTGATCTTTGGCTGAAGGAAATGGATAATGGACATATGACTGGGATTGTCTTCCTTGACTTCAAGAAAACTTTTGATCTTGTTGATCATGAAATTCTGCTGCAAAAGTTGAACTGTTACAGGTTTGACAATCCTTCTTTAAACTGGTATAGATCATACCTAAACCAAAGGTCTCAACAAGTACGCATTGGCAATTTTATCTCTCAAACTCGCTCGTTTCATTCAGGAGTCCCTCAAGGCTCAGTTTTGGCCCCTCTCCTCTTCCTTATCTATATCAATGATCTACCATTAAATAATGAATCAACAAATACAGATGTGTTTGCAGATGATGCAACCTTGTATACATCTAGTTCTGACACTGAAGTTATCCAAACAAGATTAAACTCAGACCTTATTATTAGAGTCCAAAAATGGTCACAACAAAATAGGATGGTAATTAATGAAGGTAAAACAAAATGTATGATTCTGAGGACGACACAAAAACTACACGAGTCAGGGAACACAAAACTATCTCTTGCAAAAAATAATCATCCATTAGAAAATGTCAAACATGAAAGGCTTGTAGGTGTATCCATAGATAATAATTTATTATGGAATGACCATATTGATAATCTTTGTAAAACACTGTCATCCAAAATTGTCCTTCTCAGCAGAATCAAGAAATATTTACTTATGGAAACTTGCAATCTATACTAAAAGTCATATATTCTTCCAACAATGATTACTGTTCTAATGTATGGGGAAACTGTGTAAAATCTGAGCTTGACAGGATTTATAAACTCCAGAAACGAGTAGCACGTGTAATTTTAGATACATCTGTTGATCATCACTCAAAGGCATTATTTGCAGAGCTCAAATGGTTCACAATATATGACAGGATAGATTTTCACAAGGCAGTTCTTTTATATAAATGTCTACATGGAACTGCGTCAGAGTATCTTCAGGACTTATTCAGGCCTCTTTCAACACAATACCAGTTGAGATCAATATCACATGGAAACCTTCTAGTATCAAAACCAAGAACAGAGCAATTCAAAAAGTTTTCAATACTCTGGTACAGTTCTGTGGAATAAGCTTCCACTACATGTAAAATCGGTTGAAAATATTAGAGTATTTAAGAAGAGATATCATGAGCATGCATGTGTTTCTAATAGAATAGATAATGGAATTTAGTATTTTAATACTAAACATGCTAACATAAATAAGCACTAATTATTGCTATCTTCCGTGAAGTCAATCTTACTGTATGGAGCAGAGACCTGGAGGACGACCAAGACCACCATCAGGAAAGTCCAGACTTTCATCAACAGCTGCCTCAGAAGGATTCTCCGGATCCGCTGGCCTGACACCATCAGCAATGCCAATCTTTGGGAAAGGACCTTCCAACTTCCTGCTGAAGAAGAAATCAGGAAGAAGAGATGGGGCTGGATAGGGCACACCCTACGAAAACCACCAACCAGTATCACCAGGCAGGCGCTGAGGTGGAACCCACAAGGCAAGCGGAAGAGAGGCCGTCCAAGAAACACCTGGCGACGCAACCTCCAGGCGGACACCACCAAGATGGGCTACACCTGGAACCAGCTAGAGAAAATGGCCCGGGACAGAGGACTCTGGAGATCTGTAGTTGGCGGCCCATACCCTGATAGGAGTGACGGGCAGTGAATGAATGAATTGCTATCTTCATCTAAGGTGCATTTGTTATACTCTCATTAAGAGGGCATCAAGAGAGAATAGTCCTTGAATGAGTCACCCTCTATAAATAAAGCATTATTATTATTATTATTATTATTATTATTATTATTATTATTATTTGTCGGTTTAGTTTCTATTAGTTTATGACCATAGAATCGTAACAGTAAATATATTCATATGGGAATAGGTTCATAAAACTATTCGGTAAGATAGGATAAAAAAAAAAAGGAAGGATGATGTTTACAGTATAATCTGTCTAATAAATAAGGAACATTGGGTTTATGTTGAATCTTAATAGGGATTAGATGCTATTTTGAGTTTGTAAAAGAATACAAATGGAGTAGTAGAGGGGGTGAATCGGACACACTTATAAAGGTTTCTTTGTCAAACCAAGGCTTCCTACGAAACAAAAAAAATACACATACACACACAGTGACACATGCATGTAGAGGGGGTGAATAGGACACACTTATAGAGGTGTATGTTTGTCAAGCCAAGGCTTTCTACGAAGCCACAAAAAATAGAACTTTCGAGACGCATATTCGTTGTCGCACCCTCTCTGCTGCTAGGGTTTTAACCGAATATTTTATCAAGTCCGATACGATCTCTTGATCTAGAGTCATGTAAATTTATCGTTATAAATCCATGTTTGACTGACTTGGCATGACTGTATAAATTTCTAAAAATATTATAATCCATATCTCCGCTGCACCAGGTCTGATGAATATTTCGTAATGTATGTGTATCAACTCCATTAAACACAGCAAGAATGTTACAATTGTCCCAAATCCCTTGAGGAATCTGTGTATACCGCTGGGTAACACGAATCTCATCAGTATTTTTATGTCTACCTCTGGAAAATATCCTGGCAGGGTTTGATTGTTTGTCCAGCACCACATCATCATATACTACTAAATTATTAATAGATCCATCAATGGAATCAACACTCGGCGCTTGATTGATATCAGTGATAAATTCAACATCATCATTTATCGTCTTTGCATTGTCATTAAAATCTTTTAACACCTCATAACAATGCTGTTCATCTACAGATGGTGCAATCAAACATAATTTCTCCCACGCTTACCATCTCATTATTAGATTACGTAACAATTGCGTGTTTTACTTCCCGATGGACCTATGATAATCATTCTGATTGAATTTGGTAGCGCTGCATGATGTTTAACATATTCTCGTGTTTTTATCAGTCAGCAATTTCAAGTTCATAAAAAAATGAACTAACGTTGATCGCAAGTTGCGTAAAAATGCACAAAAAGTTCACAGCAAGTTTACAATAAGTTGCAACAAAATATACAGCAAGTATCTCAAGTTGCGTGGGTTTTACCTAATTGGTCCATCTATCTCAGACTAACAATCATCAGGTTGAGGAAACTATCATAATCATTAATAATATATAGTTTTGATATTTTCCCCAACAGTGATACAAGGCTCAGAAGTCTTCAAGCAGCTGAAAGAGCTTGTTTTTCCCACCGTCGTTTCAAGAATTTTTCGATAGTCGGTGCAGGATCATTTTTTCTGCAGCAGTATTGGATTAGCGCTCGATATCTCGTTCCGCCACATTCGATACATATTTGATATTTTCCTTTGAGACCTTTATTACAAACCAAGCAAGGTTTTGATCCTTGCCTGGCCATTACCGTGTGAGGCCGGCAAAACATTATAACTGTTTTTTTCTGCATATTTTTATTGATCCTTGAAGTAGCCATTGACAGTTATTTTTTTTGGCTAGAGCTGGTGTCGGCATATATAATACGCGATATTTTCAATTCATTTTTAATATTTAATATATTTGAGGATTAATAAATAATATCAAATAGATAACAATTATATTATATAATGGAGGATGAATAAACCGAATCAACTATTAGACCAACAATACCCTAGTGTGATCGAGCAAATATTTGATACCACGCTTTAAAACGAGTTAATCGACGTTGCCAAGTGGGGTTAATATTATCTACGTGAATATTATTAAAGACATCTCAGCGGGATTAATGACGCGATTGTTTTCGATTGCAAGAAATTCGCGATTGATTTTTTAATGTTAAACAACTACACCTAGTATTAATATTTAACACGAGGATTAATCATCCAGTAGTTCGGTAAATTTTATGTTTTTACATCCGACGAGGATTTTATTACTTTCGCAAAATACTTTAATGAGGAATCAGCTGTAAACGAAATTATTCCCCGACAGCGGTTGAGATATCCCGTATTTGATATTGACTCAAAAAGGATGTCCTTGAATCAAATAATCGATTATTTCTCAATATTGTCTGACGATATCTATATATCAGAAACTACAAGCGGGTATCATGTATCATGTAAATCCTCACCTGTTGATTCTGAGCAACAACAATGTTTGATTAAGAAAACCGCCGGGGAGAAACCTACTTGGAATGTGGATTTATAAGCTGATCTTCACAGTATTAAACTCAATGAGACAAAATCTGCCAAACCACTTTCAAAAGTTTAAAAAAAAAAAAACTTATTTATCCACGAAAATCCACAACCGCAGTTGAGCTACTCGCTTGTCCCACTTCGATTCAACGCAAATATACTAAAGTCGTTGATGAAATCCGCGATTGCTATTTTGATGAAACTATCCAAGATGGTGATAACTAAAATATCTCTCACGTTATCCGGAGAACCCGATCAACTCACTGGAATATCAGGCGGACGTGGAAATGTGATTACGATATCAAGACAACCAGGTCATTTTTGTAACATTTAAAAATGTTTTCTCACAATCCCAGCCAATCAGTAAAGAGGACAATACTTTCACTGGCTTTTTTGGACCAATTAGAATCACTTCAAGTGACATTTTAGAGCGATAATATAAAAAATATGAAACTGCATATACTATTTTTTTTAAAAACCTAAGCCTACTATATGATAAAATATGAATAACACTGGCTTCGATATCAATCCTTAATCAAAATATATTTAAGTAAGTTTGTTTTTAAATTTACATATTTAGGGGTTTGATACGGGGTGGGGGAAGGGCAGTGACGGCTTCTAATTATTAATTTGATTGCAGATGCTCACGGCTGCTTTTGTTTGTTGGTTTTTTTCTTCTCTTTCTTGCCCTGTGGCAATTGCCACCAGCACATTTAATGAATATGGCGGACGCAGCCATTACGACTTTGTTATTGGCGGTGGATACTATCAAAGCTTTTATGGTGGACATGTATGATGGACTTTATACGCCCTCAGATTTGGACACGGTTATTACGTATAAAATTATTGGATCAATATCACTAGGGTAATGGATTCACACAATGTGAAGCCTACGCATGTCGCCCTCTCAACCTCGGGCACAGACATTATGGTAAGTATTGCAGACTAATATAACTATTGATAAATTTAAAAGTTATTATCATTTTAACAGAATTATCATTTAATATACGCTCTTTCTATCTGAAGACATTCCCCTTATAGTAAATTGGCTATAACTTTGCAAATGGACTTTTAGTAACCTTCAAAATAACATGTTCTATGGAAAATATTTTACTTTTGCTCATAAATTAATGCTCGTTCCCCTTGTTCTACGTTTGTAAAGTGAGCCATCGCAATGTTTCAGTATTCAAAACATTGTAAAATATACTCGATTTTGCACACATTTATAATGAGTATTATTATTCTTACGAAACACTAGATGCCACTGCAGTAAAATCACGAAAATCAATAAAGCAATAGTGTACATTTTCACCAATATCATAGGAATCCGGAGCGACTGTGTATTAAATGAGACCTCCTGTATACAAACACATGCAGATGAACAATTAAGTCCTTATTTCAGATTACAGACGAATAGTAATGTGTTTAGATAGTATAGTGAAAAAGATCTGTTTGCATTATTCATTGGAATTACAACGTGCTTACTGGACCAAGTACGTTTGGGGATTTGAAATTTATTTAGATCTTTCTATTCTTTTTGACTCAAATACAACCTTTTAGGATTATTTCGGATTAAATTCTTAACAGTGCAAATCCTCTTAAATTTTCGCAACTTTTATAATAAAATTATTAACAAGGTTAGAAAACTTGCTGGTTTTGCTTCTTTTGTTACTTAGTTCATAACCATTTTATCTTAACAGGGGAACAACAAGCAGAATCGAAATATACCGAATCATCTGTAACTAATCTTAACAATCTGGTTTTTCGATATTCTCACATTTTACAGTTCATATAAAGAAGCATCAGAAAGTAAATCCGATCTTTAGAGGAAACTATTTTTATCATTTCGAATACTTTCATTTTATTCATGCATCCAGTTTCACGTACATTTACTATACTTTTTGAATCGAGCAATAATTTTAAAATTACTTTTTCCCTTTGAACAAAGAAGCAAATTTTGGCACAAGTGCTACTTCAATTTGAACTTTAAATGTATTTTAATGCTGAAACATCGGATTACTTTATATTTATGCATCACAAAAGTTAAGTCATATATGTTAGCAATTTTATTTTGCATCTCCCCACCGATTTTTTATGGCTGGCTGTAGCTGGTCTTTATTTTGCATATTGCTTTCTTCAAGCTGAACATTATTACCAAGCTGTTTCTCGTTTATAATAGATTTGTTACATGCATCAATTTGACATCGAGTATAAAGCAAACCTGCATTTCATTACCAGTATATTTGGCTTATTATTTCACTTGCCTCTTAGGTCAAATAAGGCGAACGTGAGACAGACGTGCTCGCAATTAAATTCAGTGCAGGATTACTGGAAATCAATATTATTAAGTTTTCCTAGCATAAAGAAAACTTTAGTAAATACACGAATCTGCCGAGAACGAGAGCATTGCCCATAACATAACAAATTCTTGAGATTTTTTAAACCAAAGTTTAACGTCAGACTTAAGTAATACTGGCAAAGGTGTTTGACAGATAAATGACAAAGGGTATTGTTGCGTAAAAATGGGATGAAACTAGAATAGAAAAATTGTAACCGTTATATGCTTTTTAGAATCTAATGGTCGTGCAGTAATCGAGTCATTTGACATTTAATGTTATAAGTTATTTAAGTTTCTATAAACTCTCCAATTTAAAATCATATGTTTATTATAGAGCCCATCAATGAAAATATAAATATTCAAATGTGCAATGACCCAATTAAACGAGCTGAACCAACCATAAATTGTCAATGAGAAATTAATACTTGTATGACAAAGACTTCATTCCAACTGAATGTCTGATGTCTGATATATACTTTCAGGTTTTGTTTTTGTTTTTGTTGTCATATTGCATTATTAAATATTTGACAAATTTATACTATATGCTTAATAAAAAAAACTTTCCTTGATCTTGTTCTGGAAAAAGAAAGAAGCCTCAATGTAACTGGTCAAGTGTTTTTGAGATGGATCCATTTTATCAAGGCAGATTACAGAAAGAACAAACAAAAATACAAAAATACAAGTAAAATATCTATTTGCATATTGCTGTTACTGAAATAAAAATCAAATAACAGTCCTAACAATAAAATAGATCCTCAAATACAGAAAAATGTCAAATTATAACTACTTAAATTTTGACACTTTTTTATTCTGGAAAAAGTTTTGCATTAAACTTGCCCATAGAACCAATTAACATAATGCAAAAACAAGTTTTACATTCAACTTGCCCATTGTACCATACTGAAGCAACCAGTCATTTGCAATCTTTTGGGATAAAAGGAATAGAGCAAGTATTTTGAGATGCTACCATTATCCAGTAAATAGATTTAAGTTTCATCCATTAAACATTCTATACACTTCAATCTGTACTGAAGTTGACCACATAAACATGCACACACACAAAAAGACTACACTGCTAAAATAGCCTTATTATCTACAGTCATCTGGTATTAAAATACTAGTTTCAAACTGGCATTTAAAAAAAACTTATTAGTGGCAAGCATCATTGAATGATGCCATCAGTAACCATGTGAAGAAACCTACCTTAGGCAATTGGCTTACTTCCAAAAGAACCATCTGTTTGGGACAGGGTAGTCATAGCAAGAATTATAAATGATAATGTTTATATAACCCACTCCTACATACCGATTTTGTTTATTGTCGATACAAGACTATTTGACCTCTGATGTTATTGAATTTGACTTTGCAAGATTTCTATAGCCATGTGACTCTGACTAAATATGGCCAGATCTTATGTCAAACTTCAGCAACGACATACTTTATGCTATGCTTAAGATTTTTTAGAAAAAAAAATTTTCCTATCTATTTCATGCAGGTATTTCTCGATGAAAGGTTGTGAACGTTTGCTGGGCTGGTTATTAAGCAGTTACCCCATGCAGACACCAAATGGTGTTGCTAAATTTAAACTTTTTGATAGGGAACGGACTCTGACCCTACACCCCATGTCCAAATAGATAAAATGGAGTGACAAGGGTCAGAGGAAACTCATTCCTTGGGGGAGCATGAGCGTCAAAAAATTCTGGATAGACCAGTTTCTCTTAAAAGCATTGGTAAAACTAGTCTTGTATATACAGATTAAAAGACATTACAATGCATGCAACTGGGCCAAACTGAATCAATCTGCTATAGTTCAATAATATTGCCTCCAGTCATATAGGACAGTTTCGGCGACTGCTAAAATCAAAACTAGTGCTTAACTGGAAATCGATTATTTTATTTAATATTTAAAATAATTGAGGATTGGAGAATTTATTTTTTTGCATGCTGCTCGAATCTGAATAACTGAAACAGTTGTAAAATTCACGCCCAAATCGCGAGTGTTGGCAGCTAGTATTTGACCATCTAGATGCCATAAGGTGTCTTCTGATTTTGAAGACAGCTGTCATTGTGGCCATATTGGTACCATTTTCATTTAGGACCAACCAGACCATTACACTAAGTCCTTTAGTAAAAACTGATGTTGAAATAACCATAGATTCAGATGAAGCTGCAATAACAAGAAGTTCAAGATGGATGCCAACCTGACCTAAGTATGAATGTATATAAAGTTTCATAGAAATGCTCCAACAGGTTTTGAACAAGAAGCAATAACAAACTTGTGCTAATGGAAAACCATCCCATAGCAAAAGAAAGCAATACCACTTTTCCCATTTCTGCCATGGCAGCATAGACAGCACTTTCACTTCTTTATTTAATGGGTTAAAGCAAAAAGCATACATACATCTAGTGTATATTCGTTTATTTGATGACAAAAGGCAATGGTACATAAGGTAAATCTGAAATGAAAATATTTTTTACACGACAAAAATGTTGACCATTATATCTTTGGTGCTGCTAATAATCAACATTCCTACCTCTTTTCCTCCAGAGACTTTACCATTATGATCCATTCCCAGCTTCCCACGCAGATCCCTTAATCCCAAGACCTTATCCTAGATGGAAACCTCCCAGGATTATCCAAGGATCCTAATTTCTCCAATCCTGAATGATCCCAGGAGGGTTCTGCAACCTTTGGATTCCATTTAGAAACCTCCCAAATAATTCAATGGCTCAAAATTTCCTTCCTATCCTCAAATTTCCTACAAGAGCATCTTGTGAAAATCCCGACATCCCTGGTATATTTTGATCCAGAATTAAAATCCTGTCCTGACCATTCCACATTTTTTCCATCAGATGATAAACAATGATCCCTGGACTCTGTCCATGGGGACAATGCCCAAGTAAAATCCTGAGATCCAGAGAAAGTATCCCATTATGAAGCCTTCTTAATGAACCCAGTCATTCTTGCTCTTTCTCCTAGTTGTCAAACTCTGAGGAAAAATTAATGTTCATTATCTTCAGAGAAAGGATTTTATTTTATTTCCCCCACAGGAGCAAATACAGTATGCCTATTGGAAAAGTTCTTTATTCCCCCGTTTGTTTTTTCCATCCCAAATTTTCAACACTTTCCAGGTCTAAAAATTGCGAAATTCAGACAAACCTGCAAGGATGATCAGAAATCCAAACTTTTTCCCATCCAATGCAATGTTTTTTCCATGATCTCCAAGACTATGATTGGGTTTATACTACAATTGTGCCACTGTATATGAATTATGTTTAACAATCCTAATGAATGCACCTAGCTCCTTGCCTGCCCAGGGTGTCCTGGTGTACAAATTTCCTTCAATGAGGTCAATAACATGACACAAGCCCCAACTGAAAAAAGCCGAAGCTATACTGATCATGTGGTAGTCATTTCCCAAAAATAAATAAAAACATAAAACTAACAAGTCTTTTTCAATTGTCCAAACAAATTTTTGCTTTAAAAAAAAACAACGATAATAAAGTATCCTCAACAACCTTATATCTGATGTGCACGATTGTAAATATTTGGAACTATAAATGTACTGCAAATTTGTCTCCCCCCCCCTCCAATATCAGGAAACCAGATTTTTTCCCCAGCGCAATCATAACAAAGAAAATAGAAATAACTTGTATTTCTATCAGGAAAGTAAATGGATAGGTTTGTCATAAATGCAGATATGACAGATAAAACTTGTGATGCACATTAATAAAAGCTTCTGATGTCTTCTTATTGGACTTGAATGCTAGAATATCGTGTCAACATAAAAGGTTGCTTCAGATCCATTGGGGTTGAGGTCTCCTTTCTTTCCTGGAGAAATGGGATCTCCATATTTTGTTTCTCCAGTGTAGGGGAGTCCATGAACCTTAAATTCCATTCTCTATAATATTAACTCCAAAACTGTTGGAATTTTAAGCAACTCCTTACCATAAGGAACAAATGCATATCAAAGTATGCCCATGGGAGTTACCTTACAAAACATTAGACCAGAATAATTCAGACCCTGGTTTCTAGCAGAAATCAACTTTTAAATTCTTCCAGGTAAGGAAGCTTGTGGGCCTAATCCAATTTAATTTGTTGGATGCAACGAGTGAGTGAAAGTCATGTGCCAGTCTTAATGACTCAATTTCAAGCTTTTGCAATCAAATTATGGCTTAACACGTATAGGTAAGAGAAGTAAGCCAAAACATTCCATTAAATTTACTAATACTTTTTATCAAATCTACAATTTGAAAAAATGTTTCAAGTTGAAAGGTAACTGTTTTACCAGAGACTTTCATAGAATAGCACATCCCAGCTCAAATCCTGGTGTCTCCAATTCTTCTCAGGGAATCCACTTTAAGAGGTTGAATATGCACAAAAATCTTTACAAAAATCTGTTTTTCCTTATTTCAGTGTACAGCTAAACTTTGGTAATTTCAATAAATACAGGATACATCTTTTAAGATGGTCCTGTAATCCTTCAAATCCAAAAGCGATGAGAGTTTCTTACTGAAATGGAGGACAGCCATTAAAAATTCCAGATCCAGCCCATCTGAAATTCTTGACATCATGGCAATCCAAAGGCCATGAGAATTTCTAGTAAAGATTGGGGGCAGCCATTTAAATATTCCCGATATCCTTGCAATCCAAAGCCATAGGAATTTCCCAGCTAAGATGGGCATTGCCTTATAAAAATTCTTTCCATCCTTGCCATCCAAAAGCTAAAGAAATTCCAATGAAGAATTGGGGACAGCCCATTAGAAATTCTGGATATTCTGCTAGAAATTCCTAACATCCTGCAATCCAAAGGCCAGGATATTCATTTTAAGATGTGGGGCAGCATTTTAAAAATTTCCTTATATCCTTGAAATCCAAATGCTACAGATTTCCAATTAAAGGGGGGCGACAGCCTTTAAGAAAGTTCCAATATCCTTGCAATCCAATCCATTAATATTTTAAATCCGCTTTATCCAATCCTTCTCAACCATGTAATGTGCAATTCCAAACCTTTAGAACCAAAAAGAGAAAATAATTAATGCAAAATTTCATGATAATTTGGAACTAAGTAATAAAAACAATTATATTTTAACCTAGTATAGTGGCATGTAATTTAATATTATCCAGCAAATATTCCAAAAAGTGATACTTGGAAGAAAAATAGCCAACAAAAGAACTGCAATATTATGCAAAATCTATCATTTTGTAAAAATTACTGTTTACATCCACCATGTCAAGCGCAGCTTTGAAAACACACTAAAATCTACTGATATCATTAGTTGCCAATTTCTTTGGAGAACAAAAACCTCGCCATTTAAAATTTACAAAGCTACTCAACTTTTGGGAGTTAACATCCAAGATGTTGTCATAGAACACCATCGTAATTTATCATTGGATCTGATGCAATACCGGCAAATTATACAGATCAGCAAGAGAGATTTGAAATACCCCGATGTCAACTGCGATACCTTTTCAATTAACCACAATACAGAGCAATAACATTGAGAACGATGTTTTACCATGATCAACTGTCCTCAGTACTAATACATTTCAATATCTACCTGTTTGTCAGATATAATGAACAAAAAGTTTACAGGTCATGCTGGAAAAATAAAACAATGGAATTTGCAATCAGCTGTAACCTTGGACTTGGGCACTTGCCATCAGTACACATTGTAGACAATGACTGATTGACAACTTGACAGAATAAACGTCGCTACAGCAGGACGCCAATATAAAATGTAGCAATATCATGATAAAACTTCAGGCTCACATTAACAACACTAGTTAACGTGTCAAATATTCCTTATAATAATGAATTTATCTCCAATTGTATAAAAAAAAAGGTCGTCTGAAATGTACTGCAGTTTTTTTTTTTTTACATCAGAAACACAAACATTTTTGAAACAAGATTAGATTATTAAAATACAAATTCTTTTAAATAAGGATGCATCTGCAAAATATGGAACCATGTCAACTCAGTTCTCAGCCTCAGCCAACTGATGCACTCTTATTTTTGGGTCCTCATCAATTACAACTGCTTTTGCTAACAAAGAAACCTATAAAAATGTGTACAATCTTTTTAATCTAGTCTTTTATATTCCAACTTCAATTTGAAAAATTCATCAACATTTCAGCAAATGAAAATGAATGTGTGATTAAATAATTTTAAGGACAACTCTTTAAAAGCATTTCTGTCCCAATGTGTGAACAATGCATACCCTTAAAATGTTTTCTCCAAGGAGAGTGAAATTGTCATGCCATGCTATGCTTGATTATCTGTAAAATGTGGAACAGACTATGAAGCTAAAGTCTTGATCCCTAATTTGCAAAGGAACTTCATCCTGGCTCCTTTATTTAGCATCCCAATCCAAGATCTGCAAAATTACAGGACAGAAATTGAAAAACTGTATATAAGTATATAACCTTTTACTGTGACACTCTCTGAAATCTGATTTTTTTAATACTTCATACAAGAGACAAATTTTAAAAAATTCCCTACCACATCATCAAAAGTTGTATTAAGTTCATAGAACATTTTAGACCATGTCATTCTACTTGAGCAACATTCACAAGTCTGGATTAATTCTCAATAAAGCCAAGAAAAAGAAGGAAAAAAAATAACTTTTATTTCAATATTGCAATTTTATCCCTACTGTAAAGTTAAAAGATCTGGTAAGTGATTCCAATTATAGATGAGAACATATAATAAACACGCTATTTTTAAGCATACTGTCTGATGTCTCGGGTCAACTTCTTGTTTGGGCAGTTGATACATATGATTGCTGACCACATTACAAAATAAAGTTTTTCTTGGGCATAGATGAGATACATGCTAACAGACCACAATACAAACTAACTCATCCACATGATATTACACATACATAAACTAACAAGTATTAACCAAAGTATATTGTGTTCTCAACTTCCATAGCACAGTACAAATCCCAGAATTTTGTTGCCATGCCACAGACTAAGTTAATGGTGTTTATTACAGAAATGACAGTGGTGAGCCTGACCTTCCAGTGCATTATGCAATGGCATATCTAACTCGATGCAATTAGCATGAAATTTAGTCAAATTGGCTGAAAAACACTTTGGAAGTGTACCATTTTCCTATAATCTGACATATCACTAAATGAACTATTCAATATTCCTAGAACTATGTATAGGATTACTACACAGTACATGGTTCCAATAACGGCGTCAGATCTATAGTTATTTCGCATTTCAATCGATCAAGCATACACCTGATTTATTCATGCAAGTAATCAAACTAATAACTTGTTTAGTTATGACATTTTCAATACAAAAAGAACGCACTACAGTTTTAAAATTAGATAAAATTGTATGAACTTGTTTCAATAAAATGTACAAGATGAAAATACCACAGAAGCTGTACACTTTTAGACTGAAGCTTTAGGCAAACACCTGTGGCATCATCATTCCTGAATATAAAAGTGAAAAGTTGTAGCAAAGGATATTATTTGATTTTCTGCATTTCATATTTGACACAAAAAGACCTGGCTAGAAACATGTGCATGATGAACCCTCATTAAAAAATGTGATACTATAGGTATTTAAAAACAATCTATCACTATATGTACATCTTTTCTCTTGTATGATCAATGAAATTCTCAACCATCAGATACCAATGCAAGAGTCATGATTTTTAGTATGGAGACCGAGAACGTGATCTTGAACGTGAATGAGATTTCATGGGAGAGTAACGTGGAGATCCACGAGATCGTTTTGGTGGTGTTATGCTTCTGCTTCGTGACCGTGATCGTCCTCCTCCTCCTCCTCCCCCTCCAGAAAAGCCTCTATCTTCTTTCACTCTAATGTAAGATACTTCACCCTGAAAATCAAAAGATAATTCTTATGTATATTTTTTTTTACAAAATTTATTTCATTACATGCCATCGTATAACATTGTCTGCGGGATTTGAACTTGTCCAAACAGTTCGTTCCTGCCTGACCAGATTGATTTTTATTTTCCTAAACATCAGGATCTATAATAGAAGAAGTAAATATGTTTATTTGAATCGGGTTTTGGGAATTTTCGAAGTGAATTTTACAGGTTATGGTTTCGATTTTGTAAACAACAGGATCATTCCAGAACGTTAATTTCCATCTGGTAATTTTTATATATAAAGAAAATGCTAATTGTAACCTAAGGTTAAGAAAAGAACTATATAATCTTGTGATTGTGAGGACTTGGTCATTCATGCTGTAAAACATCTAGTACTTTCAAGTTGTATATTAGATGTTGTGACTAGCAGTTTTTGGCTAGAATCTTTTTGTTCAAATTATTCAATTCAAATGATTGTTTTCTCTGGAAATACAAAAGTGCTCCGATACAATTTTTGGATAATTTAATTCACTGCAATTTATCCTCAAACCTGGAATTGTATTACTGTGATTCAGCAAAGGACTGTTGATAAATCAGCACTCTTCTCAATAACAGACATCACTGCCTTCAGTTTTGGATTTATTCAGGACTAATACGGAGTTTTATTCAGGACTTTAAATTACATGGACTTGTATTGGTAGTTCTTGGATTATTGTAGGATCTAATTCGCAATAATGTATGTACTTACTTCTCATTTCACTTAATATTCTAGTGAAATATTTACATCAGTTTTATTTTACAGAGCTTGTTCTCTTAAACTTTTTTTTGTAACTTATTTTAAAGGGTATTAAAAAAAATGTAAACTAAATGATTTCCCTGTACCAACGAATTAAAACAAATGGTACTAACAGCTGACTCACTTGGCGTTCAGCATTAAGATGTTTGTGTCAATGCACACACCATAATGATATGACTGAATTTTCTTTAAATATACATTAAAAATCCAAATCACATGCATACACATTGCCGAAAGGACCCATGAACAAAAAATCTGTGACCTATGAGAAAAACCAGTGTCTAAAATATACACTGATGTATTGGGATCAACCCTGTATCAATTGTACTACTTAATGAATAGATGACATCAGACCCAAGCCATTCATCAGTACAGGCTTTGTGGTCAATACGCTGAACCAGTCTAGTCAATACCCTAAAATGTGTACTCATTGTACTCAGACTATGAACTTTATATTAAACAAAATCACTGTAAAGGAGTATGGGATAATACTTTTAAAATTGTTCCTACTGTTGGCAGATTTCTATGTATTTAGCAAGGTCTAAGAGTAAAAATAACTGCAAAGGCAAGGTTTTGCACCTTACTACTAATGATAACGCTTAGCACATACATGCCAACCCCTGACGAGGAAACGGCATAATCCTAGTGGTCAAAACGCGGAATCCAGGCAGAAAAAGCGTAATCCACATATAAAATGCTAAAATTTCAATAAACATCGACTTATTTGCCCGTCGTCTTTTAACATCCATTACTGGTTCATGTTTTTATATGTAGCACTTTTAGCTTTACACGCACATCGACTAGAATCCATCTTAAGACTTTTAGCGCCAAATATTAAAATCATTTTCACACAAAGTTGAAATAAATGTCACATGCATAGCTGCCAATCCCAGAGTACAAAAATACTGATTACTTGGGACAAAAATACTGATTTTGAGGAACAAATACTGATTTTTAATATTTCAATGTGTATGTATCTATTTACAACATATACAACTATCAGTAAAGTAGGACAGTGCCTTACATAATTATTTAATCTCAAAAGATGCACGTGTTGCACACTTGTACCTTCTGGACTTGCACCATGTTCATTCGGGCGCCCATTCAGAAGGTGCAAAGGTGCAACAAACACGAACACTTTTTTAAGGAGCCCTTTCCACACCTTGTTTCTTTTTCAATCATCGATTCCAATGTACCAACTTTCATTGATTATCTCAGTTCTCAGATTTTCTTTCTGAAATGCTTTCGTTTAAGCATAAGAGTTATCCTTTGCGATTATAATGTCTGGAAAACGCGTACATAATAAATCGCCAGCAACACTAGTAACTGAAAAAGGTTTATTTATAAAATAAATTTATTAAATCAAATTTCGATCGTTGTACATTAAGGTTCTCTCTGGCATTTATCTACGTCGTAATTTCAGATTGAGCAGAGTGTGATGAAGAAGGAAGCTGATGTTTATTAGCTTTTTTCGTACTCTTGCATTTTATGGTTGCCTCCCGAGTCCATGCCCGATAGCGAAATCACGTTACACAATTTGCAAAAACGTCATTTTCTTCATTACGTTATGGTTTCACTATTCTGTACAAGATGGCACAAATGTCCTTCTAGTTGTTTCCTTGCATTTTTCCTAGAGAAAATTCTGAATATTCCACTTTTCTATTTAACATGATTAGAAACTGAATATTACGAAGACAAGATACAGCAACAGCGATAACTATTGCAAAATCCAATATGGCGGATAACGACAGACATTGCAGCCTTGATTTCGAATGAACCAATCGTATTCATATATAAATGTGATACATTCTATAAAAATAGAACCGAGTGCCAATTCCAAAGAATTTTTTTTTAAAATTAAAAACGTATTGTTTGCCCAAAAAACGTACACCCGTATTCAGGTCTAAAATATGGGACAAATACGGAAAAAATGGGATAGTTGGCAGCTATGCACATGATGCTGCATTCGTGTCGCCATATTTAGAAGACTTATTTTATTTTTCATCGGTGAAGTTGTTGAAAGGAGTAATTTTTGCTCTCATATATGCATCGAATAAAATAAAATATACTTTTTAGCGCCAAATACATATAGACTGGTTCTGCAGTAAATATAAATTAGAACAAAGCATATGTGCATAAAGATTAAAATTAGAAAACCAGTCTGTTCTCTCCTCAATAAGCCACAGATGCTATCAATAGAATTTGAGGTCGAAAGTTTGAAAGTAGAACAAGGTTAGCTATAAATTAAACATGATACTGTTATGAAACCGCACAAAAGTCCACGGATAAGTGTACTCTTATATTGTAGTTACGTAAACACAGTCTTTTCTAAAATATCGTCTGTGGAATTAATGGCATGTTAATAAAAACAAGAAAACAAATAGATGATATTTTTGGAAAAGTGGATATACCGAAAAAGCATAATCCATATACGCTTACACATAATTTAGTGAGAGAAAAAAAAAACATAATGGTTGGCATGTATGTTAGCACCATGCTCCTAACATGAACTACCAAATAATTAGCAAAGATTTATCATAAAACACTTATTGTTAAGAAAAGGTAAATCAGAAGCTGTATTTTTCAGCAACATTTATCAAGATCCACACACTGCAGATGTGTCAGCAGCCTGATGCTATACTGGCCTTCTTGTCTCCAGCATACGAAAAGATACTGATTTGGTTCTTACAAGGGGTAAATAGTCTTCTAGACTATTACTAAAGTCAAAGATTAAACATAAGAGTTCTCAATAGACTTGTACCCTTGGGTTCTGATGTATGGAAATTCAAACTTGTGTGTGGATGTTTTGTTGTTGTAGGGTTTAACGCCATATTTCTGCACAAGATAAGATATACATGGCGGCCAGTATTATTGGTGGAGGACGAACCCAGGAAAACCATGTAAAAAACAACCAACCCATGAGAAGCTACCGGCAAGCTTTTTCTCACACACCTACATTAGCCAAGCCCAAGACTCGAACCCACGCAGACTGGTAATCCGTAATGGTAAGCACTTTAGACCACTCTGGTCCCCTGTGGATGTTCTGTCACTGTCATATTCTAATCATATGCAAGTTATTCTCCTTTCTTTGTGAAAAAAAGTAATCTGAGGGTAAATGAGAACAGGAAAACTATCATGAACAAGTGTGAAACTTTATAATCACATCATC
This sequence comes from Unio delphinus, assembly GCA_029339505.1. Taxonomy (NCBI): domain Eukaryota; kingdom Metazoa; phylum Mollusca; class Bivalvia; order Unionida; family Unionidae; genus Unio; species Unio delphinus. The sequence goes on along the minus strand of JAQISU010000109.1, from coordinate 10,694,025 downwards.
AGTGGTTATAAGTTAGTGGTAAAATGAAGGTGACCCATACAAGATATACACAACTTTCCTTCTAATGAACTGGCATATACTAGGTCATATTAATTGATCACAATGGCTCCAAAACATACATTTTCTTTCTGCCTCAGGCTCAGAAACAACAAATCATTCCAACCATCCACTCCAAGAAACAGCAAGTAAGTAACAATGCTGATAAGGAACATGAATCTCCCAAGTTATAAGAATATTTTAGCATTGGTTTACTCAAATATAAATGTCTACCGAGACTTTACATTCCACTCTTCAGATTTTCGTGCAAAGCGTCAAAAGACAAAAAGTTTAAATTTTAAAAAAAACGACACATGAGCAGCAAGTTAAAATGTTTCATCCAGTACAGATTTTTACTTATTTTTATTGCACTGTTCAAGCAGATTCCCATAGGTCAGTGGTTCTTTCTGAAGTTTTCCAGTGTTCGTCCTCCACCAGTTATACTAGCAACAATGTATGACTTATCTTGCTTGGAGATATAGCATTAAATTCCCCCAAAACAACTTACAATGCCCCGTTAATTACAGTGGGGTCATCTTCACTGTAGCTAAGAGATGCTGAAACAATCACATCCCAGAATGCATACCTCATGAGAACGGAACTTGGAATCGTCCAACTTTCTGCAGGCATACTTCATATCTTCTTTCCTCAAGAACTCCACAACCCCAGTGCCATCTTTGTACACATCAGCATAACACACATCTCCTGCCTCTCTCATATGATCCTTCAAATCCTGCCAACTTCCTGAAGGGGGTAAACCTGTTAGGGAAATCAAGACTATTTGATTACATGGCATAATCGCTTCAAAATAATCTAGTGGTATATATGGATTATGCATGTTTAATGTCCACAAAACTTTCATTATAGGTCGGAGTATAATCTACTTGAGAAATATGGTACTGTGGTATGTTTGGACAATGCATGCTTAATATCCACAAGACCAGTTTTTACCATGCTAAAGACAAGCATACACACCAATACCCATCTTAAAAAAAAGAACAAGCTAGGCCCTGAGAAATATTTCACTGAAAGAACATTAGAAGTCTTTGATGAAAACCTCATATCATTATGATCATTCTAGCAGGGAAGTAGTGACAAGATATTGTGAACAGTCTCCATGGCAGCCATACTGGAAGTATAAATTGTGCCATTTTCATTCAGGACCAAGTCTATTGGTTAACATACCATTCATTTGGAAGGTGCTGAGACTAGATTTTCATAACCACTATGGTGGCCATATAAAGGTTAGTCCATTTCATTAGGACCAACTCCACACTGTAATAACTCTTTTTATCAAACTCCTTCCCTCCTGCTTTTCAAAATGCATTTCCATTTAAAAGTTAAAAAAAAAAAAAACAAGATTCTGAAGTTCACCAGGTACTGGACTTTGTAGCAGCATCATTTAAATTTAGATGAGAAAATGGAGTAGTGTACTGTTCTGCATCAAACGCAGATCAGGACAGGTATCTCAGATCCAATATCAAAATTGTCTGTGTGTGAATGTTTGCAGAAACCAGTCTTTTGCCAATGACATTAATACATGCAGAGTCAATACAATTATTATGGTACTTTAGTCACAGTTCATATTTAAGATGTGTATAAAATAACGAAACCAAAAGCAAAAAATTGCCCTTAAATGTTACTGTTGTTGTTGTGTTCAACACCATTTTTCAGCACAAGATAGACTATACATGGCAGCCAGTATTAATGGTGAAGGAAGAACCAGGGAAAACCTCAGAAAGAACCAACGACCCAAGAGAAGCTACTGGCAAGCTTTCTCACATACCAACATTGGCTGAATCAGAGACTCAAACCCATGCAGACAATAGTGAGATGGCAGTGATCTGCAACAAAATGCGCCTTAGACCACTCTGGGCCCCTGCCCTGAAATTATGTGGTCAGTACCCAGTTTATGACTTAGTATCCTAGCCGTAATCATCAAGGCAGTAAACAATGTGTAGAAGCCATTCTTTTGGGTATTAAACTTCCCATGATCATGTTTTTATTAATGGGTTTGTACTTCATTAAGTGTACAACCTTCAAGGTCTTCCTTGTATGATACTTTTATTCAAACTTTTATAAAAATTGGTCAATTGGTTTTTAACAAGTTTGAAACAGCTACTATTGATGGATGCAGGGCTATGCCTCACCTGGCCTTACAGTCAGGTGACCTAAAACATAATTTGTATTCATGGTCTCGCTACCACAACAATGGTGCAAACTATTTCAAATGGGCATTTGAACCAGTTGTCTATGTTTATGAACTGAGTGACAAGATATAATGATGTGGCAGTGAGAATCAATCTATTAATATTCTCATCACTGCTATGTTTCTATGACCACTTGAGAACTATGTATACCTGAAACAAGAACCCTGTACTCTGATCTGCGTGATGGTGGTCCACCACGCATAGGACCGCGCATTCCCCTTGGTGGTCCTCCACGGTCTCCTCCTCCTCCACCACCACCACCACCATAGCTGCTTGGTCCACCTCCTCTCGGAAACTCTACCCTAAGTGAATAGCCATCATAGTTATAACCATTCTTCTTAGCCACAGCATCTTCTGCATCCCTTAAAAGACAAAATAAAGCACTAAAACTACATATGCACTTTAATCAGGTCCAATAAATGTTGCAACTAATGATGTGGGCTACCAAATTACTATAGTTGGGCTACTAAATGTTGATGAAGTTCATTAGCCAACTGAGTTATGTGGTAACAAGAATAGCACTCTTTTTTAAAGTTTTAAAACAAAGCAATAAAAAATGTGCTGGAAAAGCAAGTATGTTTTTACATTGGAGATGATGGCTGTATGCAATTTCATTACACTGGTTTTTACAAGTAAAATTTGTCCATGAACCAGAACAAGTTTGATGAGACTATCTGTAGCTGCATACTGACAAATGTAAAAGGTGTTTAAAACTTTAAAATTAACAGTCTCAATACCCAAGTCTGTCAGAGCCAATTTATTATATTCATGCAAGTGTTGTAGTCCCATATAAAAGCTGTATTTGATCAGTGATTGACATCATCTCGGCACCAAACGTAGTCTGATTACTTCTCTGATGGATTTGGGTGCTGTAATGTATACATATGCAGCACAATTCTATGTATCAACATATAAGGGTTAAAACTCCCCCAAATATCAACTGCTGAAACATAGTATTGGATTGCAGCGAAAGCTTAGCAAACAAGATTAGAAAAGCATTATGTTAGTTACTGTTAAAGCAATGCCTTAAGAGACAAGCACTCTCCGGTGCTCTCCTGCAGAGGTCTGCAACCTATTTTACATAGTGGGACGCTTTCTTCCTCCAGATTAATTACAATATTAACAAGCGCATGCCACCAGTAAGAGGTTATCAGTTAAAATCAGATTTTTGGCTGCCCTTTGCATGTCAAATGAAACTTCTTGACTAGTTTATTGTGACAGTTGTGCCAAAGGTTGCCGATCCCTGCTCTACTATGAATAATTGCAAATGAAAGGTCATTTCCATTTGTTTCATAGATGCTAATCTAAACTTTCAATTCATTATGTTCAAAACAAAATAAATTACAACATGTTCGCAGAGGGATTGGCTTAGTTTGAATTTTGCTGCTTTGGACAATTGTGTGATCTATATACCAAGCTTAAGTGTTCTTAAGGCTTTTATGCAGACCAAGTCACTAAATTTAGAAACCTTAACGTTTTACTTTATAAGTGAACTCTGAACCAAGTTCAAAGTTATTTACTGTCTTGGATAAACGAAGTTGTGGGTTCGAACCCCAACCGAGTAATACCAAAGACTTGAAAATGGTACTTGCAGCTGCCTTGTTTGATGCTCATCATTAAGAGGTTTGCGCCAGGACCAGTCCGCCTGGCGTCAGGATAACGAGACTGGGAGTGACATATTGCTGTTTGTCTGTGGCTTGATGTCCAGTTCTAGACATTAGTATGAACTGCCACCCTGCAGATATCAAAGCAATATGATTAAAATTGTTAAAGCTTAAAAACCTAAATCACAGACATAAACCTTTCTTTTAAAGCATTTTTAAGAATTGCTTGCTACTCTTACAAAAATGCTCCAGTTTCAATGATCTATCAAACCTTTATTTCATAACACTGTCATATGCTATCACTTCAATCTTAGGTCCTGGGTAGCTCACCTTCACAGATCAGTCCAATCCCACATCTGTCCACTTGGGATCAAGCCTGGACTTGGGACGCGCGATATGCCAGTAGTATTCCAAGGGCGAGTGGTTCCTCCTATGTTCTCCTCCACCAAATAAACTACCTAGCCTTTATGCCCTATCATATGCTGAAAAATGCTATTAAACCCACCACACCAAAACAAAACCATTTCCATCTTGAAGTCAAGCTCATATTCAGTCTCACATCTTGTGTAGACATAATAATATAAATATTAACTATATGAACCAAATGCTGACAGAAAATTAAATATATTTATTGAAACTGAACAAATTTCAATTATATTAAGTGTATATGATGCGCATTTATCTAATCACAGGGAATGTGTAAGATCATTACGCTGGCCAATGAAACTATATAGCAAACTTATTTTTAATCTATCTGAAATTATTAGAAAGGAGATATTTTTGCTCTCATTCGCAAGGACAAAAAAAAAAATATACATTTTAGCGCCAAATACCTTTAGAATGGTTCTCCACCAAATATTAATGACAACAAAAAAATCTGAGCGTAAAGATTTAAATGAGAAAACGAAGCCATACTGCTGCTAAAAATAGAATACAAGGTCGAAAGTTTTTATAAATAGAACATGATACTGTTAGGAAAGTCCACAGACAAACATACTCTTGTACTGTGGTTACGTAGAAGCAGTCTTTTCTAAAATACAGTCTGTGGGATTAACCGAATGTTAATAAAAACAAGAAAACAAATAATTTAGTATTTGGGGAAGGTGGATATACAGAAAAGCATAATCCATATACAGTTACGCACATGGCGTAATTTAGTGAAAAAAGCATAATGATTATGCCAAAAGTGTAATGGTTGGCGTGTATGCTTTTAGCGCCAAATTTTAAAATTTGTTTTACATGACCTGAAATAAATGCTGCACTTGTGTCTTCATATTTTAAGGAATCTGTTGTTTTTTTTAGAGATATTTTTGTTCTCATATATGCATCGACTAAAATAAAATATACTTTTTAATGCCAAATACCATTAGACAGGTTCTGTAGTAAATATGAATTAGAACAAAGAATCTGCATGTAAAGATTAAAATTTGAGTCTATTCTATCCTCATTAAGCCATACAGATGATATCCATCGTTTTCTCGTGACGTCACAAACGTGTATACTTCCATATCTGCCATTGTGATTATCAAGCCACACAAACCAGCACCTAACAACATAGTTCATCTCACATAATTATGAAGGCAAGTTTCATTTTGTGCTCAAGTATATAACATCACATTCTGTTGTACATTTCAACTACACAGGACCAAATGCATAACTTTTCTCCTTTTCTCGTCAAGTAAAACATCGAAATTTCAACCACTTTGTCATTCTTTCATTAACCAAGGAATCTATCATTACAAGACTCAAAAATTAATGGATACACAAACAAGTAGAAACCAACAATTTTCAATTTACATGGGCTGAAATCAATCATTTTATTATTAAGTTAAAAAGCCAATTGTTTATACATATTTTCATATTATTTAAACAATTGCAAGAATAATCAGTACTGATATTCATTTCAAAGCCATGCTCTGCTTGGCAAATGTTTCATTTTAATAAAGTGAAGATGAAATTTCTTTTGAACAGCTATCACTTACATTCAATATCATCCTACGTCCAAAATTTCTACCACAAATACAATATCTGACCATACTTATTAAAACTGGTTTGGCAGCGGTCTTTGGCAAATGCACGTGTTTGCGAAAAGCATTTACACTTAAAAGTTATGGCATAATACACATGCTAGGAAATGCTATTTCCGTAACCGTTTTTATATGCCGAAGGTCAATGTCTGGTAATACTTTTTCAAGGTGAGAAACTTAGGGACATCACACAAAATATTTTTTAAAAGCACAATATTGTCTGTTTGTATACAAATTAATGGCATTTATATCTGATAGCAATATGCTTAATTACAGTTCAACTTTACTCTTCTGTCATTCGATGAAAGACCGGTTTTATTTTTATTTTCGTGCTATATGAGCACATATTTTCAAGTATAATCTTGTGCATCATTTCCACAAGTAATTATCCTAATCCACAATTAAATCAGATTATTATCCTGAATATACGTGATGACTCGTGTTTTTTGATAAAGGATTTTTAGGGATTCAAATTGGCAGCTCAAGATAATCGCTTATTGCATTGTGGTTATTCGCATACATAATTGTGAAAACAACCCATAAATAGAATTCAAGGTTGAAAGTTTGAAAGTAGAACAAGGTTTGCTATAAATAGAATGATACTGTTAGGAAAGTGCACACAAGTCCACAGAGAAGCGTACTCTTATATTGTAGTTACATAAAAGTTAGTCTTTTCTAAACTACGGTCTGTGGGATTAATGGATTGTTAATAAAAACGAGAAAACAAATTGATTTTTTGGGGAAGGTGGATATACAGGAAAAGCGTAATCCATATACATTTACACATAATTTTGTGAAGAAAAAAAAGCATAATGATTACGCCAAAAGCATAATGGTTGGTTGGTATGCATGGAGAACCAATTAAAGGCTAAAATCTTCAAAATACCAAAGCACTTGTAAAAAAAAAAAAAAAAAATCACTAAATGCCTTCAACATACAGATCAAGCAAATATGTAGCATCTATTACGATTACAGATAAAGTTCTAGTTGTTAAAAATATAAGATTCGTCGTCCCTTGCATTATATTCTTATTGGTTTCGATTACCATTTTACTCACTGTCCATGTTGACATCTTTTAATTTCATTGTAACGTACACCATGTGCTCACCCTCACCCCAATTTTGTTCTGCTGCTACTAATGCCCACTTAAAGAGTAATTATAAGGCATCCTCTTTTCCTTAACTTGTTGCACAAATAAGTATTTTAAATAATTAGATAATATACTATTTTAAGTTCTTTAAAATGAAACTTTACCTCGGGTCTTCGAATTCAACAAATGCAAAAGGAGGACCCCTTCTTGTTTTCAAATCAACAAATGTAATACGACCATATTTATAAAATAAATCTTCAATATCGCGTGCTCTTATGTCTGGAGGTAAATTTCCAACATATATTCTGTTGTCTCCACCTCTGTGACTCATGCTGGCGTAAATATTGTATGTTAAATTCACTTAAACAAGGAGTATAAAATATGGCCGGTACCAACGCTATCGTTCACTTCCTGTTTGGTGTATCATGGGATAGTCTAATTTGCATTTCAATTATTACAATGTATGTGTAGGTCGAAGGTCGACTATGATGTGACGTAGCGGACAAAAGCTGGTCTGATCAGAACGTTGTCGTTGAAAATTAATGTAAAATGTCCAACATTCCAATTTCACGTGTTATATAAAAAAATGCATGTCCTTAAAGTTCCATATTCTAGGCCGAGATTTTGAATAGTATCTGTTGAAATTAAACAACATTGGTTGCTTGTTATATTTTCTATGTCGATTAATAATAATAATAAGAAGAAGAAGAAGAAGAAGAACAAGAACAAGAACAAGAACAAGAAGAAGAAGAACAAGAAGAACAAGAACAAGAAGAACAAGAAGAATAGGATGAGGACTTTTTATAGCGCCTAATCTGTTGAAGCTCTAAACCCTTTACAACATTTATAACGATATGCGTACCACACAAAAAAAAAAAAACAAACACCGCAACACACAATGAAATTAGAAAACATAACAAATTCTGAAAATAATTAAGGTAAGAAACATTAATAAGTCTTTAAGTTTGTTCTTACAGTCGAACAAGGTGAGTTTTAAGAGCATTTTTGTAAGGGATCACTGTGTCTTTGTGTCTAATTGCACTGGACAATTAGTTCCACGTTGCTGGGTCCTGATTTGTCAAAGAACGTTGTCCATATGACTTAGTTTTCATAGTGGGAATAGTGAGTATACGATTGTCAGAAGAGGGGCGTAAGTATCTTGTTCGTGCATACACATGGGTGAGGACAGAAAGGTATGTTGGACTGGAGTCTGTCAGTGCCACAAAACACAGCGAACAAATTTTGTCTTTGATTCTGGATCGAATGGATAGCCAGTGTATGGTACAACGCAGCGGGGAGGTAAACAGTGTTTTGAACTTTTAGAAGTTTCTGGAGTAGATATTGAGACCAATCAGACAGAATTGTGTTGCAATAGTCTAGTCTTGAAAGCACTAATGAATACACAAGTGTGTTAGTGACATCAACTGAAATATATTTTACGAATGGAGATGATGTGTCTCAGCTCAAGATATGTAGCCTTGCATATGTTCATGACATGCTGGTGCAATGCGAGGGTACTGTCCAGAGTAACGCTTAGGTTTCGTACTGACTGTATGAATTTAATGTTGGTGTCGGTGATATTTATTGTTTGAGGTAAAGGTTGTGAATGACAAAGTCTTTGTGTTGTGATCTGAATGGCATGAGTTTTATCATCGTTCATCTGCAGCTTGATGCATGTCATCCGTGATTTTAAATCAAAATTGCACCTCTCTACGCCTTGGACTGTAGCATCAACTTCAGTTGGTTGGCTAGACTTTTATATGTGGGTGTCATCAGCATACAATTGTTGAGACACTGCAGAATGATATATGACACTTGAGATAGACTGAGTGTGTAGAATTAAGAAACCAGGCCCTATAATAGATCCACGTGGAATGCCACAACATAGTTCAACTGGGCTGGAGTGTATTCCATTTACAAATACAATTTGTGTCCTGTTGATTAAGTAGGACTTGAACCACAGTAATCCTGTATTGTGAATGCCAAATAAATGCTGGAGACGGTGAAGTAATATATCATGGGTCTGTTGTGTCAAATGCTGCAGACAAATCAAGGAGGGTGAGGACTTTAATCTTTCTGCTATCCAAAGCAGAGAGAATGTCATTAACTACATTCAGAAGAGTAGTTTCAGTACTGTGGCGAGGGCGATATGCACATTGTACGTTGCTAAAGAGATTGTTTGAATTCAGATGATATACAAGTTGGGTTAGGGGGAACAAAATCTAATTTTTTTTTATATGAACGGGAGTATATTGAGTATTAAGATACATCATTCGTGTATTCATATATGAGGCACCATTACATTTCATGCGTATACAGTTTGAAAGTTACCATTCACAGGTCTAGAATTACTATAATGTTCTTCGATAGAGGTCGCTGTCGTGAAAGGATTGCATTTATTTTAAACAAGGAGGCTGCTTCTAGTTGCTGTGAAATTCAATAGATGAAATATAAATATTCGCATTAGAAACAGTTGCATACAAAGTGTGATTCAAAATATACACTGCAAGGTCAACATAGGAAACATAACTTTTATCTGCTACTGAAAGATATTTGCGAATGGAGCTATGCGTGTCAGCTCAAGACATGCAGCTGAGACGCATCAGACTGTTGGCTCTAGTGACATAGCCATACTATTTCAGCTTTCTCTTTTTGACAGTGGTGAGGAGGTCTTCTCGCGCGATCCATTTAAGAATAAACGCTGTTATTTCAAGCTATGTTTTGTGTAGCGTAATATATTCTGTACCGATGTTTAGCTCAGGCATTCGACTTTGTATGCATATCCAAAGTTTGGCTTACTATCTTACCTTTAAGGAATGCCATACCATTCTCGCACGATACTGCTCGACATGGCCGCGATCGCGCCCGATTAAAATGCAAGTGAAATCCCGCTGATTGAAATAATAGAAGGTAATATTTAATTCAGCGCTTGGTTCTTGCATACTAAGCATGTGCGACCACGGCCATGTCGAGCAGTATCGTGGAAATTGGTTTGGCATTCCACACAAAAGGGAAGGAGTTTTGGAGAGAAAAAAACAACAATATCTACTATTATAAAACTCAACATTTGCTATTCACACAGTAGAGAAGGGTAAAAAGAAACGAACATCTGCTATAAAAAAAACGACCGCTCCGGTGGCCTAGTAGTTAGAGCGTCCGCCTCGGATGCGGGAGTTCTTAGGTTCGATCCCCGGCCTAGTCATAACAAAGACTTATACAAAAGGTACTAACAGCTGCCTCGCTTGGCGCTCAGCATTAAGAGTTAGTGTTAGGACATCCAGCACACTAGATTACCGATATTTAGACATGAATGGATTCGATTGTATCAAGTCATTTGAGTTTGCTAAAGATCTTTATCCGATTTGTTATGTATGGTTTAGTAGATACTTGTCAGAAAAGAGGATGGTACTGATTGTTTTGTTACAATATATGATCGTCGCAAAAATGATAATATTTCAGACAGTGAGTGAAGCAATTATATCATATCGTCCGCAGAAAGAAGTTTGGTTACCACAGCAAATGAAATATTCCTATGATGAAAATCCGCGTATAACCGAGTTCGAAAATAAAACCGCAAAAGATCTTGGCAGAAGAATAATCGGTAAATTTACGCAAGGAGGACGATTAGGTCATAAACGACATCATACAAGATTAATAATAGACGATGCTGAACTTGATTTAATAATCGCCGATGCAGCAAAACAACAACGAAATGTGTTCGTAAGTCGAAAAAACGCATAGACGTCTAACGGAACAAAATTAGGTACAATTGTTAGTTACATTGATGACGAGTCTCCGCATTTTACACATTTAATGCTCTCGTATGTTTCGATAAATTTATTATCGATGATAAACAGATTTCCTAAAACCGCGATTAGAGTCGCTACGGATTAATTTTATTTCGAAAGAAAATATTCAGAATTACTAACTCAGTTTTATTTAAGCACTGCTTACGAAGTATCATGGGGCGAATGGAAAATAAAACCAAAAGTTACCTAATTATTCTAAACCTGCCGATGTTTAAATCAAGGATATTGACATTTGTTACAAATCAACCATCAAAATTGTTATCTTCTCCGTCAGTGAAAGACTATGTGACTAGACATAAAACAATAAATCTTAATGGACCTGGAGATGATGGTAAAACTCACGTAATTGAACTCACAAGATAGATGAAGGAAGGAAATGTTAAATCATTTACATATAATTAATGATCTCGATAGAAAGGATATAAATGTACTCCTGAACGAATGGGTGCAAAATATATCCCAAGGAATATCGTGTGGGATGAAATATGCACAGTATCTAAAGATATATTAAAACTATTTCTTGATAAACAAAAACTGCTGTGATAATGTGCAATGTTTAACCACCACCATTTGTTGGATTATCCCCGCATGAATGGTTCAAGGGTTTAGAATATTATGAAGAAATAACTGATTATCATAAAGCGCTTGATCCAGAACTAGGATAGTTAAAAAAAAATAATCAGACTACGACCAAATAAAATTCAATGTGAAATGATGTGTGACATAAATTCAGAAACACATATGAACGATTTTTGGAATTTGTGGAAACCTGAAAAATAGTTCGTTATATACTTCAACAATTATTTTCATTACATACCATTGTATTAGTATTTTAGTTCCTGTCAGTGTTATGGAGACTGCGTTAAAAGACAAAACTCCATGGACGCTAGGATATGCAATGACCGTTCATTTCAAAGATTAACCATCTCTGATACAGTTGTTTGGATCGTCGATGACCATATCGAATAGTCAAATTTAATTTTTCCCGAAGAGTCTCGAGTCAGAAGAATATCTTAGCTGCGGAGGGTTATCATAGACTTTACAAAAAGAAAAACTGCTGACAATAACAGCGAAGTTGCTGTCGAAGATGTAAGAACAAAATTAGTTATAAAAAATGTGACAAAAAGTAAGCGTGACTTTGATCTTGACGCTGAAGTTATCATGACATTAAAACAACGACGGAATAATCATTGTGCGAATTGTACACAATAATGTTATGGTAATATTTAAATATTAATCCAAGACAATTTACCGCAGATGGAATTAATAGTAGTCTATGTCACACGCGTGAAGATGTGATGCTGGCCTGTCTTGCATGTAACCGACATCGATTTGTTTGTTCACAAAAGTTAAGACGGTGGTAATTCTGTATCTTCAGGAATTACTTGTAATGGTTCACGTAACGTACCAATCCTCTTTGAGGGGCAATATTATCTAATATATAGATTGCAGGTCCAGAGGCGTAGCTATGATATTTTGCGCCCGGGGACAAACTATAAAACTGGCGCCCCAGCGATCTTGTGACCGATTTATTACCCTTGTTTACTTATTATAACGTAACGTTGTAAGCCTCATTTTGGCGCCCCTGTACCTTGGCGCCCGGGGACATATGTACCCTCCTGCCCCCACCTAGCTACGCCTCTGTGTAGGTCTACCTCTTTCAATATTGGACCAAATATCGTCATATTCACCACCATCCCTCGTGGAATAGGGTTTCTCTTTCGATCCTGATATTTGGTCAAGTTTGAGGTGTCGTGTACAATGAGATATCTATATCGATGTTAATTTAATCACATTAAGTTAAATTAAGTAGCCACCATAAGAAATACTCACTGTAAATATTTGAAATGAATGGTGGCTTCTTCCGCGGAACAGTATATTTGTTTTGGGATCAAGCAGATATTTACTCTTATAATTTGCACTTTAAAAGTGCAAAAGAATTAACCTCATAAATCGGTTCAATCGGCCTAAGGCTGGCCCTGCATGTCGTATACAAGGGCGTACGGTTGACGCATCATTTCGAACGATGGAAAACATTTATCAGGTAGAAGACAAGGACTTATGGCAGGCTGCTTGTACAGGGCTAAGGTTGTCACGTCATTTCAAACCATGAAAAGCATTTCTTAGCGATAGTATCATAATATTTAAAGGACAAGTAACTGAGGTATGTTCATATAGAATAAGCATTGTGTTAAGAGGAGAAGAAAAAAAAAACACATTTGTTTTAATTGTTCAGTGGAAATAGGAAGTGCTCATTGAAATGTAATGTCATATGAAACTATTGTGATTATTCAATTGAGTCCTGGATAACGCCATTTTGACAAATTCACGATTCTTAGTAGATCAGTACATTTCCGGTCCCGAAATTATTGTTGTTTTTTTTTATATTTTTTTTTTTAAACTTGTTGGTTTTGCTTCTTTCTTAATTCATGAACACAGAGTCGTGACAGAATTTAGAAAATACTCTGGAATACAAATTTGAATATTTTTAAAAGAGAAAGTGAAATTGTTTTGAATTTTCATATCTTTTTAAATTTCAGATTTTTTATTGTCCTTGGTCTTTTGTTTTTACAAAGAGAGATCGACAAACTTTCACAATGTTCTCTATGGTAAAGAGTTGCGCTCAAATCCAATCGAGGAAGAGTTTGAGTGTTTAAAGAAAGACGAGTTGCTGGAGCTTGCCAGTCGCTGTTCTCTTTCCGACATAAATTTCATTGTTTGAAAAGGAGATTAAAATATTTTGGCCAAATATTTGGTGGAAAAGGAAACTTTAGATGCACGGGCTTTAGGACTAATTAGCAAGTCTCTACATAGCTCTGAAATGAGATTAAAAGAATTTAAATTGAAAAACAAGAAGGAAATATATCTTAGAAAACTTGAGCTTCAAACAGAAAATGAAGAAAAATTTAAAATTAAAAAAGAAATTAAGGAAATGGAATCGAAAATGCAAATCCAGAAAAAGAATTTCAATGAGAGAGAGAGAGAGAGAGAGAGAGAGAGAGAGAGAGAGAGAGAGAGAGAGAGAGAGAGAGAGAGAGAGAGAGAGATGATCGGCAAATGCAAAAAGATGAAAAAGAGAAGCAAATTGAATTTAGAATACAAAATAAGATAGATTCATTTGCGATTGAAATTTAAAGAAATGGAATTGGAAAGCAAACAGCATTCACCTCATGTAAGTTCGATATGCAAAAATATTACTAGCACCCCATTTTTAAAACAAAGATGTAGATCAGTATTTTTCACATTGTGATGAGAGGAGAAAAGCAGAGATATTAAAAATGACCAAGATATATATATATATATATATATATATATATATATATATATATATATATATATATATATATATATATATATATATATATATATATATATATATATTAATATAGAGTGTAAAATGAAGTTTATACTCCACTGTCAGTAGAATCAAGTGCTGGCCATGGTTTTCTCGAGGAACTTATCTTTAAGTGTTATGAGTGGGTACCTGAGGCATATCGACAGAGATTTGATAGAGGTTTCGGAATTGCAAAAATGCAAATAGGTAACGCATGTCGAGTTTGCTAGGGAAAACTGATTATTTAGCTGGAGATAGATATAAGTTATGACAAACTTAAACAACTCAGGTTCAAGAACTGCTTCAATTGTGATGTCAATACTTATCTTGATGAACACCATGTACACACTTTGGAAACCAATGCAATGAAAGTAAAGGGGATAGTGATAACTAAATACAACATTCGAAGATATACCTCAAATAGTCGCAAAGTCAATATCAAAGTCAACCTTCCTTCTCGATTGTGGAATAATTTCTCTGGTGCTTGTTTAATTTCTTAGCAAAATAGTACACCGGATGATCTACACCAGTTTTTGAATTCTTGAATCAATACTGCACCAAATCCAACAGTACTTGCCTCAACAAACATTTAAAATGATTGCCTAAAATTTGGAGCTGAAAGAACTGGCACTATCTTAAATATGACGTTGACATTATCAAAAGCATACTGACATTTTTCAGACCAATACAACTTGGTTTTCATACTCAAGAAATTTATAAGGTTCAGCAATTATTGAAAACTTTGAGCAACTTTCCTGTAGTATTCAGTCATGTCAAACATCGCATCAGTTGTTTTTGTGGTTTTGTTTTTAACTGATAGCCACAGGGAATTCAGAGAAAGCTTTCACCTTAGCATCTACATAGGTTTGAATTGTCAATGTCCCATACAGGTAGTACAAATATGGCAGAACTTACTTTGGGATAAATTGTCAAATTTTTATAACTGAGTGTATCAAATGTGTCCAAATCATCTGCAAAACTTAATCTTTACAGGTACCATTATATATAATGACATCATCAATGTAAGCATCACATGTATCTAGACCAGATGTAATCGTGTTCATTAAATGCTGAAAAGTACAGGGTTTCATCCAAAACGGAATTACTTTATATTGATGAACTCCATCAGGAGTTACGAATGCCGACATTTCCTTTGCCCTTTCCGTCAGTATGGTGACATAGTTTGCATTTCCAAGTTTGTCGATGCAGTCATCGCATTTTAGCAAGACAATATGGCACTAGAACCAGACATGATTTTTTGTATCGTATTTTTTGTGACACTGTAATATGTGGCGTATGTTTTTTGTCCAAACTTAGTGGCTTTTATCACGTTTGGTGAGCAATAACAGTCCTAATGTTGCGTCATTTTGTACCACTCACAAATGCGCAGCGAGTTTAGGCCTAGTTTTTTTTTTATCCAGCACTAATTGTGATTTTTGTGTTGTGTCTCTCAAACTCACCAATGTCACTAGCTATGTAGGAAAAGTCAGAAAAGCTAAGCTTGCGAAGTTTGTATTGGTACCTGAATGGTCGATCAACATTCCTATCATCTGGCAGCTAAAGAGCAGCCAGAATGGTCCATTCAGATCAATGGCTGTCCGTCTTTTTGAGGTTAATAACTGAGTGTTATGTAGGTTTGTGTTGGAATGTATGTTATGAAAAAAAAGTTTGTGGTCACTTGTTGTGTTACCACTAGTTATGAATGTTTTTGTTATGTAGGTTGTGATTAGCTTTTCATAACCTTCTTCTCATTTCTTGCTATGAGAAGGAATTACTCGTTAGTTAAGTAACGTCAACGTCCATGGTGAGAGAGAGAGAGAGAGAGAGAGAGAGAGAGAGAGAGAGAGAGAGAGAGAGAGAGAGAGAGAGAGAGAGAGAGAGAGAGAGAGAGAGAGAGGAAGAGGTGTCGCCACGATGATAAGATACAGCTACATCTGTAATGAAAAAAAACCCCATCTCGCTAGCTTCAAAGTATAAGGGACTTTATTTAAATAATCAACACACATATATTACTACATTCTAGAAACACATCTAAAAACGTTATAATCAAAATTCATGAAATACATATTAAACATTACTTTAATATAATTTAAAGAAAATGGCAATCTTAATAATTTTTCTAAAAAAACCTATCCTAACAATACCCTATGGGATATTTGAGCCGAGTCCTCGAGGCTCGAAAAGAAAAATACGTTACATTCATCAAAACAAGGTAAAAGGTGAAAGATAAAAAAAATACAATGATAAAAAACATTGCGACACATTTTCGCAAAGTTTAAAGATACAATGTAAAACATTGCAAAATACATTGCAAAATACCAGGTAAAATGCAAAAAAAAAAAAAAACACTATGAGAAAGTATATTGCAAAATACAAGAAATACAATATGGCTAATACAAAAAATACAATGAAAAGGTATATTGCAAAATACAAGAAATACAATGAAAAGGTATGATGCAAAATACAAGAAATATATATATTTTTTTTAAAAAGTAGTTTTTTTTAGTAAAATTAATAAGATTGCTTTTTTTTAAAATTGGATTAAAGTAATGTTTTATTCATTTATATTAAAGTAAGTTCTAAAATATATTAAGAGTTAATTTCATTTGTTTTTGAAGCATAACTATATAGAATAGAAATGGTTGTTGCGCAAGTGGAAAAAAGGCAATGTATATAGCCATACTGCATAGGACCGGTAAAAATAACTAAGAGCTTTCTGATGTACAATGCTGTGTGGAATTGTATAACGAAAAAACATTATACATGCCATTTCGCCGATCAGCTACAACTTCTAGGTTACATCAGTAAAAATATATATTCTGTAACCCAGACATTGGCGAAAGTCCAATTCGGTTAATAAAAGTGGAGTAACTCTTCTCGAAAGATCTTCTAAATGACACAAAACAAAATGGCTTCCAACAACGGATACCCATATTTGGTGTAACGCCGCGAAACGAATATAAATAAACCACAAGACTAAGTCTTATGATGTAAAACAAATTGGTTTCTACCTGTTGAAACCGGTTCTTGCTTGGGGGAGAGTCAGCATCTTTTTTTGACTGGTACATGGAGGGTATGACCTTGTCTAACCCTGACACTGACAGAATGCGTATAAATAAGGTTGCGCATTTGGGTCAGATCAGTTTTTCCGTATCAGCACAAAATAGATGTTTGACTTCTCATTCCAGGTATGAACTGTATATGTCGTAACTTCTTTTAGAAATAGGTATTTTTAATGTTTGAGATTTTAATGGTAAAATTGATATGTTTCATTGCTACTGAATTCTTTTATTTATAATATATTGTAATAGAATGTTTTATGTTTTAAAGAATGCTTATGTAATTTTTATGGTAAAAGTTAAATTCGCTACCAACTTCTTGTTTAGATTTAATATTGAAATAAAGTATTCTTTAAGCAAGAAAGAGTAATATCTAGCAACATATTCTACATCAATATTCTATTTTAAAATGAGTAAAATGCATTTCTTTAAATTAATTGTTGCATTAATTACAGTTATTACATTTTATACTTTTGGCTACCTTGAAATTGATTGAGAATTAACTATTTGTATAATATTCTAAAATGTAGAAGTTATACGAATGAATGAAGTTGGAAAGCTTAATAAGGAAAATATAATATGTATTTCATGAATATTGAGTATAAAGTTTTTAGATGTGTTTCTAGAATGTAGTAATATATATATATATATATATATATATATATATATATATATATATATATATATATATATATATATATATATATATATATATATATGTGTGTGTGTGTGTATCTGTTGATTATTTAAATAAAGTCCCTTATACTTTGAAGCTAGCGAGATGTTCGGTTTTTTTTCATTACAGATGTAGCTGTTTCTCATCATCGTTGCGATGCTCATTTAAGAGAGCCTTCTCTCTTTTTTCTCTCTCTCAAAGATGTAGCCGTATCTACACCGTTATGAGTGACTCTTTCTTTTGAGATAGCTATTTTGTAAAAGTTATGGAGAAGATTCTTGAAAAAAAAACGACATCAGTGGACTAACATCATAAAGTTTTTCCGTATCAGCAGAAAATAGATGTTTGACTTCCCATTCCAGCTTCGATTCCGTACCTGAATTCCCAAGGCACTTCTATCACCTGGTGACATCTTTATCTAGCAACTGATCCTTTTCTTCTTCCTATCTTCCTGAGTTCCTAGCATGTGTTTATGAGAACGAAACAATTCTTCCAACAAAGTTCTTCATAAAAGTTGGTGGAGAGAATATGAATAAAAGTGTCACCCCGCACAACTACAACCTACGCCACAGATTTGGCTCAGAACTACTTCGACCATCAGACTTCACACCGCCCAGCCTTACCTCGACTCCCAGAGCGACAGCGCCACCACATTCCGAAGAACCTTGTACGTTTCCAACAACCTCTCTACTTATAGGACACGACAGCTTTAACATATATTTCACCCGTGACGATCTATCCTCCTTTGTCTACTCTATAGACGACCCTGACCAACGCAACGAGCATCCTTACCACTCCCAGTCCAGCGCCAGTGATTCTACCTCCTCCTGACCTCGGCTCAACTGATCTAACGTCCAGTCTACTATTAGTGACCCCACGCAAGCCTGATTTTGATTTTACCTCAATATTTGAACGCCCTGACCAACAAAGTGTGACCCCAAAAAAGGCTTTTTTTTTTTTAGAAACAATCCAACCAAACATTGTACCCGAACTTAAAACATTGTCTGTGTTAAACAACGAACAATATTCCAGGAGTGATATTCATTCCGGAGACAACAGATTCACGCAAACTGGTATGTCCTCAGCTATTAAATTAGATGTTTTTAATGGTGATCAATCTCAGAATCCTGTTAAATGGTTAGAACATTTTGTACAATGGGCTAGGTTTTATGAATTGTCAGAAGATAAGATTTTGAATGCTTTTCTTTTTCATCTTCAGGGACATGCCAAAATTTGGTAAGATACTTTGCCAGATAATGATAAAAACGACTGGCAAACTCTAGTCTCAGCTTTCAAATCTAGATTTCACAATGACGATGTTATTCTAGATCTATCAATTTTGCAAACTCAGCAAGGGTCTTCTGAACCAGTTTTAGACTATTTAAGTCGCGTTTTGCGAATCGCAACTAACAAAACCATTCCAGATCAAGTTTTATTGGCAGTGGCATTGAATGGATTGAAATCTTCAGTAAAACAAATAGTTATGAACAAAAATCCAACAAGCATGGCAGATTTACGCCAAGATGCAGTTCTAGCAGAAAAATCCATTGCCACTACTGATGACACTGATCTGTCTGCCCTTAACACAATTCTTGACGAAGTCAACAACTAAAATATGAGGTTAAAGTTGCTAATTCTAAACAAAGTGAGTTCATTAACACATATTCACAACCACCTGTCAGTGCCAATTACACTAAGCAGACATTCCGCTCTCAAAACCCCCAGGCGCGCGATTCGTACTATAAACAACAGACGATACCGGGTCATTTACCTACTACAAATTATATTAGTAACAGTCCATCACGGCGTGATATGCGTTATCAACAACAACCACAAATCGCCCTTCAAACTCTTGTTTTTTTTTTCAGGGTCATGTGTCTCTAGGTCCGTTTGTCCTGCTCGGAATGCCCAGTGTCACTTTTGTCACAAAACAGGCCATTTTTCTAGTGTATGCATGTACACTCGTAAACAATAGGAACGCGCACCCCACGGTAGGACACGAACCTGACGTGAGCATGACCAAGAACCACAAATCACATTAATCACACCTATTCACAAAAATCTTGTTCCTCTTTTTGTTAAAAACAAAATCACAAATGCATTAGCAGACACAGGCGCGACAATTTCGGCCATCAACCTAAATTTTCTTTCTCCCGCAGGATTCAATCCACGTCAAATTCAGCCATCAGATATTTCTAATATTGTTTCAGCAGGTGGTGAAAGACATCTCGTTCCCGACAATATTCAACTTAATTTGAAAATAGGAGGTGTACATTTCTCTCATACATTCTATGTTATACCTGCCTTACACCATTCAGTCATTTTGGTTATAGATTTTTTGACTAAATACAAAGCTGTAGTGAATCTAGATACACAAACGCTCTCTTTACTAGACGATACGGTAACTATTAATCTTATTCACACTCAGTCTGGTTTGGCACGCGCCAAGAAAAGTACGACAATCTCACCTAACTCAATCTGTTCTATTTCTGTTAGTATCAGTAAATTAAAAAAGGAACACCTGTTTTACTAGAACCATCTCATAACATGTCAAACTCCACAATCTTGACAGCTAGAACAATTGTAACGGTTTCGAATAAAACCTTGTTCAGATCTTGAATCCTACTCCGAAGCCTATACATATACATGCAAATACAGTATTAGCTTATGTAGACGTACTGCACCCACAAACCATATTTACCATTAGTGAGGACACTTATGACAAGAATATCACACCTGACACACCTGACATCATGAACACAAGCTAGCAAACCACGCGAACCAATTAATTTTGATTTATACTCTTCAGATTTGACAGAAAATCAAAAACAGGAACTTCAGTCATTTTTGAATAAACATAGAGATGTTTTTGCCTTGAACTTAGACGAATTAGGAAATACTACGGTATTTACCCATCGAATAGAGACAGGCGATTCCATGCCAATTCGTTGTCATCTCCGCACATCAATAAAGAAATTAATAGACAGGTAGATGAATTATTAGAACACCAACTAATCGAACCCAGTTCCTCGAGTTATGCATCTCCAGTTGTTTTAGTCAAAAAGAAAAATGGTGAATATCGCTTTGCTATTGACTATAGGAAGCTTAATCAGGTGACACAACCAATGACATTCCCTCTTCCAAGATTAGAAGATGTACTTGATGCAGTTGGACAAACTAAACCATGTCTTTTCAGTACATTAGATTTAAACTCAGCATTTTGGCAAATTAAAATGGACCCAATGACAAAACATAAGAACTCTTTCATAACATCACGTGGTCTTTACCAATGGAATGTAATGGCGTATGGACTCAGAAATGCGCCCGCCACATATTATATTCTTTTAGGTCATGTACTTAGAAGTATACCATGGTCAACATGTCTTGCATACATAGATGACATTATTATTTTCTCTAATTCATTTGAAGAACACATAGCACATCTTGAACTTATTTTTGATCGATTACGTCAAGCAAACTTGACACTCAAACCATCAAAATGTGTATTTGCAGCATCTGAAGTTATTTATCCTGGTCATAAATTCTCAACAAAAAGGAATCAAAGTAGATGAATCCAAAATAGACACAGTTACACAGTTTCCTGTTCCAGAAACACAGAAAGATGTTAGGAGTTTTCTAGGGTTGTGCAATTATTACAGAAAATTTGTCCAGGGATACTCTACAATAGCAGCACCTTTAAATAAATTATTGACAAAAGACAGTTCATTCCTTTGGACAGACAAGTGTCAAAAAGCATTTGAGACTCTTAAGACAGCTTTGACCACAGCTTATATCTTGGCTTACCCTGATTTTAATAGACCATTTAGACTCACATGTGATGCCAGTGGTACAGCTCTAGGGTATATCTTGTCTCAAATAGGGAGAGATGACAAAGAATATGTTATTGCTTATGGTGGACGAGCTTTAACAAACGCTGAAAAACAATGGACTGAACAGGAATGTTTATCAGTCTTAGAAGGTATCAGAACATATCATGTTTACCTATCACATCAGAAATATACTGTCATTACAGATTACAAGGCACTAGTACGGCTTAGGACAGTTAAACACACATCAAACAGATTAATTCGTTGGTCACTTTGCTTACAAGAATACGATTTTGATATCGTATACACTCCAGGCCATAAAAACACAAATGCCGATGCACTCTCACGTATAAACTACGACCAAACAGATAACACTGACAGCAACAACATACACTAACACTCAGGCTCAGTTAGAACCACCAGTACACTCCATTCAAGAAGAAATGACAGAAATTACATTCTTTTACGATAAGGAAGATACTCCTAACCTATTTCCAGTACAGACTAATGATAACATACCTAGCGGTATTTCTTCAGAACTACCCTGATTTTAAGGACATGTATGTTTATTTAGAACAAGGAATATTACCAGAAAACACTTGTCGCGCAACAGCTATTCCATATGAAGCAAGCCAGTATGAAGTAATCAATGGTGTCTTACATAATTTTTTCCAGCCTCGTATAAAACACAAAACTTCTCCAGATCAACTCATAAAACAAGTTGCTTTACCCATAAATTTGAGACTAGATGTCCTTCTCTCTTATCACGATTCAAATGCATGAGGTTGTCATTTTGGTGTTCAAAGAACATATCAAGCTATCAAACAGAAATACTATTGGCCTAAAATGTATCAAAATGTGTATGACTATATTACATCATGCTCTAAATGTCAGATCATTAAATGGGATACAAATGCACGAAAAGCCCCATTGCACCCAGAAGACGTATTCTCTAGGTGGCACATGGACATTTTGTGCATGCCAAAAAGTAAGGTGACATATAGTTTGTCACATTGGTGTGAATATTTCGTCATTGAATTCAATACGAAATTTAGAAGGAAATTCCTTCGCAACTGAGAGAGTTAATGCTAGTCCTTTCTGCCATTCCATCACTTCCTCGTGCCTTCTATCTTCCTTCTTCTTCTTTCGCCGGCAAAACTCTTAAACTCTTTTCTTCTCTTTAAGGTATGATTGGAATGTGGATTTTGGTCATAGGACTCCTTTTTTCTTGAATCTGAATCCAGTGTCTGCTGTAGATGTGCAAAGATTAAACTATGGAGTTATCTTCCAGTCTCTCTCACCAGTATATTGTTCAGCCAATAAATGGATACACACGTTTCAAATACAACTTCCAGAGAACATTTCTGTCGATCCTATAGAGCATTGTCTTAAAGGTGTAAAATGTAGTTACAGAAATTCATTACTTCAACAACTAAATGCAATACGTCTTACAATGAATGCACAGTTTAACGAAACAATCTCATTAATTAATGAGTTAATACCAGAAGATGTTTTTCAGTCTTCAAATTTGTCAAAAAGAGCAATTTTGCCCTTCGTTGGTGAAATAGGTAAAAGCCTATTCGGTTTAGCCACAACAGGAGACATTGCCACATTAGCAAGTCACATAAATATGCTGACAAGACAGAATAATAAAATGCTCAGTGCTCTTGCCCGACATGGAGGTGATTTTTCCTCCTATATTTCACAAGTCGACAATCACTTTAAAAATATATTATCAGCTATTGGTCAAAACTCGAAAACGCTTCAGTTACTAGAACATACAATGATTGAAAATGAAGAAAACTTGCGCCTACAATATCAGAAAGCAGAAGAACTATTTGCCTTGCAAATGTTAGAATCCCAGCAAATTAGGCATGAATTAGAGAAATTACAAATTGCAACTGCGTAATTGGCAGCAGGAAAGTTGCCTCCGATACTGATTCCACCTCATGTTTTAGCGGACTCAATCAATCAGATCGAAACTATGATATCTACTGATTATCCAGGCTATTCAGTAACACTGAAAGATCCACGTTATTATTATCAATTTGGGTCATTCTTTGTAATGCGTAAAGATCGCGACCTATATATTGCTCTGCAAATTCCAATTTCATCTCGACATTTGAAATGTATTGAATTCAATCATTTCCTGTCCCAATTAGCACTTAATCTACACATGTTACGCAATTAACTGATTTACCAGACATAATGCTTGTATCTGATGACTACCAATTTTACACAACACTAGCGTCATTGACCCTAAATCAATGCACCGGTAAAGACATTTTACATTGTAATATCCGCCCTACACTCAAACCCTTGTCTCAACCTGAGTGTATCACTAGTCTATTCCAAGATGATAAGAATAATATCCATCAGACTTGTAACTTCCGTTTCATGACAAACCGAGTCGTGCCACATAATCTAGACATTTCCTCAAATCAAATATTAGTTTACCTTATGGACGAAATAATACTTGAATGTCAAAATCAATGTCGCATTGTTAAAGGTTGTCGTTTTTGTATCATGAATATTCCTTGTCACTGCGCAGTTGTTACTACATCTATGACATATGACGGACATATCACTACTTGTTCTGACAATTCGACTTAAGTTACCCAACTTCACCCAATTAATTTAGCACTTTTACTACAATTGTTCAACTCCACACATTTAGCAGCCATTTTAGGTAACATATCCTTTGACTATCTCTATTCCCGAATTTAAACTATACGAACATCAAATGTCGCAATTCCTTGCAACAGATAAGGAGATTGATTTAAGTCTTAAGAAAGTAGCGGCACGTGCTAAAAGCGATCAAAGAATCTTTACGTCCTTAGCAGAAACAATGTTGAGTGGTGAAATTTCAGTTGATGATGCTTCCTGGTTTGATTCCAAATCTATTATGACTATAATTAGTCTATCTGTGTCTATTTTGAATCTACTGGCAATTGTTTGGCTCATATGGCGTTTCAGAACATTGTCAACGGCACTCTTACTAAGTTACTTGTTCATGCGACAAAAGCCGAATCTACAGTCCATTTCCAGTACACCATAGCACCGATAACCATTGTTCCTGATTGCTTTACAACTGTTTCTGATGTACTCACTTGGGATCATTTGATCTTTTCAGTTTCAATTATGACGTTTGTAATTGCTCTCGTCCAAGCCTATAAATGGGTTACTCAGTCCAACGCACGAACTAAGCTTCATCTTGAAATTACTACAGGAGTTCAATGCGTACCTTTTGACATACTTCAGCTTGGTCTGTGTCCTTCATATTGGAACATTACTGGACCATTGATGATTGAAAACCTTCATGTCACTGGTTATCTACGACCTCGATTACATGTTACATGGACAGGTTTTAAGCTCACCAAAGTAAACTCTAACTTCGAACTAACCATACCAATCTCTTTCAGTATTGATCTTGTTTCTGCATTCAAACTTCGTTCAATTTTTACCAAGCCCTTCTGTGCACACGTTATCTGGACACACCATGATATTACGTTTCCACTACGTCCTGACAGAAGTATTTCAGAATGTTCTCCTCGAACATACCCTTACGTGCCACCCTACTCGATTTTACCGTAAATATACACATATGAACACATGACCTAGCATTGTTAGGTCAAGACGATAATAAAGAAAAGGAAAATCAAATAATAATGATCATATAATAATAAATTCGTCATCTTCTTATTCTTATAAATTAGATTATACTAATATATATATATATATATATATATATATATATATATATATATACCTAGATAGAATAACAACACGTATAATTGTGATTTAACATACACGTATTAACTCCGCTCCTATAACTATTTTATTATAAGACTAAAAATTACTTGGGACATACCATTTATCTATTTATTCTTTTTGTCTTTTCAAATTCAGCACGATAACATCGGATACTACAGCGACGGATATATATATATTAAAATCCAAACAACAGCACAACCCAAGACCTTTCTTTACTAAATAAATAAATCAAATTAATCAAATCAATGAATCCAACAACCATGGCAGACTCTATTACATTTATTTTTGGTGAAAACAAAACTATTATCCTCAGAAACCCTGAGCTTAAAAAAGTAGTTGAAGTTTCACCAATGTTACAAGCCCTTCCCATGTGGTCCAAAACTTCCTTTGCCATGTACAAATTTGATATTTCGGTAGCTCGACATTTATTTCTGTCAATAACCAGGGGCACAGTTTTATATAACAACCCAAATTCACTATTTCAAGCTGTTAGCATTGCAGCGTACCTCGCAATACCTGAAGAAATGCTAACTCACTTACTCTCCGGTATTGTGCCCTCTTCTGATATGATTCCGTGTTTTTTAGTTTTTTTTTCATCAACTTTTAATTGGTGGTTACATTGGATTAGCCGAGTTGTACATTTGAAATGCAAAGCTACCCATTTCTTTGCTACAAAATCCAAAAATTAGTTACCATTTATTAAAAAAACAATATCGAGACGCCCATAACCTCGAAGAATATTTAACTAAATGTGTCAGACCGAGATGTGTGTGTGAACGGTGCACTCAGCACCGTACAGACATCAATCAATACAAACAAGACAAGTACATACCACGACTTGTCCTCCCCGGAAGGATACGTTTCTTCCCTGAACGGACCGCCCTACCTAAATATTTAGAACTAAAAAGTGCAAAAACCACTGAAGAAGATAAAGCAGTACCACAAACATAAAAAAAATAAAATAAAATATATCTACTAGTAAAGAAAAACAACTCCATATAACAAAACGGAAAACACCATCAAAGGATCTCAATGACGGAAACTGTCTGGAATCCCCTTTCTCGTCATGATGACAATCGTCTGATGAGCCTAGTTTAGAGGTAGGTTTTGTAGTTTTGTAGACTTGTGTGTTTAATATAATAATAATAATAATAATAATAATAATAATAATAAAAAAAAAATTTATTATGTTGTTTCATAGTATCTTATGAAAGTATTCAATGCTGTGAAGTTTTATTCCCATTGTGCTTTTAGGGAATTTTATCACGAATTTTGCATTGTACTCTTCAGTTTCTGCAAATCTATTGTTGGGGGCACATTTTTTATTAAAAGAAATACACACACACACACACACACACACACATTCTCTCTCTCTCTCTCCTGGTCATTTGGTTGATTGTAGACATTGCTGTCCCTGCCTTCGGAGGTTAATTGTAGCTAATCTAGTACCATGACTACCTGAGTGTATCACAGCATACAGTACCAAGGCCAGGTGGCTGCATAAGTGGATTATGAGGTACAAATGTGCTGTTAAGATGAATTTGTCAATTTGAACAAAGGATTTGTTTATGTATCAGTTATATAACCAAGTCTGTGGCTTCCTTTCATGGTGTCTTTGGATTTCTGCACTACAAACCAAAGACTATATATACAAGTTTAAACAACCCAATAATGTTGTCACCCCAAAAAATTTCAAGATGGTATATTTTATTGCAAAAAGTAGAAAACATCACAATTTGTGATATTGGTGAAGCCCAGTGCTATCCTGGGACTTGTGAAAGCACGTGAAAGTCTATTTGGGATATAATTCATAAACCTGAAAGTTTTATCTTAATGTAACTTTTGCATTCTAGGGAAATAAATTACTTCTTGAAGCTTACTAAACAAGTTGATTGTCCCTCTTTTCTGTTACTTAGTTTAAGACAATGGACTCATACCAATATATTCTTCAATATACTTTAGTATGTTGCAACGAGCTTCAGCAACCAGCTGCTCAATTTCATGTACAGTATGGCAGCCTTCCAAAAATAGACCATCACTTTAATTCTGCTTGCTAGCTCAGCCAATTTTGTACCATATAACAGCCACCGCCATTTTGACCATTTTGCCAGATAGAAGCTGGAGGGGGGGGGGACCTAGCAACCAAGCATTTCCCTTCACATTCAGTCAAGGCTGACAGTTGTTCTGACTGGACACCTTGGCAGTTTACAGTATTAATAATGGGTACTGAAACAGCTGGCCCTGAGCTGGCTGTCTCCAGTTCCCAACTGTACTTCCCCTTCTGGTGCAAAAGCCCCATTCTCCTACTATATTGACTACTGTCTCACCAGGCCCAAGCTTGCAAAGATCACATACTATATTTATGGGTGGGGTATTTATTACTGTATGAGTCTAGATTCATGTATGTTTGGGAATCTCAAAGTTGTAAACTTGTAGCAAAAAATATATTTTTTAATTTAAACAAATAAGAAAAGATTACTCTTACAAAATTAGGACTATATACTGTACAGACTTGCTTACAAATCGAGTCCAACTGCAAACAGCACAGACTGGATTTGTCATCAGATAAAATGCCACCATATTAGGGTCTATGCAGTCTGTTCTCAATACAACAACAGTCTGGACCAGACTAATATCAGAAGGTAGACACATAAATAAGGCTACTTATCGTGAAACAGCAGAGCAATTCAAGAACTTTCATCATTGAAAACCTCCACACATAATTTGAGACCTTTTTTAAATGCCAGACCAAAGAAAATGAAATTAATAAAATTGCTTAAATTAGAGAAGTTCAACACAGAATGTGGATTTATTCATATTTTGTCAACATGATTTTAGGAAAAGTTGTAATATATACTTGTTATAGTATATGTCTTCATAGTTGTTACAATATATATCTTCATACTTTTTACAATGTAATGGTAATGTTGAACCTTTGTCATTGATTTGTGTATATTTAATGTTTATGTATATTATATGAACTAAAATGTGCTCTGGTTTCATTTGCACATACAAAATTACCTGAAGGAGATTTATTTACATCCTACATTATTTCAAAATACTGAGTTCTGTTCATTCCATGCTTTACAAGCAAAGCACTTGCAATGAGAAGACCAATACACCTTAGGCTCACTGGCCATGGGTTGCACTACAAATCTCTAGCTTTTGAGGTATAAGAATTATAAAATTGATTTTAAAAACTGCATAAGAATATAATTGTTTGATATACAGGATGTTCTAATATTTATTCTAGATTGTGTAGATAGATCTATATCCAGGTTTACTAGATTATAACTTAACAGACAAGTTGCAAGTATTAAGGGATGAAAAAATGTTTAAGTTCTGTAAGATTCTTCTTGTCAGATGCAGATTCACATACTATTATGATTGTAAATTACTACCAATGAAATGAGTAACTGTGAAATAATCAATTCCACATACATGTATACATTTTATATAAGACTTTGTTCAATTGACTACACAGGTGTAGGTATCATATTTTCAATATGTGTTGGAGATGTTTGTGTTGGGCAGCTGTAGAGCTGTTGGGGCTGTTAGGCTGGATTTGGATGTCTGTATGTGACCATGTGTCTCAATTTCGAGGTGTGGTCTTAACTGTGGTGCTAGTTTGGATGCAGAATCAAGGTAACTGATGGGTCGGCTGATAAACCTGTATGCTTCTGTTGGTGATGGCATTGGTTTGGAGAGAGATGAAAACTTTGGTTCATTGGGTCTGCAAGAAACAAAGAGGATCTTGAGATCCTTTGGTCCATCATGTCTGAAAGGAACAAAGGGGTTCTTGAGATCCTTTTGTCCATCATGTCTGAAAGGAACAAAGGGGTTCTTGAGATCCTTTGGTCCATCGTGTCTGCAAGAAACAAAGGGGTTCTCACTGTCTTTGGTCCATTGGGACTACAAGGAACCAAGGAGTTTCTTAAATTCTTTAGCGGACTGGTAGGGTTGGACCACATGTGATGGCTCCTTCATTATCATAAAGAGAAGTAGATCCTTCCATTTTTGGTTAATTTATTATTTTCACTTCTAGAAGGAAAATCAATCATTATCACTATTTGAGTGAAAAATGAATATACTTGTATAAATCATACTTGTGGAGAAAATATCAACAGAAATTGTACAAGTTTCCATACTTGATTCACCATTGGTGAATAATCACACACAAACACACACACATATATAAGCACCCAAGTGATTAATCATTGTTTATTATTGTTCAATTTCTTTATGTTTTATTTCTAATCATTGATCATCTATGGTGAGAGATCCATCAATTATATTTGTTTAATTTGTTTTTGTTCATTTTTGCTGATTAATAGTTTTAGTTACATGTTCAAATTTTCCTTATATAAGAAGCTTAACTCAGTGTGCATCATTTTGTTAAATCCACACATTTGGTGACAGATTTAATCATTTTTCAATCATATTTTTAAAATATCACAGTCATGTAATTACTCATAGTGTCTTCCCTGTAATATAACACCAACCCAGATCATCCTCTTGTTGCACAAACATATTTTGACACTCATTATAATATATATTTTGATATGGGTTACTTCTTAACTGATATTCATTATACATTATTAAACACTACATACATTATTAAAACACAATTATTCCAACACAAATTCAGCTTGTCACCATTTCATTCTATAAAATGCACAAGGGCTGATATACATTATTAGACATTATGTCACCATTTATTCCCTAAAATCATGTAAAATTTATCTGAATTTGAATTAGACATGACTTAAAGTAAGAAAATCTCATTTCTATTCTTTTTATTTCTGGCTGCACTGTCAACAAATATGGCAGACAACTTTCAATACCACTAATTAGTCTCTTTGTTTAGAACTATGCTTTTGCTTTACCAAGATGATGGTACCAGTGATCCTGGTCACACTCTATATGCCACAAAAAAAAATGACTGTAAAATGACTAAGATGTTAAAACTTCAGCAATCTCACACTTAAATGAGCACTGTTGTAGTATATGTCGAACTTGAGACAATACAATTATTTATTAAGTAAAAAAAATAATTACGTATATAGGCACATATTCATTTTCATTAAAATAGGGCAATGTGCTAAATGCATGTTTTTTTTCTTCCTTTTTTCCTTTATAGTTTCTACCTGTATTATGTCATTTTGTGCAGACTAAAAATGGAATACACAAAATTGTACAAATAATGTATGTAATATTGCATTATTGCCATTATCTTTGCATTGTTGATTCATAATTTAAATCCTGAATGAATTGCAGCTACTCCAAATGTCAGATTTTCATAAGTCACATTGCTAAAACCAGAAGATTTTATCAAGTCCTTGAATTCCTCCTGAAAAGAATATAAAATTATATTTTAACTACTTTTAAAAAAGTGTGCAAATATTTAAAATCATAACCAATTAAAAAACAAAGAGATCACAAAATAGCATGGAACTGTGGAATTAACCCTTAACAAACAGAAAGTAACTCTCAAAATTTCAGGCACAAATCCTGCAAATCAAATTTGTTAATAATTTCTCAATATAATATTGAAAAGCCATTAATGAAGTCAAGGGTTTCACAACTCTTGTATACTGGTTTCAGATTTACCTATATCATCCTAATTATTTTACCTGTATGATCCTAATTATTTTACCTATATCATCCTAATTATTTTACCTGTATGATCCTAATTATTTTACCTGTATCATCCTCATTATTTTACCTGTATCATCCTCATCATTTTACCTATATCATCCTAATTATTTTACCTATAACATCATAATTATTTTACCTATAACATCCTAATTATTTTACCTATAACATCCTAATTTTACCTATATCATCATAATTATTTAATCTGTATCATCCTCATTATTGTACTTATATCATCCTAACTGTTTTACCTATACTGTATCATCCTAATTATTTTACCCATATCATCTTAATTGATTTACCTATACTGTATCATCCTAATTATGTTACCTATATCATCTTAATTGATTTACCTATACTGTATCATCCCAATTATTTTACCTATATCATCTTAATTGATTTACCTATACTGTATCATCCTAATTATTTTACCTATATCATCCTAACTGTTTTACCTATATCATCCTAATTGTTTTACCTATATCATACTAATTATTTTACCTACATCATCCTAATTGTTTTACCTGTATCATCCTAATTATTGTCTGGGATCTGCCTAGCTCTTTTCCAGTTTTATAAAAAAAAAAAAAAAAAAAAAAAAGAACAAGACAAAATAGGAAAAAATCATTTCCATGTTATGCTTTACTGAAAAATAAATTAAATTTATATGTAACAATAAAGTCACATGAAAGAAAATGTACTCTCAGATATGATGTCTGAATTCATAATACTAATTTAGAGTTTACTTTTTTCATGCTGATACTGAAAAATGAAAAAAAAATAATGGTAAAAACACAAAGAGTGATATTCATCCTAGACTCTCACTTTTCCAAGTCAACTTAACCCCGATTTCAGTATTATATTAGTATTATTATCTCTGACTGAAAGAATAAACTCTAATTAAATACAAATAGACTTTTCTCAATTTCTTTACTTTATTTAGCGTTATTACTTAATTTGATATAGAATACTTATTTATGATTTATCTAGCACCATTTTTATAAGTCTTTGGTATGACTCGGTGGGGGATTGAACCCATGACCTGGATGTAGGAATATATTGCCCAGCTCCATACCTGACTTTGATCTGAGTACCATCAATACTCGTTTGTACATCAAGTCCAACTGCAAGCAAGAAAGATCCTGATCTGCCATATCATCATGCACCTGCAGATCAGGGTCTGTGTTGTTTGTTCAACTGAATACTTTAACAAACTGCATAGACCCAGATCTGTTTGCTCATTATGTGATGGTTGAGCTGGGCCTGTGCAGTTCGCAGTTGGACTCGTACATAAGTATATTTGGTACATAAATCTGGGCCGATCCCATCTTCAGTGGACTGTACAAGGCTGATTCTAGCTCAAGTAAAATTGCTGTCAGTCTGATCCCAGCGTTCAAATGCATTCTGGGTTGATCCCAGATTATGTAGGCTATGTGCTATGTTGATACCAGCATACTAGTATATTCTGAGCTGATCCCATTTAAAATAAATCTACGCTAGACTGATCCCAGGATAAAAGTGTATTCAGAGTAGATACCAGATCAGTGGAATAGAGATAGGCAGATCCTAGCTTGAATGGGCATGACCTTTATGTTATTAGTATAGCATGCGAGTATCCAATTGTGGAAAACACCAAAATGAATTTGATATGAAAATATATCATAATAAAGCCCCCAGGAAGATGCCAGTTTGAAAGGAAGGTTGTCAAAACACATGACACTAAATGTATGTACATAACTGTTTGTGAGCAGAAATATGTCATTTAAGGTGAACTTTAATATAGCACATATTACATGAACATGAAGATCATCCTTAAAAGTCTTAATTAAATGTGAGTATATGACCATGAAGATCATCCTAAAAGTCTTAATTATATGCGAGTACATGACCATGAAGATCATCCTAATAAGTCTTAATTATATGGAAGTATATGACCATGAAGATCATCCTAAAAAAAGTCTTAATTATATGGAAGTATATGACCATGAAGATCATCCTAAATAGTCTTAATTAAATGTGAGTACATGACCATGAAGATCATCCAAAAAGTCTTAATTATATGGGAGTATATGACCATGAAGATCATCCTAAATAGTCTTAATTAAATGTGAGTACATGACCATGAAGATCATCCTAAAAGTCTTAATTATATGGGAGTATATGACCATGAAGATCATCCTAAAAAGTCTTAATTAAATGGGTGTATATGACCATGAAGATCATCCTAATAAGTCTTAATCAAATGTGAGTATATACTAACTGTTCCAATATGAAAAGAATGACCACATGTGTTTTTTTTTCTGTACCTTCCAAAAGGCAAAAGACTGATCATGTAGTACTTATTATACATGTACATGGTCATGCGATGCTACATACAGATGATCTACTTTCATTGGTTAGCTCTTTCAGTTCATCTACCAATTCTACAATGTAATATACATATATCTATGGCCAGGTATTTACTCCTTTATGTTTCCCAGATGCAAATGTAGATGCATTTTGCCTGTTGAAAAAACATACACAGCATTCAGGTCATTTATTAGACTGAACTAATTGGTGACAATTTTATTGTTGTGGTTTATCTTTAAACTTTGTTGTTAGTGTAAAACAAACCCACTAAATTTATGTATATAATGCTTAAATTCAAAATGATATTTACTGAAGAAAAAATACTTAATAGTGTGTTATTGATCATTTCAACAACACTCTCAGATGATAAGATTTAACATGGATCCTGTGCATTGCATACGATTTTAGGATTTTTTCATAGAAATGAAAATTTATAGACATAATGTAATAATCATGAAATATTTGCAAAACATTTGGAAATATTATGAGATTGAGAGACAGGTGTATAAGAAGCCCAAAATATTTGAGGTTTTTTTCTCTTGGGGTAAACGTTGGCAGGTATGAATTATTATTGCATGTTGTTAGGTTAGTGATAGAAACATTTACAATGATTAAATTCTTTTATATCTGTAAGCACAAGTATAGTACCTAATGATTATATTATTTTACATCTGTAAGCATTAGCATTGTACCTAATGATTATATTATTTTACATCTGTAATCATTAGTATAGTACCTAATAATTGTATTCTTTTACATCTGTAAGCATTCGTATAGTACCTAATGATTATATTATTTTACATCTGTAATCATTCATATAGTACCTAATGATTATATTCTTTTACATCTGTAAGCATTCATATAGTACCTAATGATTATATTCTCTTACATCTGTAATCATTAGCATTGTACCTAATGATTATATTATTTTACATCTGTAATCATTAGTATAGTACCTAATGACTATATTCTTTTACATATGTAAGTACTGGCATTGTACCTCACAATCCAATTATTTTACATCTGTAAGCATTACTATAGTACCTAATAATTCAATTCTTTTTATATCATTAAAATGGAATCCATGCTGAGAAGACTGGCAGATCTTCAATGAAAGAATTATTAGCATACACTGGTCATCCCTCACTATAATAGTACAGTGCAGTCCCTCATATACCATGGGTATGAGTCAGTATAGTGCAGTCCCTACCTTAACATGGGTATGATTCAACATAATACAGTTTGGGGCCCCGAGTGGCCAAGTGGCCTAAAGCGCTTTCCGTTACGGATCACTGCCGTCTCAACTCTGTCTGTATGGGTTCGAGTCTAAGATTTGGTTAATGCAGTTATGTGAGAAAGCTTGCCAGTAGTTTCTTGTGGGTTGGTGGTTCTTTCCGGGGGTTTTCCCGGGTTCTTCCTCCACCAATAATACTGGCCGCCATGTATAGCCTCTCATGTGCTGAAAAATGGTGTTAAACCCTAAAACAACAACATTACCATAATACAGTCCGTCATATACCATGGGTATTTCAGTATAGTGCAGTCCCTCAAAGACCCTGAGTATGATTGTGTAGTGACTGTCTTTGGTATGATAGTGCAGTCGCTCATATACCAAGGATATGAATCAATATAGTACAGTCCCTCAAATACCATGGTTATGATTCATTATAAAGCAGTCCCTCATATACCATGGGTATGAGTCAGTATAGTGCAGTCCCTATTTTAACATGGATATGCTTCAGTATAATACAGTCCCTCATATACCATGGGTATTTCAGTATAGTGCAGTCCCTATTTTAACATGCATATGCTTCAGTATAATACAGTCCCTCATATACCATGGGTATTTCAGTATAGTGCAGTCCCTATTTTAACATGGATATGCTTCAGTATAATACAGTCCCTCATATACCATGGGTATTTCAGTATAGTGCAGTCCCTATTTTAACATGGATATGCTTCAGTATAATACAGTCCCTCATATACCATGGGTATTTCAGTATAGTGCAGTCCCTATTTTAACATGGATATGCTTCAGTATAATACAGTCCCTCATATACCATGGGTATTTCAGTATAGTGCAGTCCCTATTTTAACATGGATATGCTTCAGTATAATACAGTCCCTCATATACCATGGGTATGATTCTGTATAACAGAGTCCCTTCTTTGGTATATTTTATAATGTATATGAAAACTGACAACTTAAGAGTAAATTGTTAGAATACATAAATTCAACAGTCACCCAACAATCTGCTTGTATCCATAATTAATTTACTGAAGATGTGCACGAACAAGCTCACTTTGCAAAATCTTTTGAATCCAATTACTCAATTTCTTGTTAAAACACTCGCACTAACGTAGGCAACAGTGTATTCACCAAACAAAACAGTGTATTCACCAAACAAAAGTCCAATGTTAATATGACTTTCCATCTGGTGGAACAGCAATAATTTTTTCAAGATGGCTGCTGTGGTTGGCTATACTGGACATCAGATTGGAATAGACCATCAAGATGCCATACAAATAATTCAAGTAAAAACAACATGCCAATAAGACTTTCTGTTAAGAAGAAGTTATTACTGTAGCAATATCAGGTTTTTGTTGTAGTAGTTATTATTGTTGTTATAGGGTTTAACACAATTTTTCATCATAAGATAGGCTATACATGGTGGCCAGTATAAATGGTGGAGGAAGAACTCAGGAAAACTCTGGAAATAACCACCAAACTATGAGAAGCTACCAGAAAAAAAAGCTTTCTCACATACCCAAATTGGCCGAGCCTGCAAGGTTTTTGAAGATCGCTGCTGTGCAGGCATTACTGGGTGTCAGATTGGCACCAATTCATTTAACATCACATCAACATCATAAGAAATCTTTCAGTGAAAACTTAATGTTAGCATATTTTTCTGTTCAAAAGGAACATCAGCAATAAAATCTTTCAAACTGATTGCCATGACAGCCCTGCTTGATGTTAAATTTGCACCAATTTCATTTAGGCTGAAAAAGGCATCATCACAAGTCTTTTAGTAAAAGCACCATTTTCATTTCAGCCCAAATAGACAGCATCACAAGTCTTTTAGTAAATGCACCATTTTCATTTGGCCAAACTAGATATCATCACATATCTTTTAGTAAATGCACCATGTTTATATCATTATCAATTCAGAAAAAGCTCATAACATTTTCATGACAGCTTTTGTGGTGGCCAGAAATGATATCCAAGTGAAACCATTTTATTTAGGACCAACTAGGCATCATCCCAAGTCTGTAAATGAAAATCCCATGCTGAAATGACTATTCATTTAGGAGATGTAGCAATCAAAATGTTATGCCAATGGATGGACAGATGAGAGGCACCTATTTAATATCCAACATTAACATTTTAATTCACATTATACGCAATGACAAATAATAAACATTAACATTTTAATTCACATTATACGCAATGACAAATAATAAACATTAACATTTTAATTCACATTATACGCAATGACAAATAATAAACATTAACATTTTAATTCACATTATACGCAATGACAAATAACAAACATTAACATTTTAATTCACATTATACGCAATGAAAAATAATAAACATTAACATTTTAATTCACATTATACGCAATGACAAATAATAAACATTAACATTGTAAATCACATTATATGCAATGACAAATAATAAACATTAACATTTTAATTCACATTATACGCAATGACAAATAATAAACATTAACATTTTAATTCACATTATACGCAATGACAAATAACAAACAAAGAATGGGGACTAAAGTAACTCAATAACTTATTTATCTAAGCAAAAGCCACATACAGTCATATGTCTGCAAATCAGTTTCAATGATTTTTGCTTGAATTCATAGGTAGATTGTGCAGCACAGACAAAAAAGTATGTTTGCATATAATACACTATATAGAGCTAGGTGTGCATTATCATGAGAAAATATAGTATAACTTTGGTTTGGGAATAAATTTACCTGATCTGGAAACTGGCGTATACTCTCCACCAGGTATTGGTAAGACTTCCAGTCTTTGGCAAGCACCTGTCCCAGCACAGGTATAACTTGAAAAGAATATGCATCATATAATCTGAAAAGATAAGTGTTTTCATTACTATTTTCTTCCTTATATATGAAGCTCAACTAAAAGTAGGTCACTTTGACTTGTACTTTGACTTATACTATAAGTAACAGGATGATATTAAGTCACTTATAAAGTCTGGAGATCTAAAAAGAACGAAGTGAAAGATGAAAACTTGAGAATTACATTATTTATCAGCTGATTCATTGTCTCAATGTAAAATTCCATACAAGTTCTGCTTATCTTATATTAAACTTCTGTCATCTTGCAACCTTTAACCTCAGACATACTGGTACAGCATGGGATTGTCAATAAGCACACAAGATGCACACTGTACTTTACCCAGGCCAATGTTGATTTAATGTCCAGTCAGATTAGATCTACAACACAGATTGATAAACTGCAAATTAAGTCTGCTTGCCCAGAATGGATATACCACTATCACCTGTTTATACTAGTGTCTTAAAATGGGAACGATTGATCATTGTCCAAAAATGGAAAATAACAAATACCTTTCAATTTTCAATATAAAACATGCCTATCAACAAAAGCTTATTTTATAAATAGATGTAAACTGGGATTGGATCAATAAACATTTGATATATTTAGATCTACTATTACTACATGTTAGGTTAGCAATTCTGGCAGATATAATTTCTGTCCTTAGTATTCTACCAGAGGTGCAGAAAAATTGTGAACTATTATTGGACATTATACCCATATCTCCACCTTCATCTTACCGTAATATGGAAACTCCAATATATTAGTCTTTATATAAGTATGGAACTGTCATTATAATTATCATTTTCATTTCTTGAAATGTCGACCTAAGCTTCAATCATTTTGATGTACAAATGACATTGGATAGTGTATTGTTAAGATAGCTGCATCTTAATGTTGATTTGGAACATAACGATTTATTTCATGCACAGGGGCTCAAATCGTTGCTTACAATTTACATGTCATACATGTACTTAATAATAACTACATTGGATGAACACTTCTCTCCTTTCTTGCATGACCCATTTATGAATAAATGCTATTATTTCAAGCACTGTTCTGCGTAGCGTACAAAATTTGTTACCGATATTTAGCTCAAGAGTTTGACTTTTTATGCATATCCAAAGTTTGGCTTACTATTATACATTTGAGGAATGCCAGACCATTTTCACACCATACTGCTCGACATGGCTGTTATCGTGCCCGCCTAATATGCAAGTCAAGTCCTACAGAATGGAATACTGTCCTCTCACTGGTTAAAAGAAA
Organism: Unio delphinus; assembly: GCA_029339505.1. Taxonomy (NCBI): domain Eukaryota; kingdom Metazoa; phylum Mollusca; class Bivalvia; order Unionida; family Unionidae; genus Unio; species Unio delphinus. The sequence continues at coordinate 10,655,215 of JAQISU010000109.1, read as the reverse complement.
ATGATGTCCTGCATTTATTTATGACTTATTTTCAGTTGTTCTTGCATATTAAGCAGGCACAATCACAGCCATGTCAAGCAGAAGCATGGGAAAACTGGTTTCTTCTTCAAATATGTTATCCAGTTATAATACCTTAGAATAATAGACATGAGGTGGAAAGGTTATCTCTGGACCTTAAAGGCATGTGAAGCACTTCTTGATAGATAACCCAGCTGGGGCAACACTACTGAAGGGAAAAATATTTTCCCCTCAAATCCATCAGAGGTCATGAAGATGTGTTGTTTAGAAACTGCCAAATAAATTCGGTGAGTAAAATGTTATGCCACGGCATTTGGTCCTAACAGGTCTAGCTGAGTCCTTTGCAATGAGAGATCTCTGAAATAAAAACTGGAGAAGGCTGACTCTGACCTCCATCCCAAGGCTTGTCAGCTGCAAAAAGTTTTACTTGCATATGATGCTTGTTTTTTGTTTTTTATTTTTTAACGCCATTTTTAAGCACAATATAGGCTATACATGGCAGCCAGTATTAATGGTGGAGGAAGAACCTGGAAAACTCCCGGAAAGAACCACCGACCCACGAGAAGCTACTGGCAAGCTTTCTCACATAACTACGTTAGCCAAATCTTAGACTCGAACCCACGCGGACAGAGGTGAGATGGCAGTGATCCGTAACGGACAGCGCTTTAGACCACTCAGCCACTCGAGACCCCTTATATGATGCTTGTAATGATTGCCTTAAATTCATCAGCTGAGATGTGAAGCAAGTTCAATTCATCTTGAGTTAATTCCCTATTCACTGAATGGATAACCCATTTTATCCAGGATAACAGAGCCTACTAAGATATTTTGTCTCTTCTTGAGTGACATTGACTTGTACTTTCAGAAATGTAAGTAGTTCAGGTCTAATGATAATGTTGTATTTCCCCAAGAAAGCTTTATGTCACTAATCTAAGTCTAGGAAAAAAGTCGAATTCAAGATGTAAACAAACAAAACCACTGAGAGCCATTCAAACAGAATCTTGTTCTGCCCGGTCAGTACCCATGATAGACTGCACTCTGTGCACAGAGATAATGCCTTTGGATGTGAGAAATCAAAATGTGACAGAAGATGGGAAAAGTCTTTCCTTGGTTTGATGTCTTCCATGATTCCATTTTGAGACCATGAAGCAGCAGCCTTCTGTCTTAACTAAAGATAACTGTTTCTTGTCAAAGAGCCAAAGTAGGATGTTAGCTATTTGAATTATTTATGCATTCAGTATGGTGAATCTGCTGGGATGATCAGTAGTTTTGTTTTTCTTGTAAGAGGAACGTTTGTTATGGTGCTTCATTTTTTCAACTGATCATCATGTCTTGTTGGTGAGAAGTTTCTTAACCCCTAAGCCACCAGACCAAACATTGTAGCTGCATTTCTGTTCATGTGACATTTATATTGTCATGAACTATTGTTGCAGCTGGTGTACATGATTTTGGACTACACTGATGCAGCCAGGTTTGAAATGATTATCATGCATCTATGGTTTACCTTAATGTTTGTCATTTTTGTGTCATTGGGATATCATATTGTTTATTTAATACGAATCTTGGTGGGATTATGAGGTTGTCCACAGGATTAATAACCATAAATTTTAATGTCATTGACTGGATCCTTGAGTAGTGTACCTGTTAGATGAAACAGTTCAGTGCAGACACATGCCAAATAGAGTAAAATAGTCTTGACTAAATTTAAGCAGACTGTAGGACTTTTATGTCCTTCTTAAGTGATTATTTCCATGGTGTTTAGAATATCGGATACAGTCAGATGTAATTGGATTGGATCACCAATTGTATCCATATTTCCATTAACTCCATATTTTGGTCCATTCGAAGATGCATCCATTGCACTGTGATGTTTCTTGTCAGGTCTCTTGAGATCTTGTTTCTTTTTGAATAATTTTATTACAATGTTCACATGACTCTTAAACCTATGTGTAATATGTATGTGTCACTCCAGGGATTGGCAATGTTTAAATGTTGCTGCACATAAAATACGTCAATGTTTATTTTGTGTGTAGCAGTCATGATGCAAAAAAGAGCATGTCACAGTTTATGACATAATCAACATAATTAAAATGCATGGGAAATAATTGGAGGAGGGTGTTTCCTCAAAAGAGTTGATTTTACTCCCAGTTAAAGAAAATGGAGCCTGAAGGTCTAAGTTCTCATGGGAGGAAATGTATGAAGTTAGAAAAGGCTGGCCTCTCGTCCAAACAGATGTTGATCCCTTATGTAAAGAATATAACTGGTGTGTCCATTAAAATTTTCTATCTTTCTGATCAATGTTATTAGTAGAGAGCTCTGGATCAGACTGGATGGTACTGAGCACAGCTTATGATATGTTCAGTTTGGTTAATTGCTTTTATGGCAGCACTCTTGAAAATAGTTGCCAATTTTTTGTGTTTTACACATTTGGTTTCCTACCTTCATTACAGAAAGGGACTAAGTGGTTAGGTAGCAGCAAATGCTTGGATTGTTGGTATTATGAAACTGGGTTGTCATGTTTTCTCTTTTTGTTAATGTTCAAATCTCTTTTAATCACTGTGGTTGTGGAAGACCTGGATAGAAGTGCTGATGAACTTCCATATAGATTCATCAGGCTCTCTGTTGATTTAGATCTATCAGAAAAGTAATCAGTAGGTCACCTTCACCTCTGATTAAATTTAAACTGAAAGAAGGTGCAAACTGATATAACATGGAGGCATAGTGGACTATTTTTATTTTCTGGTGGTGGCTGACATTGTCCAGTTCTTGAGGTCAGGTATGGGATATTGATCCATGTATCCAGTCCATAATTCTGATAGGAGAGGCTGTAAAGTGATGCCCGTTTCTGCTCTCCATCTCGCTACCCAGAAATGATTTGATGTGAATCATTTTGTGCAAGGAGTTTTTTTCTACATCTCCCATTCTATGCCTGACTTCTGTCCATAATAAACAAGTCTGACATGTATTCAAGGAATGAAAACCAGAGAAAACTATACATTCTAAATGGTCGTCAGACTGGACTTACCAATGGTCTAAATCTGCATGACAAAAAGCAGACCCTTTATAAAATTAAGTGTAATGAGTGTCTTTCCATGCAGGATTACCCACTATGATACAGTGGGACCCCGCTATAACCCGCCCCGCTATAACCCGAATTCGGATATAACCCGGTCGTGGCATGGCTCCCGAAATTTCGGGTAATTTATTACAGGTATTTTTCTCAAAGACCAAAAAAAAAAATTTTTTTTTTTAAAGTATGAAAAAAAAAAATACGTCAAGAGTTTAATTATCATTCTCATATTCGTCTAAACAGTGCGAAAAAGAACATGTAGAAAATGTATTATCAAATTTCTTCTAGTTTTGTGCCAAAATAAACGTTGGAAATACGAACCAATTGCTGGGCCTACTGAGAACTTTGATCTTTGTTTATTGTTGAAAAATTACAGCTCATAAGTGTCAATATTATAATTACTGATTCCTGAGTAATGAAGCCATCGTGTCTACTTTGTGTTTGTCTTGAATGCATTCTGAATACAATCGTTGCTCTAATAATCTCCGTTATATGTTCTCTTAATTTCATACACAACTAAGCAATAGCCAATGCGGGGGTTGATAAAAGATTCTCACCAGAATGTATAAATCAATCAATTTAAGTACATTGTTTATCATCAAAGTGAACTGCCAAGCTAAACAGTGACATAATCCAGTGTTTAAAATACAGCCAGTTCGCCTGCTGTATTAGACTACATCAAAAGAACATGACGCAATAGCTGGGCGGCAAGTTCAAAGGACTTTGACTAGCAGCTTGGGTGGGAAAATGTGCTGAAATTTACAATGACTGAATTCAGAGACAGAAGGATCCTGAGATGTACATGTAGTTATTATAAGAATACACTTTAGCTTCCATTATTTAATCTACGGACATGTACTATTTCATCATTCATTACGTACACCCGTTACGTAATTTTTGTTATTTTCTTTTCATTGAATTCAGTCACATAATGATCTATGACAAAATTTATTGAATATTTTACATCCTTGTCACAAGGCTTGTGTGGATATTTTCGATGGAAATATTTGTATTATGGATTCAGTGTATGTTACAAGATTCGCTGGTGAGTACACGGTGTTGATACTCTTTTCACGCAATAGATTATACATGTATATATAAATTAGACACGTGTATGGACCAATGCATGGTTCTCTGAATAAAGTAATATATTAAATCTGCAATTTCTGTTACCACAGCAAATGTTTTTCTCATTTAATGTATATTGATCAAAAATGGTAATTGTGCCATGCATTTTCGCACCCGTCTTTATGTACCCCCCCCCCCAATTAAATCCAAAAATGTGTTTGTATTGTACATGGTTGCTTATAACACGGTTCGGTTCATAGCCCGGTCGGATTCTATGGCTCCCAACTACCGTGTTATAGCGGGGTCCCACTGTAAATACCTTTAAGGGGGTGTATGTAACCTGTACACATATAGCATAATAACATAAGTATTAATGTTTGCAAAGTTGATGCTAAAAAATCAATTCTTAGTCATAAATAGCCTGTAGGATGATGAACAGACTGGTAGATCAGTGAGAATCATTTACAGTAATTACAAGTACAAACTTGAAGGCCAATAAGTAATTCTAGTAACAGCTTACCCATAAGAAGGACAATTATTGATTGCCGAAAGAGATAAATTCAGTGAAGCGTTACTAGGAGTAGAGTGTATGATCTGAATGCTACAAAGTAAAACATGTAAAAAAACTTATCTGTAATAATTCAACCAGAGCAGACGTTATAATATAAACAAATTTTCTATATTACACACTGAAAATGCACATAAAAAAGGCAACTCAAGCATCACTAATAATACTTATGAAGGCAATCAAGCATCACTAATAATACTTATGAATGCAACTCAAGCATCACTAATAATACTTATGAATGCAACTCAAGCATCACTAATAATACTTATGAATGCAACTCAAGCATCACTAATAATACTTATGAAGGCAATCAAGCATCACTAATAATACTTATGAATGCAACTCAAGCATCACTAATAATACTTATGAATGCAACTCAAGCATCACTAATAATACTTATGAATGCAACTCAAGCATCACTAATAATACTTATGAATGCAACTCAAGCATCACTAATAATACTTATGAAGGCAACTCAAGCATCACTAGTAATACTTATGAAGGCAACTCAAGCATCACTAATAATACTTATGAAGGCAACTCAAGCATCACTAGTAATACTTATGAAGGCAATCAAGCATCACTAATAATACTTATGAATGCAACTCAAGCATCACTAATAATACTTATGAATGCAACTCAAGCATCACTAATAATACTTATGAATGCAACTCAAGCATCACTAGTAATACTTATGAAGGCAATCAAGCATCACTAGTAATACTTATGAATGCAACTCAAGCATCACTAATAATACTTATGAAGGCAACTCAAGCATCACTAGTAATACTTATGAAGGCAATCAAGCATCACTAGTAATACTTATGAATGCAACTCAAGCATCACTAATAATACTTATGAAGGCAACTCAAGCATCACTAGTAATACTTATGAAGGCAATCAAGCATCACTAATAATACTTATGAATGCAACTCAAGCATCACTAATAATACTTATGAATGCAACTCAAGCATCACTAATAATACTTATGAATGCAACTCAAGCATCACTAGTAATACTTATGAAGGCAATCAAGCATCACTAGTAATACTTATGAATGCAACTCAAGCATCACTAATAATACTTATGAAGGCAACTCAAGCATCACTAGTAATACTTATGAAGGCAATCAAGCATCACTAGTAATACTTATGAATGCAACTCAAGCATCACTAATAATACTTATGAAGGCAACTCAAGCATCACTAGTAATACTTATGAAGGCAATCAAGCATCACTAGTAATACTTATGAAGGCAATCAAGCATCACTAATAATACTTATGAATGCAACTCAAGCATCACTAATAATACTTATGAAGGCAATCAAGCATCACTAGTAATACTTATGAATGCAACTCAAGCATCACTAATAATACTTATGAAGGCAACTCAAGCATCACTAGTAATACTTATGAAGGCAATCAAGCATCACTAGTAATACTTATGAAGGCAATCAAGCATCACTAATAATACTTATGAATGCAACTCAAGCATCACTAGTAATACTTATGAAGGCAATCAAGCATCACTAATAATACTTATGAAGAAGGCACTACAACATACCTTATGAGGCAATGTTCCTTATAGAAAAAGGGCCAACAGGTGTACTATACAGGTAAAATCACTAAAGCATTATGAATACCGCTGTGCATTAGACACTAAGAAGTAAGAAAAATCTGCAACAATTGTCTACTGAATCTCTGAGTAAGCGGAAGACACCTCATTTTGGAAACATGAGGTGAAAATGTTTTTGGATCGGGCAAGTCTTTTGTAAGCAGTGTTCCACTGTCAAAAATGCAAAAATAAGTGATTGTAGTATTTCAATATTAGACAACCATATTCAGTCTACAATGGGCATGCCTTTCAATGTGTTATATATTTAATCTGATTGGATATCAGTTGAAGTAAGGTCTTAGCAATTAGTAAAACAATAAAGGCAGAAAAAATTTGATGTAAGCAAAGCATCATCCAAATGAACCACATGTGAATGTCCCATACACATTCCAATGCCATGAATGAACTACTTTATATGAGGTTCCTATAACTTTGAATTTGTTTCATATGTGTAAGTCAGTCATTTAAAACCCCCAAACAGGGATCTTTCTATGAAAAAAAAATAGGACTCCTACTGCAATCAATGAATGTAAAATTATATAATGGCATCAAGTATCTAGTCTTACCTTTGTAAAAAGGGGTAGTGTATTTGACTAAATTCAAGGCACATGAAGCGTCCACCAGGTCGTAATACTCGATAAGCTTCAGACACCACCTGCATTGTTAAGCACAGTTATAATCGAAAATATCATGTATATGATTTTATTTTAAAAATAATTTTCTCTATACATTGAGGTTTATAAAATCTGTATAAGGATAACTTAATGCCATTCTTTCTTTCTTGTGCAAAGGTATAAGGAAACTGACTGTTGGAACATGTAAGGAAATATTGTATCCATCTTGGAAACACTGAACAAAGCATTTCAAATCTGCATAGGAACTGAAGCAGCAGAGAGGGTGAACAGACCACGATTTCAAGCAAAAATAATGCTTCCTACGAAACCTTATTTTAACCAAAAAAAATAAGTCTCCATTTATCAAACGGAGACTTTACGATTTTTTAATCAATTTTGGTCGCAACGATGTGGTCATCCACCCTCTCTGCTGCTTAGTGATTTCATCACTGGGTTAACAAAAATCATTTATGATTTTACAAACAAACTAATCGCTAACACCTCACCGCGTAGATCAATTAAATTATTTGACTGGTCGGTGAGTTTGAAATTAATTCTCGTTAACGAATTATTATGGCATCGCATGTAGACAGGATTAATTGGGTTTTCAATAATTAGGAATCCTGGAGGGGCTGTTGGTGCAAATGAATAAAGAATATATCCCTGCTGAGCTTGATTTGATTGCTCTAGATTAATTTGATAGCTTCCTTCAATTGCATCACATACTAAATTGAGCGCAATCACCGCTGAAATATTCACGTTGAACGGAGCGATATGCCTACCACCACCATCTGGATCATTATTATACCTGAAGAGGACAGTTGAATCTGATTTTTGTAGCGCCTTGATATCAGTTTTAACAATTCTTGCTAGTTCATCAGCGTTGTATTTGGGAAACTTGAAATTACGCAGATTGTCCTCTGTGATATTGTAATCGGTTAGGAATCGTTGTTTATTGTCGCTGTTGTCATTAATTATTGTTTGAATAATTAGTTCATAGATATATTTCATGTCCGATATAAGCTGATTTATTATTTCAACGTGTTTTTGCGATTTTGTTTTCCGTAGTTGTTCTAGTTGTGTGTCATATAATTGTTTAATCTCATTAAAATAACCACGGACGTCAGTTAGCGTAAATGAAATAGTAACAGATGAGTCGGTTGTTCTTTTAATGATAAAATCCCATTGCAATGTTTCTTTGTTGGTAAATATAAATCTATCGGCGATTCTTCCTTTTCTTATATCAGATAAATTATCTCGATAACTGGGATTGATTTCATGATATGATTGTATGTCCGTGGTTAAGTCGGTGGCGGATTTTTCCGGTGGTTTTTCAGGCCATCCTAACACTGTTCTTAACGAGCTGTTATATATATCTACAATGTATCCCTCTGTGCTTATTTCGATCAACGACGAGAGCGTCGGTTGATGAAGATTAATAGCTATTTTTGATTCTTTTCCAGTGATTGATTTTATTCTACGCTGAATTTCAGCATTGATTTGCTTAATTTGGTACGACCCAGTTGGTAACGAAATAGTTTCCCACTCTGGAGTACCATCGGGTTTATTCTTATACGAGAACACCAGTGTGTTATTGGGTTGCTGACCACTAAATGCAACCGATCTGATATTAGGCCAACTGTGATACACTCGTAGTTTTGCTAGCGCTATCTCCTTCACTGGGACCGGAGAGGGGAAATTCACACTGAATTCTGGATTCGTTGATGTTATTGATATCATACTCGTTTGTACTGGGTTCGTGTTCTCCACTACTCGTTGAAGTAATTCCATCTGTGTCGTCATCGTTGCTATACTCATGATTTATTTCTAATTTTGGTATCGAGGAATCATAAATACTGACCATCACTGAGAACTCACAATCTGGTAATGTTGATATTATTGAGATCATTTTTTGTTTTTTTGGGTTCGTGTTTTCTGATTCCATCGGTGTTGTCATTGTTATTATATTCATGTTGTCGCTCTAATTTCGATATCGCAGAATCAAAAATACTGACCATCGCTGAGAATTCACTATCTGATATAATCGTATTATCGAGTGACGACGATATCATCAATGATAATTGCGAGTATGCGGTTGATGCAATATGAAATTGAAGTAAGTAATTCTGCAGTTTACTCTGGCTGCATGATGATATCTTTTTTGCTATCCCGGTTGATATACCCCCGATTGTAGCCACCGCAGAAATGCAAATCGGAACTACGACCGGGGCAATCATTGTAACCGATGCAAGTATTATTCCGGCACCAGCGAGAACGCTTGACACCGAGTACATAGTAATATCAATTGCGGTGATTCTTCGTCGGTATTTTTTTATTTTTATTTGATACTCCTCAGTGAGGGTTTTGAGTCTATTTTGAAATTCTCTGACCTGATCATAGCGACATTGCGTTGATGAAATCATTTTATTTTAAAAACGCTAGCGTTTTCAATTGTGAATCTAAAGGATTTCCTTTCAATTGAAACCACTAGTAAAAATCCATAGGATTTTCAGTTTTATTATTTACTTAAATCCGCTACGAATTCTAAGCTCCAGGATATTTCTTTTCTAATGGTGTTATCAACTGCGACAATCTCAAATTCTTCTTCTCCCCCCGCGATAATTACTGTCGCGGTGCCACCAAAGTAGGTTTTACCTTTCACGATGATATCAAATTGCTTGTCAGAGATTAACGTCATCCTGTAGATACCATGGGGCCACTTCTCGATATTGACTTTCAATTTAGCATTAGATTCTTTTACCCAATCAAAGGTCCCATGCTTTACCCTTTCAGATTTTTCTTTTAGTTTAAGAATATCGTCGTAAACGTCGAGATAGGTTTTTTTGATTTCGGTATATTTTATCATCGTTTTATCGCGGCGACTAAAAAATGAAATCAAAAGGTGGTTAAATTCCAAACCTTTTTGCATGAGATAATGCCCGTTGAGTTGAGAATATGTCGTCGTGATATTATAACTTTCAGAGCCCTCAAAGAAATTTTTAGCCATTTCGCTGATGCGTTTTTGTTCGTCAAATGCGCTTTTAATTTCCGCGAGAGTCATGCCTGTCAACGATGTGGTTTCAGATGTAGGTGTTCTCCCTAAAAATTTATCCACGATGGTATTAAGTGTTGTTTGTCTCACCATAAACATATTAATATCTTTGAGAGTCATTGTAGATGTAACCGGGACACCAAAGAAATTATTAGCAACGTAGGCATTATGAGTATGCATGATAATAAACTCACTGATTTCAGCGAGAGTCGAGTCTGCCACAGGTGGGGATCCAAAAAATCTAACAATGACGTCGTTAGTGGGTTTTTGATCTTCTATTAGTTTAGAAATCTCGAGATAATTTGCCTTGATTTCATTTTCATTCATCATCCTTCCCGCGTCCTTGTTAGCGAAGAATAGCGATAGATAGTTTTTAATTTCAGCGAGAGTCATGCCAACCACAAGCGGGGTTCCAAAGAATTTATGTACGACATTTTTGCGAAAACTATTATAACCTCGTATAAAATCATTCAGATCACCGACGTGTTTTTCAATCGCGTCGGTTATCGTAGACACAAGTGCGCCTGGTTTAAGTTGTCCATCGTTGGAATACAGTGCAATAGAGTTTTCAGCGGCAGCGCGATGTCGTATCAAAATGTCATTCACGGATATATTACTGCTTTTCAATTTACCCTGGCGATCTTGAAATACAACTATTTCGTTCGGGTCAACACTTGTTAAATTTAACGTCTCAGCGATTTCATCTTTTATTATTTTTTTTACATCCTCGATAGAACCCGCAGATGTTTCCTCGGTGGGTTCCAACATTGACAGAGGTTGTCCCCAAATATCAATCATTATTGTTAGCGTAACTTGTGTTTTCAATTTATTGATCCTTGTAATTTCCCACTCGTGTATTCGTTTACAATAATATGAGGTGGTTTCCACGGAGATCCAAAGGATTTTAATGAAATCTCCGCGAGGACATTTAATACTTCACGGCCGCATATCGGTGGATCATTTAATTGTTGTGTTGGCAGCGTGGAATAAAAAATCGGAAACCCTTTGAGTTTCATCGAGGAATTTATATACCGCATAAACTCGCTTGGCGGAGCTAACCCATATGAATCGAAATAGACAATCCCACGTGGATCAATCGCGTATGCAACCCAGTGAGTTCCCGATCCGCTGCTGTTATCAAGATTGATGATACCGGTTTCAACGTTATTTGGTTTTCTCGGTAATTGATCTCTCATAAAAACCCCTCTGAAGTTTTTTATCGCTAGTTTTTTAGCAGCATCAATTAAATCAAAATTGGACATAGGAACCATAGGTTCCTCAACTATAGGTTCCTCAACCATAGGTTCGGAAATCGAAGATTTTTCAACTAATAAACCGTTCCTGGTATTTTTCTTAGACCCGATCCGTTCACGGATTTGCCGCTGTACCATGAATACGGGGTTCCTGGTAGGTACAACCCCTTTCCCTTTTTTTTATACCCAGATCCGCGAGCGGATCCACCAGTTGCCTTTTTCAACGCCATCCCTGCTGCGGTCCCAACGGCTCCCAACGCTGCCGCCTTCGCCACCGCTGGGGCAGCCGCTGCAATCAATGCTGGTATTGCGGCTAACAATGGAAATATACCACCTGATTTTATCATGTTCGCGACTGCAGCTTTCGAAAATTCTATTTGAACTCCTCGCTTATTTTTCATTGCATCATTGAAATGTTTTATTTGACGATCCGTTAATGATATTTTATGTGTACCTCCGGACATCTGCGCTGGTTTTAACGTTATTGTTGTTCCACATTCCTTAGCGGATTTTGATTTTAATTTCTTGACCTGACCATCAGTCAGCTTGACACTAACAACACTATATGGCATTTTATTGTAAAACACATTTATGCTTTCAATTGATCTAATTGGGGAAATCCTATGGAAACTTTTCAAGTTTCATTTACATTTACAGATTTTCCACTGGTGCATCAACGAGTCTCATTCGTCCGCCAGCCCCTTCTAACAACATTGATTTGTCGCTGAGAATAACAGCAACCGCTCTATAATTAACACCACCAGGATCTATACGAGCCCTAAAATGTATATCAACAACGGATTGCCTTGTTAAATCAAGATGTTCCAGTGAAAAGTAATAAATTGGATACAAGTTCTTAAAATCGAGCTGAGATATTTGCAAACCAGTATCAACATTTTGATCACGACCCATATATGACAGCATCCGATGATACACACGTGCTATTTGGTTGTTTCCGTAATTAAGCTGTATATCCTCAGATGGTTCTTGTTGTCCGTTTATTCTCAGTGAAACCTCACTTACCCCTAACCGATCAAATATCATATGACTGCGTTCTTGGGAACCTAATCGATTCCGATTCTGCAGCGCTATAAATATATGACGTGGAGCTGAAACGCCTTGTTTTGATGCCAGGTGCCATGTAAATGTACCATTAACATTATCCTCTTTAGCATCAGTCGTTGTTGTTAGCCAACTTAGCAATGATTTACCACCGTTTCCATAAACGAAAGTAGCCGCTCTTCCGTGGTAATTGATGGAGTCATTACTGGCATCCATAATACTATTTTACTCAAAACAACTTTACCTTCATCGGCACCAGTACGCCAAATTGCATCATTGTCATTGCCTTTTCGCACTAATGCGATTGTGTGTTTGGCTCCATAGATGACTTTTCTGACATTTCTGCAGAATCCAAATATGTGATGGAGTGGAATCGCACATGAAAACTTTTTCTCTTGTCCTTCCAATGCTAATTTTTGTGTTGCAAATCCTAAATTGAAATTACCATTAACACCTCCGAGAATATCAAACGCAGCTCCGGGTCTAGCTCGACGTTCTGGATTAGTTGCTTCTCGTTGATTATCAACTGAAGTGTCTTGCGGTGTTAACACTTTAATGTATTGAAGGTGGTCAGCGTTATCAGAGGTATCCTTTGCAAACATCATAGATGGACCAGCCGATCTTGTATAATCATCGGAGTATCTTGCTAGTCCGATTATTGTTGTTGCAACATCAACCTCGCGGTCTATTGATTCAATTTCTTTTCCATCAATGAGATATCTTGCACTTTCAAATAACGCCATTATACCGTTGTTGACGAAACCAACTCGGATATTTGAATCATTTGCATATGGGGTATCAGCTGCAACATTTGTTACAAGTTTTCCTTCTACTTCAATAAATGCTTCACATGGTAAAAAGTATTTACTGGTATCTTGAACTTGAAGTTCAATTCGCGATCGTAGGTCGGGTTGTATTGCATGATAGGAATAGTATTGATAATCGCGGACGGAATCATCTTTGCGCATCTTTGCTTCCATATCTAACGCGGGATCAGCTGTTCGTTTAAACATTTATAACATTACTAGCGTTTTCAATTGTGAAACTCGAAGAGTTTAACGCTAGCGTTTTAATTCTTTATAATCATCGTCGTTGAAAATTCTTCGAATTTCTTTTTTGTTTCAAACCACTTCCTGCTATCGCGTTCATGATAGAGCTATCTGTTACCGGTGAAGCTGTCAATTGTGACGAAGTCAATTGCGCTAGTTTTTCTTCCACTGCGTTATTTATTACTTTGCTGATTTTTGCAGGCATCACTGTAGTTGATGGCAGCACTAATGACGAAGTCATTCGTGGTTTCTTTCGCACCAATGATGCTATTTTATCTTTCGCAGCAGAAAATGCCTTTCCAGCAAGATTTCCAACGAAATTGATTCCCTTATCACGAATGATATCAATGGCTTTCATTGATAATTGTTTAGCTAACGGCGCCACCTTGGGAGCCATTCTTGTAAATAACCCCGCAATGGTATTGCCGAAACCATCTCCGTACCACGCGCGATAAACAGGCAATCGTGAGTTCACCACGTAGACGCTTACGGGTTTATCATGGTTATAGTGTATAATCATCTTGTTATAAAACTAGTAGTTTTTCAATTAGTGATCAATCGCTTACATCCATAAGATTTTCATCGTTGTGATTTTCAACTAATTCAGCAATAAGTTCTCGATATACATTAATGTCCATGATACCACCAGCAAATAATCGTCTACAGATATCAGCGGCCTCGTTAATTATCTCGACGGAGTTATTTCCGGCTCGTTTCCCTCCGATGAGAACCTCTAACCGTGATATATCACTGAGAATGTTACCAGGGCATGTCACGGTAGAGTCAAAGACATCCTTTGGATTTTTAATCGAATATCCTTTTCCGCTTGTTTCCTCAGTTGTACCAGTTGCGCCCTGACTATCATCAAGTAATTGCCTTTGTCGGCCTCGACTTTGTTTTTCTCGTTCTTGTTGTTTTTGTATACCATAACTATCAACTCCTACTTTAAAAGATCTATACTCAATTGTATCCTTTTTCAAATTACCAGTAATCCCCTTATTCGTTTTATACAACCAATTAACCCATTCATCTCGGCTTATTCTACTGTTTTTATACTCGTCTTTTAAAAAATCCTTTCTAGAATCAAAGCTTTTGGCGGCGAAATCACCAAAAGTCGTATAATCCTGGTGTTTCTCCAATTGAGGTCGTTTGATTTCCTTTATAGCTCCTTCGGTGAGTTTGTCTATAAAGGAAACACCTCTTGGGGTGACGACATCAACAGGTTGTGGTTCAGGTGCGGAAAATTGTAGATTTTCATCATCAATATCAGCTAATCGTTCATACTCACGCTGAGTTTTTATATCACTGGATAACTGTTGTATCCCTGTGCGTGTTTGTCCGGTCTCTGCTGCTATCTTTTCAAGCACACCAAGAACAGGCACTTCTCGTCGCTTGCCTTCCTTAGGAATATCTCCGTATATTGCTCGTTCAGTTGCTGTTTTCACATCTTTGGTCGCATTTGTTATCGGAGTAAACAGTTGTTCACTTGACACAGAAAAGTCAGTCTGCGCTTGTTGTCGTTGTTGAAGTTTCTCGTGAAGTCTGTCTCGAACCGGTATAAACTTTTTAATTGCTGCTAGCCGCTCTCGGGCTAATTTAGTTGTAAGCGATTCACCAACCATATATTGTTTGTGAACTAAATTTTCAAATGTGAAATCCGGAGGGTTTCCATCATAATTAAAAGCTTAGTTATTAAATAACTTAGTTATTAAATAATGTACCATCAAGCTAACGTATTCATCTTCGACAGGGTTAAACTGTACGACGCTATCCGCGAGTGTTTCAGAAATAACATCGCTGGGGATTTCAGAATTGTAATATCTGAGAATGGCGATGAACGATTTGTGTTAACGACGCGGCAACAAGAACAATTACGTGAAAATGGAGGCGTCGCGGTGATTACTTGCTACTACGACCAGATCATCCATTATGCACATAACTGCATGAGCAAGTCCAGACTGATGAGTATCCTTTCAGGAGAAAATCCTATGTAACTTGTGTAACAAGTGAAGTGTAACAAGTGTTACAAAAAACGCTAAAAAAAAATAAATAAATTATTTAAATTATTTACGAAAGCCTATTATTTTTTTTAGTAACACCCACGTGGTTAAGATACTGGTCGCTCCTCGTTTAACATTTTTCTAAGATCACGAACTTTAGAACCAATTTCAGCTCGTTTTTGATATTCTTGGCCAAGCTTTTGACGTATTGCTTCAACGGTGCTAAATAGCGTTATGAATAAATTAATGTCGTTACCGTACAAACAACCATTAATGGATTTTTGAATTCCTTTCACGAGCCTGTACATCCTAGGTAAAACATAACGACCCTTACTAGACAGATATTCAATATTTTCATATTCCGAGGTAATCTTGTCAACGTCGAGACTTTCAGATAATAATACCCCTTTATTATTTAAATTTGAGATTTCAGCAATTATAGCATTTACATCATTGATATCCATTATTTATATTTATTTATAAATAAATTTATTTATAAATATAGTATACTGTATCTCTAATTAATAAAAAAAAACATATATGACAACACATCTTTGGAACTCCTTGGGTGCCTTCGCATCCAAGTAAGCCCAAGGGGACCCGAAACATACATCTCCGGCGGGAGGCCTAAGGTGGCAAACGCGATCTTAGACCGCCCAGAAGATATGCTTGAGGTATAACGTCACAACATGGACGGCACAATGCCATATATTTCCACTCGAGTGTTGTGGCAAATTTTAGGCATAACATGTACTTAATTAACTTAATTTACGATGGATTATAATTCAATGGAACGATGATGGTATGATGTGGGCGTGGTAAACCAAACCAACATGGCAACCCATGAAATCGAATTCATGGTTGCATGAGTTAGAAAAGACACCAACCCACGCTACCGAGAATGCGATAGCATGGGTTGCCATGTTGGTTTGGCTGAGGGGGACCGCCCTCCCCCCAATTAATAGAAAAAAAGATCTTCCGTTTCGCCATCAAATAATGTATCTGCTATGGGGACCGAACACGTAGTTGATAGATCTATGTTTACAAGACAAACACGATACCATTACACCACGGACTAGTCATACAGAATAGAGATTTTTTAATATATATATATCTGATATACTTAACAATAAGAGATTTTTAAAATAGACAATTTTACTGTATCCATCGTATTTAGGAATATAAAATACTAAGTACACAAAAAAAAATTAATTTAACTGTTTGTAAATATCAATCACGCATGCCTGCGTCAGTGAAATACCGATCATACAGGGTGGGAAACAGAAGTACGTTTGTACTGAAGGTCACATGAATACCGATCAATATAGAGGAGGGAAGACATGTATACTTAACAATAAGAGAGTTTTCATTATATTTATAAAAATGCATACAGAAAAAAGGAAAATAAAATACTTTTACACACAGAAAAATACAACTCGCACATAGTGATTTTAACCACGCCCACCTACTTCAATGAATAGGAAACACTCGCGTTCTGGCTGAGCGAACATAGGTAATGCGTTAGATTATAAAGAATTTTTGTACTGAAAAGAACGAGTTAGCTGTCTGCTTTACTGCTAGTCCACCCACCCCCCACACATGAGATATGTAGATAAATAAAAATAATAATGCAGTTTTAGCCCACAAGCGACAATAAAAAGTTTTATTCTCTATCGAAAACTCATGCATTATATCTCCATTACATTCACGTGGGCGCGCCTAGTCAAGTACAGGTAATATAGCAGGCGACAAATTCCTTTGACGTCATAATACAAGGGAACTTAGTAGGTAGAGTGTAAAAATGCGGCGGATTTATCCATAAAGGATTTATCTCCCTTAAATAGTTTCAGTGTATACGAACTTTATTTTATGACCATTTTTTTTAGACAGAGATGTTTTAATGATATCTTCAGCAACAAATCGAATTGAAGTACTACAAATATCGAAATATTTTCCAGCCGCATTTATCGACTGAAAGCTTCTCTCTTCATTATTTTCTAAATCAAACGATTTCACACCCTTGGGATGTTTTGCGTGCCTACCAGCGTTGCTTTTTAAAAGGTTATCGCGCTGCGAGACGGCTTGAAGATTCCCAAGACAATTATCAGTCTTCACGCCATTTATGTGATCAATCACAAGGCCGTCTTCGATTAATCCGTAAAATGCTTCATAGATGGCTCTGTGACAGAGATACTTCTTCCTCCCAGCTGAAAACATCAAATATCCCATATTATTCAGATATCCAACCGGTTCTTTGAGTCTGCGGTGCCTGACAACACCATCACTAGAAGCTTCGTAATTAGCAAGCACTGGGTGAGGTCTGAAATCTTGGCTCATTTGTATAATAATACTACTTGTCTAATTTATTATCTGCTTTAATTATAAATCTCTGGATATAATCTTGAGGGGTTTTTATGACTTTGTCCTTGATTTTATCAAGGATGACAGAGTCATTGATTCGTTTGTCATAGTAGCGTTTTAGTTCCCTGTATCGTTTACCCCCACAAGCAAGACACAACTGCGATTTTCCTCTAACACCCACCCCACATTGGAGGCATGGGAGAGGGCCTTTTGAACCGTTTCTCACGCTTTGCATATGATACCCACAGAATTCACTTCTGCATGATTTGTTACACGGGGTTGTAGATCCAATCATTAGCCACTTGCAGTGATTCATTATACTATATTTTTCTATTTAAATACTTGTTTTAATTATAACATGGAGGAGTTCAAGAGATTATCGAAAATTAAGCCCTGGAAAAATACTAAATTCAATCTTGATAGGGAGTTCCAAAGATTATCGAAAATCAAACCTTGGAAAAATACTAAATTCAATCTTGATAGGGAGTTCCAAAGATTATCGAAAATCAAACCTTGGAAAAATACTAAATTCAATCTAGATGAGGAGTTCCAAAGATTATCGAAAATTAAGCCTTGGAGAAATACTAAATTCAATCTCGATAGAGTCTCTGATACACCAAAACGTCTAATCGGTGATAGAAATATACTCGGTAAAATCAGGGAGTGTTTTAATGAATTCTACCGAGACGGTGCAGCATACTGTTGGTCGACATTTCGAATTATTGATGAAGATGTCAATGTACCCATCATCGATGCTACTATGAACGATAAAAGAGCAGCTGAGATAATTTCACACCTTGGTGAAATTGCAAAGCAATTTCCATCCAAAGGGGAAATTCAAAGATGGAAATCCAAAGGTGGAAATCCAAAGGATTTCAAGCAAAGCAATTCCCAACAAAGCAATTCCAATCAGAAGTATTTTTTCAGAATAAAATTCATTATCGAAGTCGAAGGCAAATGGATTATTAGGGATAAATTTGAACCAATCCTCAAGGATAAAAAAACTGTCATTGTAAGTAAAGATTCCAAACCAGGAATTCTAACTGGAATTGACAAACCATACTACGAAAGATCCTATCCCGTAACAGCAATGGTTTATGGGATATATCCGTTAAATGATAAACCCGATATTGCAAAACTAGCTCCTATGAAATATTCACCGTTGACTTCGTCAAGGCTCAATTGTGTAGCAACACGGGTAATGGAACACTTCACAAATGCATCCCGAGGAAATAAACTAACTGATCTGCGACGTAGGAAAATAACCGAATGGGAACTGACAGTGAAACAGCACGGTGCAAAGATTTCTGATATAGCTAAATTAGAAGCATCATTAAAATTCCCAATATCAGTAACAACAATAACCGGAGAAGTATTATACGAACCGAAATATCAATCGCGAGGGGCTCCAATACAAATTATTGATCATAACGAACACGCGTGGACACCTGCAGTAACAATATTTCCACGAGATAGAACCGTGAGATATATCCCCCCGGAATTTTCCGGGGATGTTTTCTATGAAGAGAAATTATTTGATGCTATTCATGCGTTGTGTAAAGATGATCCTGTGTCAGTGTGGTTACTTAGTAGTGCTGGTTCCGAATCAGGATTTGATCAATTTGTAAGACCAAATGGTGAATTATATCGCGTTGAAGAATTAGATAACAGAATGAGAAAAATCGCTAATGATTTTTCACCGGAGAGTTCCCATGAAAAACTATTGACGGATAGTTTTACTATTCCATCAGTGGTAGCTCACTTCGCAAGAGAAAAAAACTCATGGCGTCCAACACGAAGTGATTTTCTCGAGGACGTTAAATTGAGTTGCATCGAATTTGGTCATGGAGGACTGTGGAATACAAAATACCATCGTGACGGTATGATTTCAATTGATATATCCGCGTGTTATCCTGGAAGTTTTCTCGGGTATGGGGAATGCGCTGAATACTTCAAACGATTTGGACACCCCACGCATGAAATGACTCGTGTTGCGATTAATGGACCATTGCCTGATTTTGATTTAACCGGATTCGCTCGTGTGATATCATTTGAACTCGCTACAGGGTTACATCCGTGTAGTTATGTTTGGCTCGGTAGACACCTATCTGAAAAACACTGGATGCCAATAGTGCTATTGAGATATATGATTGATTGTGGCATGCTGATATTGTTGATTGTTTCCGAAGCTATTATATGCTATCGAGCTCAGAAAGAAGTTTGGCTACCACAACCCGATCTAGATCGTATAATTAGCGAACTGCGAAAACAGTTTCCAGAAGAACAAATCATGAATTGGTCTAAGAAGTTATTTGAAATTAAAAAAGAACAAGCAAAAGATTTTGGACGAAGAATAATCGGTAAATTTACCCAGGGTGGACGATACGACAACGCAAAATACTCTTCGCGGTTGATCATAGATGTCGCTGAATACGATTTTATTGTAGCGGATTTAATGAAACAGGGAAAACTTGTATCCCGTAAGGATGCTTTTCTATCCAATGGTGAGAAATTAGGTACGGTTGTTACCTACTGTGATGGATATAATTCCCAGTACACACATTTGAGAAGTTCAATGCTAGCCTATGCTTGCATTAATCTATTTTCGATGATAAATAGATTTCCTAATACCGCGGTTAGAGTAGCCACTGATTCGATGTATATACATAATAAGTACAAATCAGCTGTAGCGGCATTCACAGATCCGGAGGAAGCGTGGGGGCGTTGGCGATTTAAAAAGGAGATGCTACATGAGTATTGTGAATCCGCAGACGTTGCCATGGATGATAAATATCTTTGTTGTAACCGTATTGAAATTCAATCAGAATTTTCTAATGCACCACCGGTATCTGATCCAATATGTAGATACAAGACAGTTTATTTAAACGGTTGTGGTGGGTCAGGAAAGACAACTCGTGCAATTGAATTATATCGTCGTGGAAACGCTAGCGTTTCTAACATGATTGTGCTAACACCGACTCACAGACTCGCCAGAGAGATGATACAACGAGGGGTAAATGCTTGCACTTACCATAGTTTCTTTCGATGGAAAGGTGACAAATGGACTCCTGAGCGTATGGGTGATAAATTCATTCCTGAAATCATAATTTGGGATGAAATATGCACAGTGTCATTAGATGTATTAAAAACATTTCTTGAGTGGTTGTTAAACAAAAACACAAAAGTCGTCATGTGCGGGGATCACGGCCAACCACCACCATTTGTCGGTGGATCTCCACATGAATGGCTAAAGGGTTCTGTAGACTATTATGAAGAAATTAATACCGACCATAGATCACTTGATGAACAATTATGCGAGTTCAAAGCACTGATTAGATTACAACCGGATAAAATCCAATGCGAAATAGCACGTGAAATAATTTCAGAAACTCCCATGAATGATTTCTGGGAAACGTGGAGACCAAATGATTTGATAGTAGCAAGTAGAAAAATAGTCAGAGACACACTTCAGATGAAGTTATTTGAAACGCATAAAGAAAAATTTGCAACACTTCCAGTACCGTTGTGTTATAGGCCTTCGGATACACGAAAGCAGAATATTGAAGTTGATATTCCAAGCCTGACAAAGTCAGGAAGTGAAAAACAAATTCTTGTATTAAATGATATTGTGCTGGTTGATATCGGCGTCGTGGAAAATGCATTGCGTGCTAATAAATCCCCATGGACGCTAGGATACGCAGCAACAATACACTCTTCACAGGGATTGACTATATCGAATACAATTGTTTGGATGGTGGATAATCACATCGAATGGTCAAATTTAGTCTATCTCGCAGTATCCAGAGTACGAAGAATAAATCAGCTTCGAAGAATTGTCCTCGATGATGAAATCATTGGTGATGATAATGACACAACAATAAGTGATATTGATGTTAGCATCATTAATAAAAAACTCTCCGGTTACAAACAACAGGACAAAAAAAAACAACGAGAATTTGATACTGATGCTAAATTAATAATCACTTTGAAGAAACAACAGAATAATCACTGCGCGAGTTGCAATTGTATAATGCGTTGGCAGTATTCGGATAAGGATCCTCGCCAATTCACCGTAGACAGAAAAAATAACAATCTCGGTCATGTCAGAAATAATGTGATGTTGACTTGTCTTGAGTGCAATAGACGCAACGGCGCTAGTTAAGACCATGCGGTGGCAATTGAGTATCCTCGGGAATCACTTGTAGTTGTTGTCGAGTAAATCCTCGCTGGGGAGCAGTTGAATCCAGTTTATAGATTGCTGGTCTACCAGTTGATCGTGTTATACTAGATATCTTATGCGTAGTGACGCTCCAAATAGGATCAGTAGCCCTTTTTCTACCCCCTTCAAGCTCTCCTGGTTCGTATAAGTACCTCACAATGACACTACTACCAAGAATTGGTTGGGAAACGCTAGCGTTTCTAGGGAAATCTTTTTGTGAAATTCCTTGGATTTCCATTTTAGGTATATACTTCTTTTTAATAGCGTTGACAGGTTTCATGTTGATTGTTCTAGTAATCTCGTTATTGAGCGCGGTAATCACAGCTGGTAATCTCTTAACCCATTCACGGGATCTTTTATCCTGAATAAACTCCTTTGCGTATTGATATCCAAATAACCGTTCAGCAATCGTCCGATTAAATCGTTCGACAATGGCCTGATCGCGATGTAGCGCAGTATGCCCTCGTCGTATGGTGACATTATGATTTTTCATTGTAGATAGAACCGCACCCTGAAATTCCTTGCCAGGATCAACCTGCAATAGATTCGGCCAGTGCAGAGGACCTCGTCGATAAATCCTTTCAAATGCAGAAGCAACTTCAGTGGCTGATTTTGTTTTTAACGGTTCTGCTTCTTTGTATCGACTTGCAATATCAACTACGGTTAACGCGTATTTGTAACCACGATCATGTGGCAAAAATAATATATCAGCCTGATGAACTTCATTAGGAGCAGTCACATCAAAATGCGAGAATTGAATTTGTTTAGGTGGTGGTAGATAAATTTGCCATAGTGCCTGTTTGGATAACCAATCCGCCGCTGTAGTTTTTTTCACTTTTGCAGCGCTAGCGAGTTTATGGACTGCTGATTTACCCCTCCAGTATCCTCTTGGGGAATAATAAATTGATTCCATATTATTAATTACCAGCACCCATCATCAATTTGCCTTTCATAGCTGATTTTACCAACCACGAAGCCAACTTTTCTTTAAAAGATTTATCAGGAATAGCATTTAACGCATGAATTAATTTCACATCCGCGAGATGCCTGTTTTGCAGATTGCTGCTTTTATATGCAACATCATGAGCATGACACGCCTTATCAATAGCGTTTATCGGATACTCGCCGGATCGGGGTTGATTTTGATCATCAAGTCTGATATCTAATCGTGTTCCGGGACCACAGTAGCTATATCCTGGAAGGTGCTTTTCTCCGGGGTACTTTGCCCATGGGGTTCCAGGGAGCTTTGTCAATTTGGCTGCGATATCACCTCCTCGTTTTTTTTTAAAACATCTCCGGATTGTAAAATCTTTGATTTTGTAGAAATAAATCTAAACTTTTTTATACCACATGTTGCACATCTACCAGTTAGTGCTGATCTGTTATTTTTAGTTGTAACCGTCGTCACATCATTTGTGCTAGTACGCGTTTTACACTTCACACAATATAGATCCATAATTTATGTATAGAGATATGAATATAATTGATTTTTCAGCGACTAAAATAAGAGAACCAGTTAAGCATCATGCAGCGCTACCAAACTCTATCCACGCAATTATAATCGGGCCATCTGGATCCGGTAAAACGCAATTGTTGCTCAATTTAATAATGAGATGGATGAAGTGGGATAAGTTGTATTTAATTGCCCCTAGCGTAGATGATCAACGATGTTATGAAGTGTTAAAAGATTTTAACGAGAATGCATCAGAAATTAAGGGTGAGAACGCCATTGATTTTATAACTGATATTGACGAGGCGCCATCCGTGGATGACCTTGATGGGAGTATTAACAATTTAGTCGTATACGACGATGTGATGTTAGACAATCAAAAAAACCCAGCTAGAATATTTTCCCGGGGGCGTCACAAAAACACTGATGTGATATATGTCACTCAACGTTACACTCAGATTCCAAAAGTGATCAGAGATAACTGTAATATTCTTGCTGTGTTTAACGGCGTTGATACACATACGCTACGAAATATTTGGCAGACATGGTGTTCCGATATGGACTTCAATCAATTTAAAAATTTCTTTAGTCATGCTCAGTCAACCCCGCATGGATTTGTAACAATAAATTTACATGATCCTCGGACACGATATCGTATCGGACTCGATCAAATTTTCGGTTGAAATCATTTATTATTTTTGTTAACCCAGAACTGAAATCACTAAGCAGCAGAGAGGGTGGATGACCACATCGTTGCGACCAAAATTGATTAAAAAATCGTAAAGTCTCCGTTTGATAAATGGAGACTTATTTTTTTGGGTTAAAATAAGGTTTCGTAGGAAGCATTATTTTTGCTTGAAATCGTGGTCTGTTCACCCTCTCTGCTGCTACTGATCCTGCATTTTCAGTCCTGAGGAATAACCAAGACAGAAGATTTTAGGTTATAAATGGAAAAATGCATGAATGTAAATAAGTGCAGCAGTGCTAATTATGTAAAATAAAATTTTCTGGACATGTATCATTTATAATAAAGCAATCATTTCAGTGTCACTATTAAATCAATTACAATAAAGCAATCAATTCAGTGTCACTGTGTACTAAATCATAATAAAACAATCAATTCAGTGTCACTGTGTACCAAATCAATTACAATAAGCAATCAATTCAGTGTCACTGTGTACTAAATCAATTACAATAAGCAATCATTTCAGTTTCACTGTATACTAAATCAATTATAATAAAGCACTCAAGTCAGTGCCACTGTATTAAATCAATTGTAAAAAAGCACTCAATTCAATGTCACTGTATTAAATCAATTACAATAATGCAATCAATTCAGTGTCACTGTGTACTAAATCAATTACAATAAAGCACTCAGTTCAGTGTCACTATGTATTAAATCAATTATAACGAAGCACTAAATTCAGTGTAAGAATGCATTAAATCAATTATAATAAAGCACTCAGTTCAGTGTCACTATAATAAATCAATTACAATAAGCAATCAATTCAGTGTCATTATGTATTAAATCAATTACAATAAAGCACTCAGTTCAGTGTCACTATAATAAATCAATTACAATAAGCAATCGATTCAGTGTCACTATGTATTAAATCAATTATAATAAAGCACTCAATTCAGTGTCGCTATGTATTAAATCAATTACAATAAAGCAATCATTTCAGTGTCACTATTAAATCAATTACAATAAAGCAATCAATTCAGTGTCACTGTGTATTAAATCAATTACAATAAAGCAATCAATTCAGTGTCACTGTGTATTAAATAAATTACAATAAAGCACTCATTTCAGTGTCGCTGTATTAAAATCAATTACAATAAAGTGCTCAATTCAGTGCCATTGTATTAAATCAATTAAAATAAAGCACTAAATTCAGTGCCATTGTGTACTAAATCAATTATAATAAAGCACTCATTTCAGTGCTATTATGTGCTAAATCAATTACAATAAAGTGATCAATTCAGTGGCATTGTATTAAATCAATTATAATAAAGCACTCAATTCAGAGCCATTGTGGACTAAATCAATTATAATAAAGCACTCATTTCAGTGCCATTGTCTACTAAATCAATTATAATAAAGCACCCAATTCAGTGCCATTGTCTACTAAATCAATTATAATAAAGCACTCAATTCAGTGCCATTGTGTACTAAATCAATTATAATAAAGCACTCATTTCAGTGCTATTATGTACTAACTCAATTACAATAAAGTGATCAATTCAGTGGCATTGTATTAAATCAATTATAATAAAGCACTCAATTCAGTGCCATTGTGTACTAAATCAATCATAATAAAGCACTCATTTCAGTGCCATTGTCTACTAAATCAATTATAATAAAGCACTCAATTCAGTGCCATTGTCTACTAAATCAATTATAATAAAGCACTCAATTCAGTGCCATTGTCTACTAAATCAATTATAATAAAGCACTCAATTCAGTGCCATTGTCTACTAAATCAATTATAATAAAGCACTCAAATTCAGTGCTATTATGTACTAAATCAATTATAATAAAGAACTCAATTCAGTGCTATTATGTACTAAATCAATTATAATAAAGCGCTCGTTTCAGTGCCATTGTCTACTAAATCAATTATAATAAAGCACTCAATTCAGTGCCATTGTGTACTAAATCAATTATAATAAAGCACTCAATTCAGTGCTATTATGTACTAAATCAATTATAATAAAGCACTCAATTCAGTGCCATTGTCTACTAAATCAATTATAATAAAGCACTCAATTCAGTGCCACTGTATATTAAATCAATTATAATAAATCACTCAATTCAGTGCCACTGTGTATTAAATCAATCCTAGTAAAATAATCATTTCAGTGATGCTATGTAGTATCAACAAAATTTAAGAACAATAATAGAGAAAAGGCCAGTAGTATTTGATATGAATAAAAAACAGTTGAAAATGACTTAAACATATCATCATAATTTTGAATCATGAGACAATGAATTTTACAACAATGATCATGATGATTTAACATTTTGTCCATTATGATGCTAAATGAGAAGGACTATAACATGTAGCAGTATAATAATAGCAGTTTTAGAGTTTTGTTACTGATCTAGGTCACAACCTTCTATTTCTTATGACTTTGTCATCATGTGTATGCATGAAACCATCAAGCAAAGTAAACTTCAGGTACGCCAATTTGAGAGGAGCTTCATATGGGCTAGAAAGCTTTGACCTAGATCAGAAACCAAACAATCCGCTATTATCATGCTACTTCCTGAAACCATACATTCAATTATAATTCATGTGAGTCACAGAAGAGAAGTTCTCGTGAGGTGACCCAATATAGCCATTGCTAGGTACAGCAAATATGCTGGCAGACAGATCAATATAGACTGGCAAAGATGCTGGCAGACAGATCAATATAGATGCAAACATGCTGGCAGACAGATCAATATAGACTGGCAGACAGATCAATATAGACTGGCAAACCAATCAATACACACTGGCAAACATGCTGGCAGATCAATCAAAATACACAGGCAAACTCACTGGCAGATAGATCAACCAATATATGCTGGCAACCAATCAATATATAATAAAACAAGTGTCTCAGATTAAGCAAATCATAATACTGTCTCATGAATAAGACATAAAATCAACTGCTTGTTTCTGTATGTCTTTCATTCTTGAGGGAATTATTTTTATTTATTGATGAGTATTTCTGGCATGCCTATTATTTTTAAAGTAAAATCAAGCATTTCCTGTCTTGTACAATAGATGGTCATATTGACAATAATCAAAATAAACACTGACTCAGATTACTATTGGTGAAAGTGTTAATTAGTGTTCAAGACATAATATAAATTAAGGGACTGTGAATAAAATAGATTCGGGAATGACAATTCAAAATGGCTTTAACTTTCACATTGACCTAATATAGAGTGGTTGTATCATGCATGAATTTGCCAACACTGTTAAGTTCAAGTATGTGTTCTTTTCACTCACTCATTAGGAGTTTTCAGTGGTCTAATCAGATACAGTCTCATATTCCTGACTGAGACATTGAGGATTCAGAATACATGTACATTTATGAAAAAAACATTGTTCTTTATAACTGGGAAAATGTCAAATTAAAAAAAAGAAAAGTTAATTTGATGATGTACAGTTGCGGTTTATTCTAATTATGAGTTATTCAAAAGTCTTTAGATAAAATTTGGTTTGAAACAACTTGAGCATTCAAGTCTTCGTAGTGTGCAAAAGGGTCATCTAGGATCGCAAATACAAAGCACTGTAATCGACACTGGCCAAACACATTTGCTGGCTGCAAAAAGAATTGTGTGCCACAGATTAAAATCTAATGTGGAAATTCAGGATGTTGTTATAAAGACACAAGTTGCTGAAATTGCTGAGAACAAGGCATTGCCCCCAATCAGCAACTCTGTTACATATATGTCAGTTGCCTATATATGTTTGTGATGATGATACCAAAAGAAAACAAAACATGAATGCAAACATCACCGAGATGCCCTCACCACCATGTGTAGTAATTACATGGAGTCAAATTCAAGGAATCTTAACCATATAAGAAGAGTAAAGTCCTAACGAAAATCCAGAATGGAAGACGATGACATATACTACTGAAATGTCAACATTTCCTTGTTGAACCACAGAAAATAACATTCCAGTGTTTGAATTCTGTAAATTTAAAAAACTATCTTTGTCCAAGAATTAATTCTGAGTACAAGTATTTCCAGTGAAAAACAATCTCTTAGAATCAGAATAATTTGAAGAAAAATTAAACTCTAACTGGTCACAAAAAATAAAAACACATTGACATCACTATTATATCTGGCTACTGAGTAAACCTGGTAAAACCAGAATTTCAAAATGACAACATTGAAGCTATTTATATGTCTAATATCGCATACTCCCAAAACTTGTTAACTCCAGAAAATGGTGGACATGTTTCTCATCCTCTTGTAAGTGGTTTTGATAAACCTGAACCTCATATCTTACAAGAGTGCAAATCTATATGATACTTGTTTATCTCAATTAATGACATAAAAATACTGCTAAATGATAAGGGGCATCATGACCTGTTATCATGAATTTCACGTACTGATAGACCAGATGAGGTTGTTACAGAACTTTTTATCACTAATTTCATGTACTGACAGACCAGATGAGGTTGTTACAGAACTTTTTATCACCAATTTCACGTACTGACAGACCAGATGAGGTTGTTACATACATTTTTATCACTGATTTCACATAATGACAGACCAGATAAGGCTGCTACAGAACTTTTTATCACTAATTTGACATACTGACAGACCAGATGAGGTGTTACAGAACTTTTTATCACCAATTTCACATTCTGACAGACCAGATGAGGCTGTTACAGAACTTTTTATCACCAATTTCACATAATGACAGACCAGATGAAGTTGTTACAGAATTTTTTATCACCAATTTCATGTACTGACAGACCAGATGAGGCTGTTACAGAACTTTTTATCACCAATTTCACGTAATGACAGACCAGATGAGGTGTTACAGAACCTTTTATCACCAATTCCAGTACTGACAGACCAGATGAGGCTGTTACTAAACTTTTCCCAAACACAGTACCAGTATGGTTACTATCAAGAAGTGAAATTCAGATCTAGACAGACATTTCATCATCTTTGTTGTTTAAGATTCATCATTATATGTACATGATGAACAGCCACATGATGAGGATGCAAAATTGACAGATGAAATGTTGAATTGAATGACCAGCAATGCAAACATTGATGATGATTTAGTCAATCTTGTTGAGGAATATTTGCCTGAAAATGGTGCTATCAAACCCTCCAATACAGTAAAATATAATTTTGCTCAGTGTCAAATA
This sequence comes from Unio delphinus, assembly GCA_029339505.1. Lineage (NCBI taxonomy): Eukaryota > Metazoa > Mollusca > Bivalvia > Unionida > Unionidae > Unio > Unio delphinus. The sequence goes on along the minus strand of JAQISU010000109.1, from coordinate 10,625,927 downwards.
GCAATGAACAGTTGTAACCATCCTGGTGTTGCAATACCAACTTTAAGACAGCATGGAATCATTGCATTAGCATGCAATAAGGTGCCGACTGTGCAGCCAGCCATAAAACTCTCAGTGATTGTTTCTACAATGATGAAGTGGAGTTGACTGACAAATAACTCTGGGATGCATTTTGTGCTAAGTTAAATCAACACTGACTGAAATAAGATGAGACAAATCTCTATTGATATTTTTAAAAAATGAGAATGATCATTTCTGACACCATTTAATAGTGCAATCCACAGAGTATTAATTGAACATAGTGCTAGATCCCCAGTTGGCACAATTTCTAAAGACTTGAATATTACCCTAGTATTTTCTATGACTTCTTAGAAGTAAAAGTGTATGTGCATAAAGAAGACTGTCGAGCAATTATATCTCAAAATTAAACAGAAAAATATCACAAACATACTGATGCAAACAAATAACTGAAGTGAACCAACAGCTGCAAGATGAAATCACAAAGAAAACTGTTTTACTCACAAAATACAAGTGTAGTTGTAAATGCAATATGTGGAATTACCTCCATGACTACTTTTCCTTAATGCTGTTGGAACTGTGAGCATGGCAACCATTACACACGTTAGTCGGATTTGTAGTTGGGGCAATATCATAAGCAACCTTGTTGCAGGTGAAGTTGGTAAAATAATCTTGCTACAGCTGCATTCATTAATATGTGTCTATTCAGAACTTCTTGCTGCGGCACAAAGCTGTCTCAATACAATTACTTTATTGTACTCAATGACTGTTAAGGATAGAATGATTAGTAAGACCAAGTTTAAAATGGTTCTGATCACAATGGAAACCCACACAGAAACATCACTTTTAGAGTTAACAGGGATTACACATGTATGGCTTCAGGAAGTAGTATGATAACAGCAGTTTGTTGGTTTTTGATCTAGGTCTAAAGTACCTAATGTTCCTCTAATATGGGATGCCTCATCATGGCTTTTCTTGATGGGATCAAGCTAACTCATGCGAACAAAGCCATGAAGGGTAGAAGGCTTTGACCTCAGGAACAAAAATCTCAAACAGCCATTACCATTCAACTCTCCAATTTATTGATAACATACATTTAGCAATAAAAAAACTTTAATATGTTGAAAGCAAACTAACAGCTTTGATAAAAAAAAATTCCTGTGAACTTAAAACTTTGTTTAATTTGGGGAGTGAAGTATTGCAAACTATTTATTTCTATCAATTAGCTCAAAAATAGAAATGCTTACTTTATCTATATGAGTACAATTTCTGATCCCAAAGGCAATTGTGTATGCATCAAATGTATTGTCTTTGACAGGTAAACACTCAGCATTTCCTTTCAGCCATGAAATACCTGCAGTCAGAAATGAAATAAAAAGAACAGAATAATCATGGAGTGAGATAAACTGTTGCTAATTAAAACAAAGATCTATTACAATTACGTTTCACAATAAGTTTTAAAAAGAGTAGTTTACACAATAGTATTGGTCACAAGGTAAAGAAAATAAATAAATTTGACTAGTTGTTTTTATATGTTATTTCAGCAAAATTTTCTAGAATCTAGATTTATCAATAAAATAACTATTAATATTTTATCAATAAAATAACTATTAATATTTTATCAATAAAATAACTATTAATATTTTATAAATAAAATAACTATTAATAATTTATCAATAAAATAAATATTAGTATTTCATTTTATTAGTCACTTTATATTTTGGGTGGATCTGTATTGCTGATTTGTATCTATAACACTGAAGTATGCTCTATGAATAAATCATTCACATGGTGTAAAGAATCCAACCATGATAATGCTTGCTTTTCAATCTCCCCCCACCCAACATTAAATTTTTTTTAAATATCTTGAACAAATGATGTAAAATATTAAATGTATTGAATAAAAGTAAATTATTTATTTTAGTATTACATTGCACATTTACTCATCAGAGACACAAATTTAAAAATGATACCAGAGATAATATATACATTGTGTATGTAATCTGCTTATAGGAAAATCAACATCTTGATATTGTCTGCTTACAATTTTATCATCAAATCGTCCTGTGATGAAACCAATAGCAGCTTTGGAAGATACTACAATCTATTACAATACAGAAGATTTTGTCTTCTTTTCCAAACAAAGAAGGGACAGATTTCCCATTTCTGAACTGCTGAGTGCTCCAACCATCTGGTAACCATTCATAAGAAGTCATTTTGTGAAAATCCCATAACAAAATAACCAAATGTTCAATGGTGAAAATCCCATAATAACCAAATATATATAATTTTCATTGGTGAAAATCCCAAAATGATATAACCAAATGTGTTTAATCTTTAATGGTAAAAATCCTATAATGATATCACCAAATGTGTACAATTTTCAAAAGTGAAAAATCCCATAAAAATATAACCAAATGTGTATGATTTTCAGTGGTACAAATCCCATAATGATATGATTAAATGTATATAATTTTCAAAGCAAAATAAGAAGATATGACAATGATTGGGGTTAGACTGATGAAGATAATTATGATAAAAATCATCCATGTTGGCCACAATTACCATGATAAATTCCATTTTCCTTTGCTCTCATCTTTCCGACATCCAGCATGGACTGATTAATGTCACAAACAGTGACATAGGACTCTGAGCTTGTATACGTTTCACTAACCCCCTCGTCATTAGAAGTGGAGTCCGAATTTGCTGAACTGCTGCCAGAGTCTGAACTCAACTCTATATTTTTAGATCTAGACATATTATATTTGTCTTCTGGTTTAGCATTTTGTTGCTGGGATTCGACATACTTGAGAAATCGAAATGCGATGTCTCCTAAAAAGGAAAAAAAATATTACTTTATTTATTCATGCATACATTGTGAACAGCATAGACCCAGATTTACTGTTGCCAGAAGATCAGGATCTAATCATTTTTTTCTAATTATTGTTTCAAGCATATTATGTGATCCATACACATATAATGCCAGATCTGGGACTAAATATAAAAAAATATAATACATACACCAAAATATGTTAAGCTTTTTTACTCCTATCTTTGATACGATGAAAAATGAGACAAACTGTGAGTATTTGCCGAGTCTGCTATATGATGTGCAAGGTAAAATGCAGGTATTTGCCGGGTCTGTTATAAAGCACAATGTGGGTATTAGCAGGGTCTGCTAAATGATGTGCAAGGCATAAAGTGGGTATACAATAAAACAGCTTTGCACAATTTATGGAGTGAAAGAATGTTTGCCATCAAAACTTATTTTCAGCCTATGAATGGATATGCATGCAGCCTATTTATTTAGTGGATGTAAAACTCTGGAAGAACCAGTGATCTATTAGAAGTTACTAACCATGCTGCAACTCAATCAAACCCATGTGGACAGAGTTGTACCGTATTTGCAGGGTCTGTTATATGATGTGAAAAGCACAACGTAGATATTTTCAGGGTCTGTTATGTGATGTGAAAAGCACAGTGTGGATATTTGTAGGGTATGTAAAAATGATGTGTGAAGCGAAATGTAGGTATTTGCAGGGTATGTTATATGATTGCAAGACAAAAGGTGGATATCTCCAGTGTCTGTTATATGATGTGCAAAGCACAATGTGGATATTTGCAGGGTCCGTTATACAAGGTGCAAGGCAAAAGGTGGACATTTGCTGGTCTGTTATTTGATCTGCATTGCAAAATGTGGGTGATTGCAGGGTCTGTTATATGATGTACAAAGCACAGTGTGGGTATTTACTGGGTCTGTTATACAATGTGCAATACAAAATGTGGCTATTTGCAGGGTTTGTTATTTGATGCACAAATTAATGATTGATGCCAAAGCTTTAAAATAACTGAAAAATCAACCAAATGTGCACAATACATGTATAAACATAATTTTTGCAAGACTAACCTTAATTCATTGAATCTCAACTATTTTTATCAAATTTCCTTCTTTTAAAAAACATTTATTGAAAATTCTCACAACCACCTCCACCAACAACATTGCTCCTCCCCCCCCTCGCAAACATGAGAGTTTAGAATAGGATTAATATGCCCTCCTGCAGGTCATCAGGGGCAACTAATGGAAATGGGAACTGCATTGACTGAGTAGTTATCATACCAGACTCATGAACAAAAGGCTTGAAACCTACCAAAAGACCAGCCTGTGACAACTCTGTGGTGCATCTTCAGCAATACTCATTCAAGCTAGCCTGTGACAGCTGATTTAGTGTATCCTTGTTTACGACATTTAGCTCACATTTCTTTCAAATTGGCATGATATACTAAATAAGATGTTAAATGTGCAAATTAAAAATAATCTTTCTTTTTTGTACACCTTGGATAATTTTCCAAAACCTTCCTCATTATTTGTTAAGGATTATTTTTAAAGATGCAAAAAGTTTAAAGTTTTTCCTGTGGGTCTCATTTATGTGCTGGTTTTAAATATCAAAGATATAACTGTAAGAAAGTAGGCTACTTTACATTTCATAAATAACTTAATGTTCTGCACAATATTCTATTGTGCATGGTTTTCAAAAATGATAAACATTTCTCACAAGTGGCAAACACATGCAATGAAACTGTGATCCATTACCTGTTCCACCAGCTACATCTATTAATTCTGTTCCTGGCAAGGGAGACAACTTTGACATGAAGTAATCCTTCCAAAGCCGATGGATTCCCACACTCATGGCATCATTCATCAGGTCATATCGTGTTGCCACATTTTGGAAAACTTCATACACTGAATGTAAATAATTAATAAGTAATCAATTATAATTAAAAAATATAAATAAATGAATTAATATTATAAAAGTAACATATAAAGTCCAAAATAATATTGATAAATTGGAGGTGTAAAATGACAGAAGTTCACAAGATACCCAGCTGCTGCGGCATGAGTAGGTATTTTCTAACAATGATGCATAGCCTCATAAAAACTGAGTTTTCATATGTGATTATTTTAAGACAAGTTAACATGGCAACTGTTTTAATAAATGAAAATGGTATAAAAATTTTACTTCTGAAAACATTCTTCACCAATACTGAATTTTTTAAAAAAAAACCTGAAAAGTATGTTACCAGCTAAATATAAATGCAAATTTTGTTATAAATGTGACAATGAAATCAGTGCTAGGTGATGAACTGACATTGCAAGATTAGGATGCATAACCCTTTCAAAACAAGTCTACATTAGGAAAGGGATAGAAACAAAAGTGTTTGTGGTACATGACAGTTTGTTAAAAAACATCACATTAAATGGTTTCTAACTCCACATAGTTTTTGCTGATATGTCTCGTACCAAATTATCACCTTGATCAAATAATATTGACCATATACATTCGACCAATCAAAGTTCATATTCAATGAGATTTGGTATATGGTAAACAGTTCATGTTGTAACTTATGAGAATGTGAACAGGTCCCCAACACATTTTCCATCACATTTCCCTACTGGTGTACAGTGAATTAATAGATTCAAGGTGATATGAATGAATAACCAAAATCTTTTTCTTTCCATCACTTGTCACTAAATTGTGTGTTTTGACTTTTGAAAAACTGGTTCTCAACAATCAGTTTACCCCATACTAGTGATTTATAATTACTTTTTACAAAGAAAAAATTTACTTTTAGGCATAGGGGAAAATTTTGTATGATAATATAAGACCTCGCCAAATAAGATTCTTTTAAAATCTTATTAAAATGTTGGATGAATTTCACAAGGTATATCAAACTACATACATGATTGGTCACTGAAAGATATCATGCTATGATGATGTCTAAACTTTGCTGTCCATTAAAACTTACTGCCCTTGTTAAAAAAATGCTGACATTATGTCTACTGAAAAAAGATGCGAATTCCACCACAATATAGATTTTGATTCAGACTGGTTAAGATGATATTTTTAAAAAAATCTTATCAATCAAATCATTATATACTGATTCTGTAATAGAATTTAAAGTTTATCTTGCAACACTTGAAAATCATCAATTAACTTAAATTTTGTGTGTGTACATGTTATCTCTGCTTCCCATTCTGACATCCACCCACCCACCCATTTTGAACCTCTTGGGTAGGTCTCTGAGGGTGAGGATTGCATAGGGGCAAATATCAGTTGGGCATGTACACTTGTCTTCTCATGCTCAGGGTAGTGTTCTTGATAGTTTCCATGTTATAAAACAAAGAATACGATCTTGAGGGAAGAGAAAAACTCTGAATACCATACAAGGGTACAAATTGGAAATATTCTGACACTTGAATAATTGACCGCATAAACCAATTCTTAAGACATGTATGGAAACTCTGGAGTTATCTTAAATTTATGCAAAGTCACCACTACCCTCCTGGTCCCAATCACTACCCCACCTCCACCCTGCTATGGATCCAGAACCAAATTAATTCAGAAACAAAAACAATCCTATTGCAAGAAATGCATTGCTAAGAATGAAAGAAACTTTTGTCTTGATCCATTTTAAGCATTCAATTCAGTAAATACAGTGAAACCCATCAAATCCAAAACCACATAATACAGGAATCCCCTTAAGACCAAATCTATTTTGGTCCAGAATGTTTCCTTCTTGAATAACATAATTTTTTCCCCACTAAACTGAAATGCTCAACTTGGAATACAAACACAAAATTTATCCCAAATTTCAATCTTATGCTTAAAAATACCACACTAAACCAGAAACTTGACTGAAACTTGGAATATATTTACCAGCTAAATTTCTGACACATGCTGGAATTGATTAATTATGGTTAACATATACTGATCTGTGAAATGAAGACACATAATATGTCCCAAGGGCACACATGGTTAAAACAACACTGAATACATGTAGCCTCACAGGCTAATCTGAAGGCTTTGTAAAATATAAATGAGCCAGATTTTATGGGTAATTGTGAGAATTAATAACTAAATACATGTACTTATATATAAGTCATTTAAGAAAGATTATGTTATTTTATTAATTAAATATTGGGGCTTTACTAACCAGGCATGTATTAATAATATTAATATAAATTATTAATGCTGACATATATGCCCCCATTTTCAGGCACTATACTGAAGATCACTGCCTCTATTGTGGAGAAACTGGGCATGTGACGCAGATATGCCATCATGGCAAACAGATTGAGTGCTTCAGATGTGACATCATAAATTTGGACAAAAGCAAGACTCGGTCATTCAATGTATTATGCAAATTAGGAAGCTGGCAAAGAGGAGAATGCCAATGCTTCATTTATAACAAATCTACATGTACCTAGTGAGACTCTCAACACTAATCAATGGACACTATTGCGAATGCAAAATTTAACATTATTTCTGGATCTGAATGTGACTTTGAAAATGCTAATATACATGAACATTTAAATATGGAAATAGGATGTCTGAATGAAAAAAGAAGTATGGAGACAATCTCAGTGAGTACCCCTTTGCATGATGACATACATATAATCGATTTGAAACTAAATACAAAAGGTTTTATCAGAGGTCTCTTAAATGTACAAGGCATAGTGGGAAAAATAGACCAGATTAAGTTAATGTTCTCTTCCAAGAAAAATAATATATGTTTTAAGACTCACTGAAACCAAATTAAATGCTACCCACAATGATATTCTATTTTACTGGCAAGGCTACAATAAACCATTATGCATGGATAGAGAGAAGAGCATACATTAAGGAAGATTTAAATGCAGAAAGGCGACTTGACTTGCAGTCACATGAAATTGGAAGTATTTAATAGGTGGAAATTTCTCAAAATAATGCAAAATCATTCCTAGTTGGTTTGATTTGTAGGCCACCTTCCTTCAAAGCAAGTTGGAATGATAACTTTTTGTAACAACTGGAAAATGTTGCACAGGAAAAAGAAACAGGTATACTTGGCGATTCACATAAGGACCTTCTCAATACTCAAATAAGGAACTGGATGAAATTTAACTGAATCATTAGGCCTAGTCCAGCTGGTAAATGAGTCCACAAGGGTTACAGAAAAATAAAGCACTCTTATTGATCACATTTATACCGACCTACCAGACAATGTGGCTTATGTTATTGTACCGAATGTTGGTCTTAGTGACCGCTATCCTACTTTGTTGACAAGGAAGGTTAAATGCTAGAGAATTAATAAATGTCCGCAGAAAACTATCACTTACAGATCATTCAAAAATTTTAATCAAGAATAATTTCTCAATGGCCTATATAAAATTCCTTGCAATATGATCCAAAATTTGGATGACATTGATGAAGCTGTGAGGGCCACTGAAAGTACATAAAGTAAAGAATGAAATCCAACCTAATTGGCTTACTACTGAAATCCTAGATACTAATTGAAAACATGAGACCTATTCAAGGCTATGGTAAACCATGCACAATATGAAGTATGGGTGAATAAAAGAACAAGTATGATTAAAAAATCTTATTATCAATCATTGCTTGAAAACAAAAAGAGCAACACAATTCTATTTGGAAAGTCTTCAATAAACTCACTGGAGGAACACACATAGATCATACAAAAAAAATTTACTCACTTCTGGTAAATGACACCATAGTCACTAATGATACTGACACAGCAAATGTTTTCAATGATTTTCTTGTCACCAACATTACCACAAAGTTAAAAGAACCAGTGATAGAAAACAACTTGAATGAACTGAAAAAGTTCTGCAGCAGCAAAATCTCTAAGGAGGTATGTTTCTCTATCCCCCAGTATAAAAAAAACTATGTTAAAAAATATCTCCGTGAAGCTACAGGACTGGATCAGATTGGTCCACAACTCATTAAATCTTCTGCCTCTGCTATTTTAGATAGCATAAAATTCATAATCAATTTAAGTATTTCAACCTCATCTGTGAACCAAAAAAAATATGGAAAACTGCAAAAGTAACTCCTAGTTACAATACTGGCTCTAAGGATGATGCTGTTAACTACCATCCAATCTCAATACTACCAAACTTTTCAAAATTGATTGAAAAACATGTCCATGACAAAATCCATGACTCATGCATGTCACATTTAAGCAAACACCTGCTGTTACACCCTAATCAATCAGCCTTTAGACAAATCTGGTTCTAAGGATGATGCTAATAACTACTGGCCAATCGCAATACATGTACTACCAAACTTGTTCATATTGATGGAAAAACATGTCCATGACTCGTTCATGTCATATTTAACCAAACACACGTTGTTACACCCAAATCAATCAGGCTTTAGACAGAAACATTCATGTGAGACTGCCTAATTTGCCTAACTGATACATGGCTTCAAGCACTTGACCAAAGTAGAATAATCTGTATTGTAGATTTCAGGAAAGCATTTGATATGGTGGATCATGAAATCCTTTTGAAGAAACTGAAAATCTACTAATGTGTTGAGAGAACAGTTAGATGGTTTACTTCATACTTACCGGTAAGTGCGAGAACACAATATGTTTATATAAATAATGTTCTGTCTGAACCTGGAACAATTAGATATGGAGTACCACAAGGCTCAATTCTAGGTTCATTACTATTTATTTACAGAATGTAAACAAAACTGGACAACTGGTGCAAATGCAATGGCATGAATGTAAATGCTGGTAAAACTAAATTATTCCTTATCTCAACATGGCAAAAAAGGACATGTTATGATAGTGATGAACTATGACATGGAATGATAAATATTTGCAAATGGTCTGTCATGATACACTGCTTGATTGATACCACTCTGGTGGCCTAGTGATTAGAGCATCCGCCACGGGAGCTGGAGGTCGTGGGTTCGTTCCCCGGCCGAGTCATACCAACGATATACAAAAATGGTACTAACAGCTGCTTCGTATGACATTCAACATTAAGAGGTTAGTGTTAGGACTGGTCGGCCTGGTGTCAGGATAATGTGACTGGGTAGGACATCATGTTATATGTCTGCGGCATGATGCCCCAGTGCTAGAAAGCACTATAAACTGCCTCACTGCAGACATCGTAGCGATATGACTGAAAAATTGTTAAAGCTACATTAAAAATCCTAATCAAACAAACAAACAAACACTACTTGATGTTTTGGTAGATAATGGGCTATCACGGACTGAACAAATAAAACATATCAGTTTAATAATTGTAGGGTCACCGAAAGTAATTTTTTAAAATGCCTATGTCTTAGGACACGGAAAAAAATATTTTTTTGTGTTCCACGATTTACAGCCATTACAGTAGTCAACAAAAAGACCTAAAAACTGTAAAGTTTAGACATTGGCCCACAGATAAGCTGAACCCCTTTCTTCCAGGTTTCTTTTTCCCTAAATTATTAGGCTTAAATGTGAGTATATACAGTAGACACATAGTTTATGAAAAGTTTAAAAGCTGGTAGTGTATTGTAAATCTTGTGGGAGGTTATACTATTTTCGGGACCCAAACCACCTGAAAGATCTCTACCAATTAGGTTTTTCAAACTGTTATAATTTAGAGGAACAACAAAAAGCTGTTTTCTTCTTCTTTTTGGCTTTACCGGTCATGTCAGAACAAAAGAAGTGCAGAACAACTTGTTGCTCTATTACGGTATAAAATAATACAAACACTGATCATGAATTACTATGTTAAGTGTTTGGTGGCCAAGTCATATACAAACAAAAACCTAAATGCAAATTTTATATGACTCAGACTTTGACCCAAAATGCATCTATACCACTCAAATATATAGAACGAATTAATAACTTTGGGACATCCAAGTAATGTTCAAATTCTAATAAATAATGTTTTTTTGTTTTATTTGTTTAAAATGTATTGTCTATAATCTTTTTAATTATGCAGATGCTATTCTGGCTCAAAATATAACGTGTATGTCTAGGAAATGTCCAAATGTTTGTCGTCGAAAATTGGGTTCAAATCAATGACATTTCGTAACCTCTGTCCTCTTTCTCTTTTTCTGCCACAGTTTCAAATCCAAAATGTGTAGTCTTGACATCTTCTTTCGTGCTCTTATTTCCGTTTTCACTTGTATGATTGGCACTTAATGAAAAAAAACTTACAGATTTTCTGTAAAATAATTTGTAATGTTTCCAAAGCGTGCGCCGTGTTAAGGAGGCGGCCATCTTGGGAGTATTTATTGTAAAATTACCTGTAATTATATAGTTTTATTATAATCAGTGCCAAATCGCAGAGTATCAGCCAAATTATAATACAAACTGACAATTAATACTTATTTTATAACATGCAACGATAAGTGATGTGGCAATTTTATTGTTTCTAACTTTAAAGTAACTAGATAATAATCATAATGAGCAGAAATCAATTACTCCTACGGTAAACAAATCAACATGGCTAACAACGCTGGTGATTTTGAACGTTCGGAGAGAGAAAAGTTTCAACATTGTTATAATAGACTAAGGACTTTTTATTTTCGCGACGATGAAGCATCAAAGACAAATCTGAACATACTTCTTGATGAATTAATTGCGCTTGAATACTCGTGGATTATCGTTAAAACAGAGGTGTGATTCACGATTTCTTCATGTCACTAATTTTCGTTATAACTTTTCAGTCTGAATTTGTTTTCCTTTATCATTGTCGTCGTCTTCATCATCATCAGTTTGCGCGCTTGCCAGTTATTGTCGCAAGGTTTATATGTGTGTATTAATCATGATAATAAACACAGTGGGTTAGATGGAATATTAGGAAAAAGTAGACTAAGTGTCAGATAACATTCTGTGACAATGCTTGCTTGCTTGCTTTTTAACCTTTAGGTTAAGGTCTTAGTCATGAAAAATACGCATTAAGGTTTTTTCATTTGCATATATTTTCTTTACTCTGTGATAGATTTTCTTCATTCTTGATAAGAATTTGATTATGAAAATTAGACAATTCATTCTGAAACAAATGCTTCCAATGTCCATCTCTTTGATTTTGGAGTCAAGATCACATAGAAAATAATTTTTATTTAAATTTTGTTCATTTCTTCCTACTTCCCAATGTCTTGATGAATTTTATTTATACTTTTCGGGGGAGAGGGGTAGAGTGGCTGAGTGGTTTAAAGCGCTCTCTGTTATGGATCACGACCATCTCATGTCTGCGTGGGTTCAAGTCTCAGATTCAGCCAATGTGGGTATGTCAGAAAGCTTGCCAGTAGCTGCTCATGGTTTAGTGTTTTTTCTGGAGTTTTTCCGTTTCTTTCCTTCACCATTAATACTGGCCGCCATGTATTGTGCAGAAAAATGTAGTTAAACTCTATAACAACAACAACAGCATTTATACTTTTATGTATGAATCATTTTGAAGCCAGGATGGTTAATTCAGTGACACATTTGTTCAACCTTTTGAGCTTTGGGTCCAGGTCTTGTACAACAGCATGCTAGTATCACTTTTATAAGTCTTCGGTATGACTTGGCCAGAATTCAAACTTGTGACCTCCCACATCAAAGGCATACAATCTAACCAATTAGGCCACCAGAATGGTCTGACTTCTGTTGGTCATGCAAATCTAAGTGGAATCTCCTGTCAGTGTAACTCTAAGAAATGTAGCATATCCTCTATTGGTCAAGCAAACTCAAGTGGAATCTCCTGTCAGTTTAACTCTAAGAACTGTAGCATAATCTCTATTGGTCAAGCAGACCCTCATGGAATCTTCTGTCAAGTGTGCCACAAACAGAGCACTTTGGCATGATCAGCCACTCATGTACTCACAGAAATCAAATCAGTAATGTCACGGTCAGATTCAAACTCAAAGGATGAAAGCAACATTATGTTATATTGTTCATGTATCTATCTGTCATTTCTTCTGTCACTTCAAAATGGCATTTCAGCACAATAACTTAAGGTCTGTATTCATCATTACCAAACATAGTGGCTGGCATGCAATGTTGTAAGGAAGAAGCTAGTGTCAGTTTTTGAGGAAGAAGGTCAAAGGTCACAGTGATTGAAAGAATGCAAATGGTTTCCATGCAGTCACATTAATTCTATATTGCTTTACCAGACTTAGTTGATGGTGTGCACTCGGCATATAGAAGCCTTTCGGTTTGATGGTTTGAAGATTGACAGTCAAGATCCTGTGACTGACTGAAATTAAGTAAAATGATTTCTACACAATCCATTTAGTTCTACATCACAAACCTGGAGAAAACTTTGTGTGCTACTTGCACTTGAAGTAAGATAGAAAGCTATTGAATTTGGCTTCAGTAGTTCAAGATCATAGGGCTATGTTAAATGATTCCTGGGCTACTCAGTAACAGGCAAATCGGTCTCAATCTAATCAGTACCAGGCTAATCGGTAACAGACCACACGGTAATCCTGTACTTATAGTTGAAGTAAAGAAGAAAGCGATTCCTGTGACTGCTATATATACAAAGAAATTCCAAAATAGTAATTTGTAAGAAGCCAGTCATAAGTTAACTGCTGTAGAAAATAAGCAGTTTACAAGCCAGCCAAGATTTATTGAAGGAAGCTGACCCTTGGAAATAATTTAATACATGAATCCACTGAACCGACGGTCCAGGATAAAGCATATAAAACCACACATACCGTAATACATTTATTATCAAAAGTGAACATTTTAACTTTACGGCCTTCGTCATCAGTTGTGAAGATTTAATTTCTATCATATTTGGTTTGAAATTATATTGTATATGAATTTTATTGTTTTGTTGTGACCGAGTTGCCTGTTTGTTAGCAATTAGTTTGGTACCATAAAGACTGGGACCAAAGTGCACGTTACCGAATAGGAGGTGGCCGAATTGCTAGTTACCGATTTGCACATTACCGAGCAGGCCAGACACCATGTTAAAGGCATTAAGTTTAACTGATTTGCATACATTGCAAAGGATATTTTGTGATTAAATCGACATGGTATTATTCTTCAGATCCTACAAAGACATAGTCTACGAGGGCTATGGAAAGGGTTGGGTGTATCATTATGTAGCCCAGATGTGAGAAATGCATTACATAGCATAAATATCTATCCCTTTCTTGGGCTAAAAGAAGGGTACGGAGCACAGATCGCACAAAAAAATAATTTCATGTTTTTGGATAAAACACCAAAATCCTAAATAATTGTATGATACCTAGTCTTCAAAGTACCAGGAATAATTATACCAGCAACTTGGAAGATAAAACTGAGTCATTGAAATTGGGCAAGATTTCACATTGTTGAATCCAATGACTAGAATCAAACACTAACCAAGCTATCACCTTTTCTCATGACTAAAGCACCACATGACCTTGGTGGACAGCCACAATGTATTAAAAAAGGCTTAAGTCAGGCCACCTACTGTAGAGTGTAGCCGCAATGTGATTTGTAAAGATACCCATTAAGAGAATTTCTGACAGGTCTCTAAGATCTTTAAGATAGTGTTGTTATGATTTTAGATTTCATTGGTTGTTGCAGGACTGAGATGCTTGAAAATCTCAGTTTTCAAATTTCCCCACAAATGAAACAAATGAATAATCTATTTAAAGACAAGTCTGTTCTCACATGTACATTTTGATGTGTCCACATCAAAATAGATGATTACATATACTGACTTAATGACATATTGAATCAGCATGTCCTTCATGCATGCCAAAAAATGTGGAGTAAAAGCTCCACAAAGGTAAGAATATCAAACCCACGATTGAAAAGTGGCATCCCTCATGTTGAAATATGACAGAGATGAGGTGGTATAGTGTTGATTGCTTTTCGGACACTCCATCCCCTGACTTATGCATATCTCCTGAAGGGTGAATATCGATCAGCATGCATATGATGCAAGTGTCTGCAGATATTGCAAAAACATTATTGCTGAGTATTTTGACTCCACCCAGTGAGACAGTCATTTCCATTTCCACTCCATGAAGAAATTGTATAGGATATGCCACCTGAGAAGATCTTGGTCATGTTTGATATATCACCTGAGAAGATCTTGGTCATGTTTGATATACCACCTGAGGTCTGGGTCATGTTTGATATACCACCAGAAAAGAATTTGGTCATGTTTGATATACCACCAGAGAAGATCTTGGTCATGTTTGATATACCACCTGAGAAGATCTTGGTTATGTTTGATATACCACCAGAGAAGATCTTGGTCATGTTTGATATACCACCAGAAAAGAATTTGGTCATGTTTGATATACCACCTGAGAAGATCTTGGTCATGTTTGATATACCACCAGAGAAGATCTTAGTCATGTTTGATATACCACCAGAAAAGAATTTGGTCATGTTTGATATACCACCTGAGAAGATCTTGGTCATGTTTGATATACCACCAGAGAAGATCTTGGTCATGTTTGATATACCACCAGAAAAGAATTTGGTCATGTTTGATATACCACCAGAGAAGATCTTGGTCATGTTTAATATACCACCAGAGAAGATCTTGGTCATGTTTAATATACCACCAGAGAAGATCTTGGTCATGTTTGATATACCACGTGAGGTCTGGGTCATGTTTGATATACCACCAGAGAAGATCTTGGTCATGTTTAATACACCACCAGAGGTCTGGATCATGTTTGATATACCACGTGAGGTCTGGGTCATGTTTAATATACCACCAGAGAAGATCCTGATCATGTTTAATATACCACCAGAGAAGATGTTGGTCATGTTTAATATACCACCAGAGAAGATCTTGGTCATGTTTAATATACCACCTGAGAAGATCTTGGTCATGTTTGATATATCACCTGAGAAGATCTTGGTCATGTTTGATATACCATCTGAGGTCTGGGTCATGTTTGATATATCACCAAAAGAGATCTTGGTCATGTTTGATATACCACCAGAGAAGATCTTGGTCATGTTTAATTTACCACCTGAGAAGATCTGGTTCATGTTTGATATAATACCTGAGGCAATCTTTGTCAGGTTGAGCAATTGTGGTTGGATAACAAACTTTACCTGATGTTTTAAGGATTTTACATGCATTACTTTTATCTTTTATATTTATTTTAAAAATTTTTTTAATCGATTTATGCTCTATACTCCACCTTGTTGTACTTCATGATTATATTTATTTGGCAGAGATTATCTTTCTAGTTTTTTTTAAATTTTTACTTTTTTAAAATTGTAATTTTATTTGACACCATATAACCACTATTGTGCTGAGGTACCTTTAAACACTACTTTCATTATATATACCCCATACTTTAGGATTGGAAATATTCTCATACCTCATTTCCATCCATTTTGTGCAAATGTAAGCAACATCACTTTTTACACCTGTCACTCATGCAATAGTCCATATGATCTGTTGAGTACCCCGTTATTGTTTTTTATAGTCAACAGTTATCAGTTGAACATTAAAAAATATTGAATATAATTTTAATGACCTTTTATGCAAACTATATAGTCACAGCAGGAAGACAGAAGGATATATATGAAACAGATTTATTATCACTATAGAATGACAACAAGATTACAATTATAGGATATACAAACAGGTTTGTTATCACAGTATAGATTCACAACAAGATTACAATTATAGGATATACAAACAGGTTTGTTATCACAGTATAGGTTTGTTATCACAGTATAGGTTTATTATCACAGTATAGGTTTATTATCACTATAGAATGACAACAAGATTACAATTATAGGATATACAAACAGGTTTGTTATCACAGTATAGATTCACAACAAGATTACAATTATAGGATATACAAACAGGTTTTGGATTCTTAACTCTGGATCTATTTGGACTGCTGTTAAAGCTATGAGAGGGAGATTAGAGCATTTAATACAAAGGATCACATTTTTGCTTTTATTTCTTATGTTTTTTGTTTAGCTCCCTGCTTTTGCATACATATATATATATATATATATATATATATATATATATATATATATATATATATATATATATATATATATATATATATATATATATATATATATAAAGCTCTAAGCACAAACTGTACAAAATTAAAATCAACAACCTTCAAGTGAAAAATTACTTTTGTCTGCTTTCTTACAGATTAATAACATTTGTTAAAATAGTTGTTCAGTCAGTAATTATATATTTCCCATTAAATGTTTTGCGCAGGAGGCAAACCTTTTACTGACAAAGCTGTGTGGAACAGTTCCAATTCATCAAGAGAGACTGGTGGTCAAAGTTTGTCAGATAATTCATAACTTCAGGATGAAACAGAAAGTAAGTTCATCACACACATCAGCACATGTACATAACTTTTAGGACGTTGAAGCATGCTTATAAAGTAATTCAGGAAATGTTATGAATTGTGTTATAAAGTAAGTTAGAGTATAATGAGCCAAGTCTGTAGATATAATGAGCGTGTCCATTAATATAAAATCATTATGTGTATAAGTAGCTGAATCTATATTTAATATGGTATAAAATCAGTCACACCCATATTTATTTTTATCTATCCATCACACCCATATTTATATTTATCTATCAGTCTCACCTATATTTATATTTATCTATCAGTCTCACCTATATTTATATTTATCTATCAGTCTCACCTATATTTATATTTATCTATCAGTCTCACCTATATTTATATTTATCTATCATGTACACCTATATTTATATTTATCTATCAATCACACCCATATTTATATTTATCAAGCACACCTATATTTATATTTATCTATCAGTCTCACCTATATTTATATTTATCTATCAGTCTCACCTATATTTATATTTATCTATCAGTCTCACCTATATTTATATTTATCTATCAAGCACACCTATATTTATATTTATCTATCAGGCACACCTATATTTATATTTATCTATCAATCACACCCATATTTATATTTATCTATCAAGCACACCTATATTTATATTTATCTATCAAACACACCCATATTTATATTTATCTATCAAGCATACCTATATTTATATTTATCTATCAAGCACACCTATATTTATATGTCAAGTACACCCATATTTAAATGTCAAGTACACTCATTATTTCTATTTATCTATCAAGCACACCCATATTTATATGTCAAGTACACCATTATTTCTATTTATCTATCAAGCACACCCATATTTATATTTTGTCGATCAAGCACACAAATCATATTCCATTTATTTAAGTCTCTATCTTAGATATTGTAAAGGAAGAGTTTCAAAAAAGATTTAACATGAATTTATTTATTGCACACATAAACACACAGGGTCAACGTTTTCTATGGTATTTATATTATGTTTGTTTTGCTCATTTAGATTGATCTTGAGGAGAGGTGTCTGGACCTGTTGACAGACTACATCGTAAAAGCCTTGCATCGATGTCCAGCCTGGGTTCAGACTGAGACGCTGAAAGCTTTTGCATCAGTGTTGTATGAAAATTGTGATAGAGTCTCCAGGGTATGATAACTTGCATTTCATTTCCATAGTCAGAGTATTGTTTTAGTTATGAATGTTTTCTAGAACATGGTTGTACAAAATATTGTGTTTAGAGTTACTCCCTTAGAAACATTGTGGCTTGCATAGCAACCCAATGGAAAAACTATTTTCCATTTCTCCACAATGTCTGAACCAATTTGGATAAAATTTGGTATGAATGGTTTTAGATTATGCTCAAAGTTTTTCTGAGGTGGATATCATGGCAACAGTGTGGCTTCCTTAGCAATAGGTGTAAAGCCTGTTTTTCTGCTTCTCAAGAACATATGAGCATTTTGATTTGAATTTGGTAGGAATGTTTAATGAGACATACTATACTCGTGTATAAGTAAACTCAAACTACAAACAGCAAAGATCCTGACCTGCAATAGCATACTGTGCATGCAGGCTAGGGTTTATGTTGTTTGTCATGCTGATTATGCCTAGCATTCCTACATTATGTTCCAGCAGATATTACTCTATGCAGTTTACAGTTGGACTTGCCTTATAGTAAAGAGTATATTTGTTACTCCTTTAGAATTGGCTTTGAGACAGCTCCCCAGGCAGTGGTGTGGCAAACATAATAACTATGTATGGAAAACCTATTAGTAACTTCTTCTCCAGAATAGCTGGGCCATATTTATTATCAAACTTGGTATGAATATTGTATAGTTATGCATCTCAGACTGGCAGAGATATGTACAATCTTGCTTTTGTAGCAACAAGAACATTGTAGGTTGCATTGTAACACAACAAGGTTAACAAAGTCCAAGGCCTTCTCACTTGGGACAGTATTTTGGAATGCAGCACAAGTTCACAAAGTTCAACGGTCTTCTCAGCTGGAAGAGCATTATGGGATGCATCCCAGCACAACAAGTTCACAAAGTTCAAGGCCTTCTCAGCTGGAAGAGCATTATGGGATGTATCCCAGCACTACATGGTTCACAAAGAAGTTAGCCTGAATCAGATTCATTCATTGAAAATTTATGATAATGTTTTTATATTCATTTAAATGAAAATAAACATTTGATCTTTTAAACTTGTAACATTTTATTTCAATTTTTATTTAAGCAACAGTGTAGAATATAATGTTTGTGTCTTCTTTAGGTTGAACATATATCAAAAATTGGTTATACACCTTGTATTGCAGAATATTTATGTGGACTCATTTTTATGGGCCTATTTGCAATCCTATATGCAAGGCTATTTTTTAGTACAGTTTTAGTAGTTCATACTTACAGTAAATAGTATACTTTGATTTCAGTCTCTGGAAACACTATTAGGGCGACACGGGATATTGGTTCAACTGGTAACACTGCCCACACAGGATGAGGATGTTTTCAGAGAAGCTGTCCAGTGTTTGGAATGTCTTACAACTAAGTAAACATTGTTGTGTTTAAAATTATTTAAAACAAATAAAGTTGTTTATTTTGTCATACCTGCCCCATTCTCAGAGAGTGTTATATGTATTTTAGACTCAAAAAGTGTTTTGCAGTGCAGTTTGGTGGTGGGGTCAGTGTTTTTAACATCAAAGTAATGTTATTCATATCAGCCTATAGA
The DNA here is from genome assembly GCA_029339505.1 of Unio delphinus. Classification (NCBI taxonomy): domain Eukaryota; kingdom Metazoa; phylum Mollusca; class Bivalvia; order Unionida; family Unionidae; genus Unio; species Unio delphinus. Next base: position 10,606,048 of record JAQISU010000109.1, on the reverse strand, counting down.
AAATGATTGGAATTAAAAATCAGAATAAAGATAAATAACCAGTCTGTATTTAAAATGTGAATAAAGATAAATAACCAGTCTGTTTTCTTTAAAGTATTTAATACACTTGCAAGGATGAAATAGTTTGTAACACTGAGCTCTGTCAAATAGCATCACCACACACATGCATATATGTGCAAGCACTTAATCACAACCATAATGACATTAAATTAAAACAAGTCTCCATCTTCAGGATCCATTGGATGGAAAAATATAGAATTAAATAGTCTTTGCTGCTGTAGTTCAATAGAGGGTTTGAGAGTAATGCAAGTATCATTAGCATTCATCTTTTGCAATCATTACCGACTGGACGGCACCATTGTTCAAACTTTCCTGTAGGATGTTCTGAGTGAATCCTGGTCCAAACTGAGTTGTTCTTGATGACCACAATGTTAGCCTTGTCAGTATAGTTTCGGATGCAGCTTGACCACGAGATATGATTGTTTGTCTATAGAAAAATAAATATACATCACTGGGACTGACCATTTCACCGCAGGGAGGGGCAGAGGGTGTTGTAGGGGACATACTATTTTCAAGTTTAATGGGGGCCTTACAATTAATACAGCAGTTAGGGCATAACCGACTTTTGATCCGGAAATCGGATTCCACCGGATAGTATGAACTTCCGATTAATCGGAGTCGGACAAGGCAGGAACGACCGATTCGGATAATAAAAATAATAAAGTTGAATTTCTATAGCACTGTGTCTAACACTGCGTGTCATTCGATAGTGCGTTAATAAAGTTAAATAAGAAGTCAGAAAAGTCCAATATGGTCAACACAACCACGCTGTGAGACAATCTATTTGAACTGGCGGGTAAAAACCGGAAATGAAGCCGGATATGGTAAAGTACTAAGTAACATGCTAGACACGGCAAAACCAGATACCAGAAACCAGGAAACGGAAGATGAAATTTTTTAGTAAAAAATTACGGATTTAGCATTTCCGATTAATTGAATCGTATCCAGAATCGGAAAAATTTCATGCCCAAAATCCGGAATCGGAAATCGGTAGAAAAATGCTAATCGGTTATGCCCTAACAGCAGTAGTAAATGCCTCTGTCCATTACTACATTTACCGTATTTGCATATCTTCCCTTTTTGATTGTACCCCTCTACCTATTTTATAAAAAGAAACACAGATACAAAAAATTCACAAAACTTAGTCATTGCATTCATTGAATAATTATTTCTAATCTGATTGTCACCAAGGAGTGCCTAACACCCTCAGAATATTGGTTTTGAGACACAAATGGAAGCTTGTGATGTATACATGCAGTCAGACTGCTTGCTGTCCATTTTGCATTTTCTGTAATAGTCTATTTAAGTAAAAACTATTTTCTGCATCCAATATTTGCAATGTCTAGTTACAATATTTCTAACTCAATCTGAACAAACAAATAATATGAACTCTTGTATACATATATTCAAAAAGAGGTAGAGATGGTACATCACATCTGTTGCCTGAAAATGTAGACTGGCCCAGTCAAATATGGCAAGCATGTTGACATTGTCTGGGACCTCCTGGGTGACGGTCAGGATAGAAATTATAAATTGTTGAATGAAATGATTAAGCTTTGTTTATTTTTCATATCGTTGTTATATTCTGTTTTTAAAATTGGTGTGGGAAGGGGTACAAGCAAACATGATGGTGTGAGAATACTATGGTACTGCTGTTTCAACTGAAGTCATGCGCTCCAGATTATTTTAATGCAGTATGTTGTTTGTAGTATGTGTATTTAGATTCTCCACATTATTGCTGTGCTTCACAATGTAAAACATTAATTTTTAGTTCTGAAATTTAGTTTTATGGGCTTTGCTTTCACTGATATTTCTTCTTGAATCACATGAATGTGTTTTGAGATTTTCCCTTCAAAATTAATTGTACTTGATCACAGTTCTTTTGACTGAAATAGCTTTGTGTTTTATATGTATGGAGTAAAATCTGACTTTAAAGAAACAATGTCAATGTTTACAAACATGTCAAAAGAATTAATATGAATAATTTAAACATTCAGGGCAAAGATGTGTAATAACTTTTGTTCTAATCATGCATCTACCTCTAACTTGAAGTTAATTGGGTTATTCCACTTTGTGAACTTTACCATTACAAAATGCAAAATGGCCTCAACCACTGTAGTCTTCAATGAACATAACACATCACAATAGCTATAGTCAGTCAGTTATATATGATGTGGAATGGTGGTTGTTTACCATGTTGCCTTTTAAATGCCTTTATGACAGTTAGCATTAGAAACTATAAGGACAGTTTTACATCTGCTCTGAGCAGGACTGTTTACTGTTTATTTTCACTACATATTACAGGCATATTTTGAAGTTGTTTTTTGGTTGTTTTTTAAAGCTTTTTTTAAATAAAAAAAACAAACATTACTGTGTAAGGGGTTTGGGAGTAAAAGAAAATTGTGTTTTTGGTGTTACACATCATTTTATGGCAGGGATGCAAGGTTTGATTAAAAAGGCAGGATGTAGTAATCACAACATATATACTCCTGATTTTACTGTTTCATATGGTAACAGTACCTGCAAGGTGATAATGTAATTCCTTTACAACTTAGGAGTTTCAGGTTCTATCCCCTGTTCCATCACGAGTAAGAATAACATATCACCCTTCCAGGTTTGCTTCAAGACAACCCAGCACATACATCTGAACTATCAATAAACCTACAAGTAATAATTGTAATTGATTTGACCATCAGCATGTCAAATTTAACAAAATATTCCCTTCAAAGTTTTAAAAGACAATTTTTGAGACAAAATTGAAATAGTAATTGATAGGGATATATTCTCCATTACAGTATTTCTTTAGCAGTGTAGTGACGAAAGTGATGCAGGTTCAGATCCCACCCAGACTATGTTGGGTCAGCTACTGTCATGAACAAGACAATTTACTCTCATTGCCTCAGCATGGCTTAAACTTTCTTGTATTGTAGTGGCATTAAACATCAAATTTTGTGGAAGGATTGCTTCTATATTCTTTCCAATTTGCAGGCCTGCTAGTGGTGACTATATGGAAGAGAAATATGCTCTCATTTGCTTCCGGATGTTTACAAATCTGCTGCACCAGACGCAGTCTGCTAAGCTGGACCCTTTTGCAAAATGCAAGGTACTTGTGTATTTAATACCATTATATGTATCAATATTCATGGTTTAAAGTTACAGTATTTTTATTTCCTTAAAATTGGATTATTATAGATATGAAAGGGAGTCCTTTTAACCACACAGTTCATTGGGTTAAAAGTCATGGTCTTAACAAAATTCATGAAAATAAATAAACGGAAATCATCACTGTATTATGTTTGAAAATGATTATTATGATTTGTGATTAATTTTACAAATCCATATGATGATTGGCTAATAATCAATCATTCATTTACTTTCAATATTGGGCCCCAAGTGGCTGAGTGGTCTAAAGCACTCACCATTATGGATCACTGCCATCTGTGTGGGTTCAGGTCTTGGATTCGGCCAATAGGGTTATGTGGAAAAGCTTGCCAGTAGCGTCTTGTCGGTTGGTGGTTCTTCAGGGTTTTCCCGGGTTCTTCCTCCACCAATTATACTGGCTGCCATATATAGCCTATTTTGTGCTGAAAAATGGCATTAAACCCTACAACAACAACAACAACCTTTCAATCCCTAAATAAATATTGAATCATCTTAACGTAGCCTTCTTTGCATGCCTGGTTAAACATAATAATATAGAGAATCATTCTGTTTCTAGATGAGTACAACCCATTTATAATCCTCACTTTAGCTGTAAAGGGTAATCTCATCTCGGATGTTAATATCAGCTTACTTATTAGGTATCTTTTTGTATTCTTCAGATTTTAATCAACTGCTTACGTGGGCTACAGAATATACTGCAGGTGACAAAAGCAATGCCTATTGATCAGCTGGGACCTGTCCTTGCAGCAGTCAGGGTGAGTTGGTTGTGATGTAATTCAATTTCATGCTCAAAAATGTGATAAATAATCAGATGGGTTTTGGGTGTTATGCATAATTGTCAGTAGTAACCTTCACTCCCCAACACTTTTGTAATGACTTGCACTCGCAAACCTTGCAAAATATTTTAGGGATGATTCCAACAAAACAATTTTGGGGATTTCTTATATTGAGTTTATAAATTTTATCACATGATGTGTATTTTAGGTAATTTTTAATGTCGTTAAATGGCTTCTACTCATCTATCCCTCATCACTCATTATTTTTGTTGGAATTTATTTTCTAATGTCCAGTTATAGCAGATTATGTTCACAAACTTCAATTAAAAGAAAAGAAGCAAAAGATGCAAGTCTTGTAAAATATAACAAAATCAATTTAAGTGATAAATGAAAAATGTCAGAGAAACTTACAGTATATATTAATGAAGTGAATCCAAATTAGTCTTTATAAAGAACTATAAAAGTTCTAAACAAATGAAACTTCCCTTATAATTTTAAATATCAAAAATGTACTTCTCGTCCAAGAACTGAGACATATCAAGATGATGTTGTCCAAAATTATTTCAAATAATTTATAACAGTTACAGAATAATATCCAAATAATAAGCACTTTGTATCACCACTGAACATCCAAACAAATGTTTTTCCTCTTGAAAAATATTACAACATAAAATACATCTGTAGACTTACATCAGGAACACAAAATATATGAATTACTCTAGAAATAGGAATGAATCTGAATGCTTTATGTTCTCCTTATATACACCAAATAATGTGACTAATTTTCAATAGACCCCATTTGACAACATGTACACTATTGATTTATGAAAAAACTAAGATATTCAATACAGTTTACAACCATGAATAAAAATTATGAAAGTTAAATAAAATTGCTACAGAAAATAAAAATATACATAACAATTAAAAATTATAAGGGCTTTTATATAGTGTATGCCGATATTTTATAAATTGTGTGTGTGTGTGTGTGTGTGTGATTTTGATTTTTCATGTAGTTTTTAAAAACAATTCAATCATTTACTATGATGTCTGCAGTGTTGCAATCAACAGTTATGTCCAGCCTTGTGGCATTATGCAACGTACATTTAGCATCATGTCCCAGTCACATTATCCTGACACCAGACCAACCAATCCTCACACTAACCTCTTAATACTGAGTGCAAATCAAGGCAGCTGCTAGTACTATTTTTTATCTTTATGACTCATTCAGGGTTCATTTCACTATACTTTGGAATATGGTAATGTGTGTGTGATGTTATAGGAAAGTCTCAAGTTAGAAACGGCTTTGGTTTCAAAATGCAAATTTTCTAGTCCAAATTCCATTTAGTAATGGTGATAAATCGCCCTTCCCAAAAAAATCAAACAAGAAAAAGACATGGAAATATTTGTTTGCATGCAAACCCATTGGTTAATGCTCTGTGTTGCAAAAAGACATCAGCATTTATGCTAATACACACCATGATAGGTATTTTTGGTTGCATAACAGATATGAAATTCCACTAGTTTGTGCTTATTATTATCCACATTTAAATAAAGTATTGCAAAGTATGGAACAGTATTACATTATCTCAATTAAAGACTTGGATCTTAAAGATTCTCCCCAGTCTCTTTATTAAACTGTTTGCACAAATATTGTATTTGGATTTAACATCTTCTCCCAGAAATCCTGACTAGAACTTGTTATTTGCAGGTAAAGTAAAACTGATTTAAAAATTCTGAGTTAGAAACATAATCAACTATTTTACTCATTTATGTCAGATTTGTTACAGTGAGCTTCTTTCTGATATTTTTTCTTTTGTTTACTCAGGCTTACATGTTTTATGGGTTATGCAACCAGATGCCTAGTGTGCCAGAGAGCCTTTATCCAGCTGCCTACGGACAACTCGATGTGTTAAATGCACAGAAAGGCTTTGAGAATACTGAAGCCATTGGGGAGCCAAAGGGATGCAAAACTCAAGGTGTGTTTTTGATTTTAACAGGAAACCATTGCATCCCATGTTAGATTCAAAATAATGTCTTGAAAAGATATGTCAGCTTCAGAAAAGAAATACCGTTTTATGAATGTTGCATTTTTTTAAATACATAATCCCCATCAGCTGGTGTGCTCAGAGATTGTAATTGTTCTCAACAACAAAACCCCATTATACACATTTGCTGTGTTTGCCACATGATTATGTGAATAAATGCCATGAAATTGTTTGAATATTTGTTTGCAACTTTAATTATTTCTCCAAATCTTAGCTGTTGCTTTATGAAAAGTATTTATTATACAAACTTTTACACCCTAAAAATGTTAATTTTGTGTCTTGATATACTTTTCTTAAGGCAAAACTTGTTATGACATGACGTTTTATGTCCATCTGTCCTGTTCTGCACAACAACTCAAGTTCTCCATCACACACCATTACCAGACTCTGTGGCTGGTTTGCACATTTTATCTAAGAAAGAAGACTCTTAATTTTGGAGTCAAAGGTGAAAGGTCAGTGTCACTGTGACTGAAAGAAAACAGATGGTTTTGCACAATAACATTAGTTCTACATAACAGACAGAAACCAAACTTTGTGGATGGCTTGAGGTAAGGAAGAAGCATATCGATTAGGAGGCAAAAAGGTCAGAGGCCTAGGTCATCATGACTGGAAGAAGAAAAATAGGTTATGGAAATTCATTTTTTAGTTCTACTTCACAGACATAGACTTGAGTTTGTTAATGGCTTGTACTTAGAGTAGAAGTCTTTTAATTCTAATGTAGAAGGATAATAGGTTAGGGCCAAAATTTAACCTTACCCAAAATAATTTCTGTTCTTAAACTTCTGTAAGAAAGAAGCCTATTGATCTTGGAGTCAAAAGGTTAAAGGTAAAGATTACTATGATTGAAAGTTTTTGCATAATAGTTTCAGACTGTGTACATTGACCTAGTTCTATACCCTGTACCTTGACCTAGTTCTAAACCCTGTACTTTGACCTAGTTCTATACCCTGTACCTTGACGTAGTTTTAAACCCTGGACTTTGACCTAGTTCTAGACCCTGGACTTTGACCTAGTTCTAGACCCTCTATCTTGACCTACTTCTATACCCTGTACACAGTGACCTAGTTCTAAACCCTGTACTTTGACCTAGTTCTATACCCTGTACCTTGACCTAGTTTTAAACCCTGGACTTTGACCTAGTTCTAGACCCTGGACTTTTACCTAGTTCTAGACCCTCTATCTTGACCTACTTCTAGACCCTGTACACAGTGACCTAGTTCTAAACCCTGTACTTTGACCTAGTTATATACCTTGTACCTTGACCTAGTTATATGGTCAGTGTAACTTTGAGCTTTATATCATAAGATTTGTAAATTGATAAGTTCTTTAGGTAAGTTCCTTGACCCAACTTTGTAAATGGCTTACACAAGCCGATACATTTTTGTGTCTAATGAACAAAGGTTATGATATAGTAGGTCTTAAAAGAAAAAAATGATATCTGCACAGTACACATTGTTTCCAAAACCCCATACCTTGAGATAAAGAAGCATGATCAATGATGCCTTATTTATGCCTACATAGATGGCTTTTTAAGTATGTGCCATTTACAGGACTCTTGCTCTCCAACAGAAAAATTGACTATATTTATATTTATATCAGTTATTGCTTTTACATTGTATTATATCAGTTATTGTTATTACATTGTATTATATAAGTTATTGTAATTACATTGTATTGTATCAGTTATTGTGATTACATTGTATTATATCAGTTATTGTGATTACATTGTATTATATCAGTTATTGCTATTACATTGTATTATATCAGTTATTATTATTACATTGTATTATATCAGTTATTGTTATTACATTGTATTATATCAGTTATTATTATTACATTGTATTATATCAGTTAATGTTATTGCATTGTATTATATCAGTTATTGTTATTACATTGTATTATATCAGGTCAGAAAAAAGGAAGGAAAAAGAGGAATAAGAAGGCTGGTGTGAAAGGGGATTCAGATAATGATCATTTGGTGTCACTTGATGAAGAAACCACACACTTAGTGACCTCACTTTCTTTGAAAACTAATGAAGACCCAGTATTCCAGCTTGCTTGGGCCAAGGTCAGCAGCTCAGATTCTGATTGGTCAGACACAGAGGGAGGTCAAGGGTCAAAGTTCAGAGCATACTGTACCAGAGTGAGGCAGTCTTCCTTAGGTTGTCTTCATTGTATTATCAAAGTAAGTTATACTCTGTGGCACTAAAGAACAGTCTGTCTACTTGTGGAAACATTTTGACTTGGTGCACATGTGCTTGTATCGGGTTGCCATAGCTGTGAATTTTCTTATGTTATAATTGTACCAATGATTGATTAAAATAACATACTACTTGCCATGAGAAATCGTATATTTAATCCATATCACTGAATACATAGATCTAAGAATACATGAAGCGTAAAATGTTTATGGTAATTTACCGATGTATCTAGGTCTAAAAATAGACCTAAAACACATAAAGCATGCAGTGTTTAAGGTAATTTTACCATGTATCTAGATTTACCAAGGCTATGTTTATGTATCTCACTTGATAAGCTGTTGTGTGAATGGTACAAAATTTGCATGAATTGCTCAAGGTGAGCTACCTCTCAATTTTTCCATTTTGCCACCTATCACGATTTACAGGCAACCTATATTGTACTAATATCAGCCAAGTGCTCTCTATCACAACCCTTATTTAATGTAACCCAGTTGTCAATTTACAGATAACTAGAATTTACATACCGACCACCCATTTGTGTTACAGAAATACACTCAGATTTTAACCTGGAAAATACTTTATACCCAGGAGTTATTAATTATGAGGGAAACAAATTAGACCTAGTATTTTTTACCTCAGAGGGAAATAAATTAGACCCATGGCAAGTGTTTTTACCTTCACTAGTGTTGTGAAGGATGATGATGACCAGATATTCAGGTATTCCCAAAACATAATCTCATAAATGTTTTTTTTAAATATTGACAGTATGATATGCTATTTAGTTTCATTGTAGATTTTGCAAACTACATTTGTTTTGGCATTATTACAGTTTAGGGATTCAACACTGTTGATCCAGTGATTTTAAATCTGTAATGAATGCTAATAGGAGAAATCAACTTGTATCTTACTTTTATGTCTGTCTGTAAAACAAATGTGTGATTTGGTCTTTTTATAGGTTTGTTCTTACATTTCAAAATTTATATGTAATTCTTGTTATTTGTAAATTGGGCGTTGGTAGTGCAGTGCCACCGTCTCCTCAGGGATTATGTGCCATTTTATAGTCAACATTGTTTTACAACAATAAATCAACAGTCTTGTTGTTAAAAGTACTAAAATGTGTTTTTTTTCTTCAGATAAGTTCGTGGGAAATGTAGATAGAAAGTCTGTGTTGAGTCCACTTCAAAACATAAGCAAGACAACATCATTATTAATATCATTATAAACACGTTTGCTAAGAATTTGGTTATACATTTTTTTAAATATTGGACTTGTTATACAGGTTCAGGCTTTCCTTTCATGAACTGTAGAGTACAAAGTGTAACTTGAATTTCTGCATGCATTACTCACACATTTTAGAAACTTATTGTATATTTTAGACAACAGACAAGAAGTTGATGTTTGGTTACTGGTCATCCTTCATACCAGATTCACCACATACTAGCAGCTCCTCAGAACAACAGTCACTGTTTACCATAATTATGAAGGATGCTGCCCCTAAGGTGAGTTATTACCACTTTTGTAGTAATAATAATAAGTATAATAATATTATTAATAAAAATTGCGATCATCTCTGTTTTCATACTGTTATTTTTATATCATCAGCATCAGCAAGACCACCATTGTTGCCAGTATTTTCATCATCACCACCGTCATTTAGGATGGATGCAAAGCAACTGTGACATATGGTATAGCCTTGTCTGCTGGTCTTTCAATCTGGTGTCAATGTTTAGGTTAGGGTTTGTATTTAGGTCAGTATTTCATGAACCATTTTACTGGATATCATGTTATGTACTTTGAATATAGATGCATCATGGAGAGTATTATTCATGTCAGTCAAAAGTATGTCACAGTGACCTATAATTCATGTTTGAGTGACCTGTATTGACATGCGCATTTAGCTCAGTTTTAAAGATACCATTGCCTACGATCAAGTTATTTGACTTGAAACTTTTGGAATATATATATGCATTATGAGAAATGCTATAACTTTCAATCAAACCTGTGTCCCTGTGACCTGTATTTCATACTCCAGTGACCTATGTTAATATTTGCATTTAGGCATTTATATTTTTTTTTTTTTTGTTATTAAATTATATTTAGCTCAGTTTCTCAGATATTATTCCTGCAGAATCAAACAGAGGACTTAACTTTCGACACAACAATGTTTTTCAGTAGTGCCATTCCAGCATTGGGGATTTCTTGTATCGTCATATTTATTATTGGCATCTTTATTAAGAATCTTTTTTTATAGCAGAATTGCAATTATCATCATCATCATCTTGACTGTTATCATCATTATAATCATCATTAGCGGCAAAATGATTATTTCTTCAAATGTCTGTTTTCTTCAAAATGTTTACTGTTGTGAGTTGTATTTTTTTTGCTTAAATATTGATTTTCTTAAAGTAGTAGTAAATTTCAGATTTATTTCTGTAACATCAAATATACTGTCATCAGAAGAAAATTATATAGACTGTGTAAAGAAAAACAGAAAAACAGTGGCATTTATGTGCTGTTATAGACATATGATGAATTTTAATACAGTTTTATTTGGTTGTGAAATATGATAATCAGTGGACGCAAAGCAGAGGGTAGTATATTTTTCGCAGTTCAGTAAAGCTGTACAGCTTAAAACATTAGTCACATTTCACATTGATTTTGAAAGGAGCATAATACATTAGTTTGCATAGCTGCATACTCTGGAATGTTGTATTGGTGTTAGCACTTTACCTATTTAGCAAATTCAGAATTGAGAAAGCAATAAAACAGATTTTACAGTAATAATGAACTTTTGCCAAATGTTTGAGTTTTGTCAAGCAAGCTTTGGTGTTAAATTACAGTTTTTTAAATCAAGCTTAGTGCTACAGTTTTTTGCTTTCTAACTAAATCAAAGGCAAGCTCAGCAACAATGGAGTTTCTTATTTAAAAATTAAAACCATTTTGCATTGATCATTCTGGCAATGTCCTCATATGTTGTATGATGTGGTCACTGCTATGGAAAATAAATCACATCTGGAGAAACTGAAGGAAGTACGTTGAGGAAACACTCCAGTTTTTGCCTTTGGTTGATTTGATTCTTGGGTCTTTAGAGGTGCTTTGTGAATATTATGAAAGTCAATATAGATCATTATATATTTTTCATAGGAATGTAGTACAAGGTAAAAAAAAAATAACCACAGTTTTACACTGTTTTTTTTTTACTGTTTTGTACAGTTTTTTTACACTGTTTTTTACTGAATTTTTACATTGATTTACACTGGGTTTTTTACAGTGTAGATTAGGAGCACTGACTGCTCTGACTTCATTGTTAGATGGAACAAAGCCTCTACTTGCCCTGGCAGATGACAGGTAAGTGTTTACAGATTTTAATTTTTAGTAATTTGATCTATTTTATCGTTGTAGGTATAGACCCATTGACTTGCTTTTGATCTTTTCTTTTTATCATTGAGCATTGTTTTCTTGCTCTTGATGGATTCAAGCATAGTTTTTTTTACTCTACATGGATTCTAGCATGGTTTTCTTACTTTACATGGATTCTAGCATGTTTTTCTTACTCTACAGGGATTCTAGCATGGTTTTCTTACTTTACATGGATTCTAGCATGGTTTCTTACTTTACATTGATTTCAGCATGGTTTTCTTACTTTACATGGATTCTAGCATGGTTTTCTTACTTTACATGGATTCTAGCATGGTTTTCTTACTTTACATGGATTCTAGCATGGTTTTCTTACTTTACATGGATTCAAGCATAGTTTTTTTTTACTCTACATGGATTCTAGCATGTTTTTCTTACTCTACAGGGATTCTAGCATGTTTTTCTTACTCTACATGGATTCTAGCATGTTTTTCTTACTCTGCATGGATTCTAGCATGTTTTTCTTACTCTACATGGATTCTAGCATGTTTTTCTTACTCTACAGGGATTCTAGCATGTTTTTTTTACTCTACAGGGATTCTAGCATGGTTTTCTTACTCTACAGGGATTCTAGCATGTTTTTCTTACTCTACATGGATTCTAGCATGTTTTTCTTACTCTACATGGATTCTAGCATGTTTTTCTTACTCTACATGGATTCTAGCATGTTTTTCTTACTCTACAGGGATTCTAGCATGGTTTTCTTACTCTACATGGATTCTAGCATGTTTTTCTTACTCTACATGGATTCTAGCATGTTTTTCTTACTCTACAGGGATTCTAGCATGGTTTTCTTACTTTACATGGATTCTAGCATGGTTTCTTACTTTACATGGATTTCAGCATGGTTTTCTTACTTTATTTGGATCCTAGCATGGTTTCCTTACTCTGCATGGATTCCAGCATGGTTTTCTTACTCTACAGGGATTCCAGCATGGTTTTCTTACTTTACAAGGATTCCAGCATGGTTTTCTCAATTATAAGTCAGCTTGACTATAAGTTAACCCTGCCCACTTTTAATTGCATAAAATGCTGACTACTCTTTTACTGTCTTGTAAGTAAGGGCGTATTTTGCAAGCCATTTCATCTGAAGGGGTGACTTTTTAGCAGTGTGTCAGAGTTGAACTTTTGAAAAATCAACAAGACAAACTGGATGAAGATATGATTTGATACAATAAAGATAAAACCAGTATAAAATACAATAATGTTAATGAGTAGAATATGTCACAAATGAATTGACAGCGTACAGTTTGTCTGTCTTTGTGTAATTCAATCCATTAAAACCAATAATGCTTGACATTATAAATTCATTTATATGATAAATCGATGAATTCAATTAAAGGTCACATGCTCATATAAAATTAGTAAATCAAGATTATCTGATTTACAGTATCTCATAATATTTTAATTCCAAATGTGTTACAAGTGATTTACAGTATCTCATAATATTTTAATTCCAAATGTGTTCTAAGTGATTTACAGTATCTCATAATATTTTAATTCCAAATGTGTTACAAGTGATTTACAGTATCTCATAATATTTTAATTCCAAATGTGTTACAAGTTAACAATGAAAGTCCACATTTGTATGGCTTACAGTATTCTATTAATGTTGCAGTCTAGTATCATCTGGTACAAAGTCTAAGAATTCATCCTCATTGTCTGATAAGGTTCTGAAATCCTCCATCTTTCTCTAGACATCATAAATTGTCGTGTGGTCATTGTAAACATTGTACTTCATTTCCTCTGATTCACTTACATAGAGACTTAGATTGGGTCCAGTAAGTTGTTATTGTTGTAGGGTTTAACATCATTTTTCAGCACAAATAGGCTATACATGGTGGCCAGTATAAATAGTGGAGGAAGAACCCAGGAAAACCCCAGAAAGAACCACCGACCCACGAGAAGCTTCTGGCAAGCTTTCTCACATTCCCACATTGGCCGAGCCTGTGACTTGAACCCATGCAGAGGTGAGATGGCAGTGAACCATAATGGTGAGCTCTTGAAACCACTCTGACACTCGGGGCACCTTCTCTGTAAATAACCTTTGGATCTTACAGTATATGAAATCTATTAAAGTCTCAACTGAACACATGTCAGTTGTGCAATCAATCACAGGGAGATCAGTAAACTACCCTCTGTTACTTGGCACTGAGCAAGTATCAAACTAACTGATTGATCAGTGTGTTATCTTGTGGGTAAACAAAGATGGTTCTTGGTTTACAAGTTAAGGGGTCAAGGTCATATATGCATGGAAAGTTTCAAAACTCTACATGGTACTGAACAAGTATTAAATGTGTGGCTTGATCAAAAGGATTGTCAACTGTAAAAGAAGGTGAGTGCTGCCTTTATAAGCAAAGAGTTTATCAGGCCACATGCACAGGAAGAAAACTTGGGAAATATTATCTGTGAATGAAATCTAACTTATAGAAAAGAAAAATACAACTTCAATGAAAACTTTCTTAGCATCACACACTATATATATATAGTGTATATCAAAACAAGAATGCTGATACAAATACAGATCATTCAGATGAAAATAAAAGCAATATGCTTGCTAGTAGCCACTCATTGTAAACAACAGTGATGGACACTTCAGTTTGTGATGGGAAGTATTATTTACCAGTAATATTCTCATATTATTAAAATACTAATAAATGTCTATACAGATATTGCGTAATGAACACCATCTTGAAATTGATAAACACAGTGCAAACAATATATGCATTTCTGAATGAGAATAATGGCATGAAAATGTAAAAATATTTGAATTAGCAGTATATTTATATACTGTAAAGATTTAGAGATTCCAACAATACCCTTTAGAAGACCAACACTCTGCATGAACAGAATGTTCAGTACAAAACATTGGTTTATAAGCGAGTGTATGGCATATCCTAAGGAAGATTCAAACAGTTTTTTGCAACTTTTGCGTTCACATATTCTCTTGAAAATCTCAAATCTAAATGTTATTTCATGGTGCTTGCTAGTGCAGAGTATCAGAAAATTTAAGGCCGTCTGATACCTTCAGCTGTTGATGAACATAATGTTGCATGAAATTAATTTTTTGTTTTATCAGTGTGTACGACATGAAATTAATTTTTTGTTTTATCAGTGTGTACAACATGAAATTAATTTTTTGTTTTATCAGTGTGTACAACTTGAAATTAATTTTTTGTTTTATCAGTGTGTACAACATTGAGTATTTCACTTTGAGTTTCCACTCCTTATTAAACCGGTCCTCCCAGGGTAATAATATGGTGGATTTTGAGGAAAATAGAAATTGGAATTTTTATTTCCAACATTAACCATTCATTTACCATCTTGAAGAGAAATTTATCATGTGACCAGCTGTCATTTGTCACCCATATTTTTCAATATTTTATCTGACTTTTTTAAATTGTGAGCAACAGTTTTTACCAAATTTGTTTTGTGGGATATGTAATTAAGGTAATGAAAAAATAATGGTGTTTGTCATTGTAACACTAAGAACTAAAAAATACCGATGTAGTATTAAAGCTGTGTTAAAGAGTTAGATTTTTAGAATAATGTCACTGTCAAAGATTTTAGATTAAGCATTTTATTAAATCTTTTAAGATTAATCTCAGTGTTAAAGTTTTTCTTAGATTAAGCTAATCATTACATATTATTATTTTAATGTCAGATTAAGTTACATTTTAAAGTTCATTAAGCTCACTGTTAATGATTTTGTGATGAAGGTTTCTTTTTCTGATAAATAAAGTTTGACTTTACAAAAATGGAGTGTCTTTTTTGAGGTTGCTGCAAAAAAAAATTTAAAATGTCTGTAATGAAAGGTCCTTTTGTACATACAACAGGTCACCTTCCACAATCCAGATAGTTTTAGTACCAACTAAAATATCATTCTTTTGTGCTAACAAAATCTCATTGTTTTCTCTTCCAGTGAAGATGTAAGCATGGCTTTCACCCCATTCTCTGTGATACTGGGCTCCACCATTAAGGAGCTTCACCGCTGTCTATTACTAGCCATGTTGGCAGAAAACTTTCCCATAACTCTGACCCAGCTCATTAAGGTAAATGTAAACAGTTTTATTTGATTTTTTTTTTTACAAGATGAAACAACTATGGGAGCTCAGTTGGTAGAATATCAGACTCTTAATCCATGGGTTATGGGTTTGATACCGACTGCCAAGCCCAGCTGAGTAACAGACTCTTCATCCAAGGGTTATTGGCTTGATACCTGCCACAAAGTCCAGCCTGGTCAGTTGGTAGAGTATCAGACGCTTATTCCAAGGGTTATGGGTTTAATCCTGCTGCCAAGTCCAGCCTGGTTAGTTGTAGAGTATTAGACAATCCATGGGGTTATATGTTTGATACCAGCTGCCTGGTCAGTTCCTTCAGGGTCTCCTTCACGTAACATAGCATAATATGACCAGTAATGTGTTTCCAAAGTTAAACCAACTCAACCATGTTTTAAATGGAAAGCTGGAGCACCATAAAAAGGGACATTTTTTATTTTAAAAAAATCTATATGGGTTCACTGTATTTATATGTTGTGAATACTTCTGCTGGTGGTGTACTAATAGTGTGGATTTTATTGTTGCTTTCAACCATGATGTGTGCACTTAATTAAAAGCTTTCTGCTTTTGCAGAAAACAAACACCAGAGGCACATTAAAACATTACGTTTCCATGAAAACCTCACCATTTAAAATGACACAGATAACTGACGCACACAAATTCAGGAAACTTACATTCAGACATTAATTATCTCCCCAAGTGCATTTTCTAACTCATTGATAGGAAATATATAGTCATTTAATAGAGTGTATTTTCTAACTCATTGATAGGAAATATATAGTCATTTAATAGAGTGTATTTTCTAACTCATTGATAGGAAATATATAGTCATTTAATAGTGTATTTTCTAACTCATTGATAGGAAATATATAGTCATTTAATAGAGTGTATTTTCTAACTTATTGATAGGAAATATATAGTCATTTAATAGAGTGTATTTTCTAACTCATTGATAGGAAATATATAGTCATTTAATAGAGTGTATTTTCTAACTCATTGATAGGAAATATATAGTCACTTAATAGAGTGTATTTTCTAACTCATTGATAGGAAATATATGGTCATTTAATAGAGTGTATTTACTAACTCATTGATAGGAAATATATGGTCATTTAATAGAGTGTATTTACTAACTCATTGATAGGAAATATATGGTCATTTAATAGAGTGTATTTACTAACTCATTGATAGGAAATATATGGTCATTTAATAGAGTGTATTTTCTAACTCATTGATAGGAAATATATGGTCATTTAATAGAGTGTATTTTCTAACTCATTGATAGGAAATATATGGTCATTTAATAGAGTGTATTTTCTAACTCATTGATAGGAAATATATGGTCATTTAATAGAGTGCATTTACTAACTTATTGATAGGAAATATATGGTCATTTAATAGAGTGCATTTTCTAACTCATTGATAGGAAATATATGGTCATTTAATAGAGTGCATTTTCTAACTCATTGATAGGAAATATATGGTCATTTAATAGAGTGCATTTTCTAACTCATTGATAGGAAATATATGGTCATTTAATAGAGTGCATTTTCTAACTCATTGATAGGAAATATATGGTCATTTAATAGAGTGCATTTTCTAACTCATTGATAGGAAATATATGGTCATTTAATAGAGTGCATTTTCTAACTCATTGATAGGAAATATATGGTCATTTAATAGAGTGCATTTTCTAACTCATTGATAGGAAATATATGGTCATTTAATAGAGTGCATTTTCTAACTCATTGATAGGAAATATATGGTCATTTAATAGAGTGCATTTTCTAACTCATTGATAGGAAATATATAGTCATTTAATAGAGTGCATTTTCTAACTCATTGATAGGAAATATATAGTCATTTAATAGAGTGTATTTTCTAACTCATTGATAGGAAATATATAGTCATTTAATAGAGTGTATTTTCTAACTCATTGATAGGAAATATATAGTCATTTAATAGAGTGTATTTTCTAACTCATTGATAGGAAATATATAGTCATTTAATAGAGTGTATTTTCTAACTCATTGATAGGAAATATATAGTCATTTAATAGAGTGTATTTTCTAACTCATTGATAGGAAATATATAGTCATTTAATAGAGTGTATTTTCTAACTCATTGATAGGAAATATATAGTCATTTAATAGAGTGTATTTTCTAACTCATTGATAGGAAATATATAGTCATTTAATAGAGTGTATTTTCTAACTCATTGATAGGAAATATATAGTCATTTAATAGAGTGTATTTTCTAACTCATTGATAGGAAATATATAGTCATTTAATAGAGTGCATTTACTAACTCATTGATAGGAAATATATAGTCATTTAATAGAGTGTATTTACTAACTTATTGATAGGAAATATATAGTCATTTAATAGAGTGTATTTACTAACTTATTGATAGGAAATATATAGTCATTTAATAGAGTGTATTTTCTAACTTATTGATAGGAAATATATAGTCATTTAATAAAGTGTATATATAGTCATTTAATAGAATGTATTTACTAACTCATTGATAGGAAATATATAGTCATTTAATAGAGTGTATTTTCTAACTTATTGATAGGAAATATATAGTCATTTAATAAAGTGTATATATAGTCATTTAATAGAGTGTATTTACTAACTCATTGATAGGAAATATATAGTCATTTAATAGAGTGTATTTACTAACTTATTGATAGGAAATATATGGTCATTTAATAGAGTGTATTTTCTAACTCATTGATAGGAAATATATAGTCATTTAATAAAGTGTATATATAGTCATTTAATAGAGTGTATTTACTAACTCATTGATAGGAAATATATGGTCATTTAATAGAGTGTATTTTCTAACTCATTGATAGGAAATATATAGTCATTTAATAGAGTGTATTTTCTAACTCATTGATAGGAAATATATAGTCATTTAATAGAGTGTATTTTCTAACTCATTGATAGGAAATATATAGTCATTTAATAGAGTGTATTTTCTAACTCATTGATAGGAAATATATAGTCACTTAATAGAGTGTATTTTCTAACTCATTGATAGGAAATATATAGTCATTTAATAGAGTGTATTTTCTAACTCATTGATAGGAAATATATAGTCATTTAATAGAATGTATTTACTAACTCATTGATAGGAAATATATAGTCATTTAATAGAATGTATTTACTAACTTATTGATAGGAAATATATAGTCATTTAATAAAGTGTATATATAGTCATTTAATAGAATGTATTTACTAACTTATTGATAGGAAATATATAGTCATTTAATAGAATGTATTTACTAACTTATTGATAGGAAATATATAGTCATTTAATAGAATGTATTTACTAACTTATTGATAGGAAATATATAGTCATTTAATAGAATGTATTTACTAACTTATTGATAGGAAATATATAGTCATTTAATAGAATGTATTTACTAACTTATTGATAGGAAATATATAGTCATTTAATAGAATGTATTTACTAACTTATTGATAGGAAATATATAGTCATTTAATAAAGTGTATATATAGTCATTTAATAGAATGTATTTACTAACTCATTGATAGGAAATATATAGTCATTTAATAGAGTGTATTTTCTAACTTATTGATAGGAAATATATAGTCATTTAATAAAGTGTATATATAGTCATTTAATAGAGTGTATTTACTAACTCATTGATAGGAAATATATAGTCATTTAATAGAGTGTATTTACTAACTTATTGATAGGAAATATATGGTCATTTAATAGAGTGTATTTTCTAACTCATTGATAGGAAATATATAGTCATTTAATAGAGTGTATTTTCTAACTCATTGATAGGAAATATATAGTCATTTAATAGAGTGCATTTTCTAACTCATTGATAGGAAATATATAGTCATTTAATAGAGTGTATTTTCTAACTCATTGATTGGAAATATATGGTCATTTAATAGAGTGTATTTTCTAACTCATTGATAGGAAATATATGGTCATTTAATAGAGTGTATTTTCTAACTCATTGATAGGAAATATATAGTCATTTAATAGAGTGTATTTTCTAACTCATTGATAGGAAATATATAGTCATTTAATAGAGTGTATTTTCTAACTCATTGATAGGAAATATATGGTCATTTAATAGAGTGTATTTTCTAACTCATTGATAGGAAATATATGGTCATTTAATAGAGTGTATTTTCTAACTCATTGATAGGAAATATATAGTCATTTAATAGAGTGCATTTTCTAACTCATTGATAGGAAATATATGGTCATTTAATAGAGTGCATTTTCTAACTCATTGATAGGAAATATATGGTCATTTAATAGAGTGCATTTTCTAACTCATTGATAGGAAATATATAGTCATTTAATAGAGTGTATTTTCTAACTCATTGATAGGAAATATATAGTCATTTAATAGAGTGTATTTTCTAACTCATTGATAGGAAATATATAGTCATATTTTCTGACTCATTGATAGGAAATATATAGTCATTTAATAGAGTGTATTTTCTGACTCATTGATAGGAAATATATAGTCATTTAATAGAGTGTATTTTCTAACTCATTGATAGGAAATATATAGTCATTTAATAGAGTGTATTTTCTAACTCATTGATAGGAAATATATAGTCATTTAATAGAGTGTATTTTCTAACTCATTGATAGGAAATATATAGTCATTTAATAGAGTGTATTTTCTAACTCATTGATAGGAAATATATAGTCATTTAATAGAGTGTATTTTCTAACTCATTGATAGGAAATATATAGTCATTTAATAGAGTGCATTTTCTAAGTCATTGATAGGAAATATATAGTCATTTAGTAGAGTGTATTTTCTAACTCATTGATAGGAAATATATAGTCATTTAGTAGAGTGCATTTTCTAACTCATTGATAGGAAATATATAGTCATTTAATAAAGTGTATATATAGTCATTTAATAGAATTTATTTACTAACTCATTGATAGGAAATATATAGTCATTTAGTATAGTGCATTTACTAACTCATTGATAGGAAATATATAGTCATTTAATAGAGTGTATTTTCTAACTCATTGATAGGAAATATATAGTCATTTAATAGAGTGTATTTTCTAACTCATTGATAGGAAATATATAGTCATTTAATAGAGTGTATTTTCTAACTCATTGATAGGAAATATATAGTCATTTAATAGAGTACATTTTCTAACTCATTGATAGGAAATATATAGTCATTTAATAGAGTACATTTTCTAACTCATTGATAGGAAATATATAGTCATTTAATAGAGTGTATTTTCTAACTCATTGATAGGAAATATATAGTCATTTAGTAGAGTGTATTTTCTAACTCATTGATAGGAAATATATAGTCATTTAATAGAGTGCATTTTCTAACTCATTGATAGGAAATATATAGTCATTTAATAGAGTGTATTTTCTAACTTATTGATAGGAAATATATAGTCATTTAATAGTGTATTTTCTAACTCATTGATAGGAAATATATAGTCATTTAGTAGAGTGCATTTTCTAACTCATTGATAGGAAATATATGGTCATTTAATAGAGTGCATTTTCTAACTCATTGATAGGAAATATATAGTCATTTAATAGAGTGTATTTTCTAACTCATTGATAGGAAATATATAGTCATTTAATAGAGTGTATTTTCTAACTCATTGATAGGAAATATATAGTCATTTAATAGAGTGTATTTTCTAACTCATTGATAGGAAATATATAGTCATTTAATAGAGTGCATTTTCTAAGTCATTGATAGGAAATATATAGTCATTTAGTAGAGTGTATTTTCTAACTCATTGATAGGAAATATATAGTCATTTAGTAGAGTGCATTTTCTAACTCATTGATAGGAAATATATAGTCATTTAGTAGAGTGCATTTTCTAACTCATTGATAGGAAATATATAGTCATTTAATAGAGTGCATTTTCTAACTCATTGATAGGAAATATATAGTCATTTAATAGAGTGTATTTTCTAACTCATTGATAGGAAATATATAGTCATTTAATAGAGTGTATTTTCTAACTCATTGATAGGAAATATATAGTCATTTAATAGAGTGTATTTGCTAACTCATTGATAGGAAATATATAGTCATTTAATAGAGTGTATTTGCTAACTCATTGATAGGAAATATATAGTCATTTAATAGAGTGTATTTTCTAACTCATTGATAGGAAATATATGGTCATTTAATAGAGTGCATTTTCTAACTCATTGATAGGAAATATATGGTCATTTAATAGAGTGCATTTACTAACTCATTGATAGGAAATATATAGTCATTTAATAGAGTGTATTTACTAACTCATTGATAGGAAATATATAGTCATTTAATAGAGTGCATTTACTAACTCATTGTGGGTATGTGAGAAAGCTTACCAGTATCTTCTCGTGGTTCGTGGTTTTACCGGGTTCTTTCTCCACCATTAATACTGGCCGCCATGTATAGCCTATTGTGTGCTGAAAATGGCATTAAACCCTACAACAACAACAACAACAACAACAGCAACTACTGACTCATTGGTATGAGATATATTGTCATTTAGTACAGTGGTATCTTACATAGCTGCCAACTGCCCTGTTTTTTCCATATATGTACCATATTTTGGACCTGAATACAGGTGTTCATTTTTTTGGCAAAAAATGTTTTTTAATTTAAAAGATAATTAAAAAATTTCTTTGGAGTTTTCAGTTTAGATTGGCCATACGGTTCTATTTTGATTGAATGTTTCACATGAATATAGAAATACAGTTCTACAATACAATTGGTTTATTCGAAGTCGAGGCTACCATGCCTGTTGTTATCTGCCATATTGGATTTCACAAATAGTTACCACTGTCGCTGTATCTCATCTTCGTTATATTCAGCTTCTAATCATGTTAAATAGGAAAGAAAAAGAGAAGGAAACAACTGGAAGGATAATTGTGCTGTCTTGTGAAACCATATAGTAAAGGAGAAAACTTTACGTTTTTTAAATTGTGTAATGTGAATTCGCTATTGGGCATGGAGGTGCCCAAGAAATACAAGAGCACGAAAAAGCTAATAATAATCAGTTTCCTACTTCATCACACACAGCTCAGCCTGAGCTTACAGCATATATAAATACCAGAGAGAACCTTAATGTAATTCGATCAAAATTCGGTTTATTAAATTTCTTTTAGAATAAACCTTCATCTTTCAGTTACTAGTGGTGCTGGCAATTTATTTTGCACACATTTTCCATACATTATAATCGCAAAGGATAACTCTTATGCTTGAATATAAACAGTTAAATAAGAAAATCCTATAATTGAGATCAATAATGAAAGTTGGTACATTGGAATCAGTGATTGAAAGAAAAAAACAAGGTGTTAGAAAGGCTCCTATAAACAGCATGTGTCTGAGTGTGTTGCTCTCTTGCACCTTCTGAATGGGCACCCGAATGGAACATGGTGCCCGCCCAGAAGATACAAGTGTGCAACATGTGCATCTTTGACATTAACTAATTACGTATGGTACTGTCCTATTTTACCGATGGTTGTATATGTTGTAAATAGTTACATATGCATTAACATGTTAAAAATCAGTATTTGTTCCTGACAATCAGTATTTTTGTCATGTGTACCATTATTTTTGTATTTGGGGGTTGGCAGCTATAGTCTTATTATGTCATGTAAATCATTTAATTTGTATGGTACCAATATTAGTGGATATTATGGGTAACATGGAGCATGAAGGTAAAGTCACATCAAAATATGAAGCAAGCTGATATTGGAAACCACTGCCCACCCAACTGTATGCAGTTGTAAAGTGATTTTGTGTAATACTATATGCAGTTATAAAGTGATTTTGTGTAATATTATATGCAGTTATAAAGTAATTTAGTGTTCTACTGTATGCAGTTGTAAAGTAATTCAGTGTTATATTATATGCACTTGTAAAGTAATTTAGTGTTCTGCTGTATGTAGTTGTAAAGTAATCAGTGTTATACTGTATGCAGTTGCAAAGTAATTCAGTGTTCAGCTGTATGCAGTTGTAAAGTAATCAGTGTTATACTGTATGCACTTGTAAAGTAATTCAGTGTTCTACTGTATGCAGTTGTAAAGTAATTCAATGTTATACTATATGCAGTTGCAAAGTAATTCAGTGTTCTACTGTATGCAGTTGTAAAGTAATTTAGTGTTTTACTGTATGCAGTTGTAAAGTAATTTAGTTTTCTACTGTATGCAGTTGTAAAGTAATTTAGTGTTCTACTGTATGCAGTTGTAAAGTAATTCAGTGTTCTAATGTGTGCACTTGTAAAGTAATTTAGTGTTCTACTGTATGCAGTTGTAAAGTAATTTAGTGTTCTACTGTATGCAGTTGTAAAGTAATTCAGTGTTCTAATATGTGCACTTGTAAAGTAATTTAGTGTTCTACTGTATGCAGTTGTAAAGTAATTTAGTGTTCTACAATATGCAGTTGTAAAGTAATCAGTGTTATACTGTATGCACTTGTAAAGTAATTCAGTGTTATACTGTATGCAGTTGTAAAGTAATTTAGTGTTCTACTGTATGCAGTTGTAAAGTAATTTAGTGTTCTACTGTATGCAGTTGTAAAGTAATTTAGTGCTATACTATATGCACTTGTAAAGTAATTTAGTGTTCTGCTGTATGTAGTTGTAAAGTAATTCAGTGTTCTACTGTATGCAGTTGCAAAGTAATTTAGTGTTCTACTGTATGCAGTTGTAAAGTAATTTAGTGTTCTACTGTATGCAGTTGTAAAGTAATCAGTGTTATACTGTATGCACTTGTAAAGTAATTCAGTGTTCTACTGTATGCAGTTGTAAAGTAATTTAGTGCTATACTATATGCACTTGTAAAGTAATTTAGTATTCTGCTGTATGTAGTTGTAAAGTAATTCAGTGTTCTACTGTATGCAGTTGTGAAGTGATTTAGTGATCTGCTGTATGCAGGTGTAAAGTAATTTAGTGTTCTACTGTATGCACTTGTAAAGTAATTTAGTGTTTTACTATATGCAGGTGTGAAGAGATTTAGTGTTTTACTGTAAGCAGTTGTAAAGTGATTTTATGATCTGCTGTATGCTGTAGTAAAGCATATATTGTTTTAATATTAATTTATATTGTTTTAATACCAGGAGTAGTTTATATGCTGAGAAGTATCTATGACGATATATTTATGAACAATGAAAATATATTAATTATAATGTATTCATATACAAAATTTCATAAATTTGAAATCTGTTTATTAATGTAATGCTTCAGAAGTAATGGAGAATTATTTCCAGTTTGTATCCTTATTGATTACACTTCTAAAATCACATATCATGTATAAAACAACACAATGAAAGAGCCAGGAGATATCGCAGTATTAAAATTTAAGAACACTAATCAGATTCTGCTCCTCCTCTAATCAGACAGGGTCTTAAGAAAACCGTTTAGCCATGGAAATATCCTACACACTTTATGGATTACATATTACTGTTTGATTCTCTCTCTCTCTCTCTCTCTCTCTCTCTCTCTCTCTCAATATACATTGCTTATCATTTAAATTAAATATCAGAACTTTATGTGGTCTCTTTTTGATGGTTTGCCAACAGATATGATATTGTTAGTGACTTTATACACATTGATGATTTTAGTCATGTTTCATGCTTTTATACATGTTTAATGATTTTATATTTTTGATCATTTTATACATGTATGGTGATTAACAGTATAGTACTTTTGGAGTTAAGTGAAACAGTATGATTGATGACCACAAATAGAAAAGAATTAGGACTGCAAATAGAAAAGAATTAGGACCACAAATAGAAAAGAATTCTGACCGTAAATAGAAAGAATTAAGACCATAAATAGAAAAGAATTAGGACTGCAAATAGAAAAGAATTTAGACCACTAATAGATAAGAATTCTGACTGCAAATAGAAAGAATTAAGACCACAAATAGAAAAGAATTCGGACTGCAAATAGAAAGAATTAAGACCACAAATAGAAAAGAATTCGGACCATAAATAGAAAAGAATTTAAGACCACAAATAAAAAAGAATTCGGGCTGCAAATAGAAAAGAATTAGGACCACAAGTGGAAAAGAATTCG
This sequence comes from Unio delphinus, assembly GCA_029339505.1. Lineage (NCBI taxonomy): Eukaryota > Metazoa > Mollusca > Bivalvia > Unionida > Unionidae > Unio > Unio delphinus. Next base: position 10,580,240 of record JAQISU010000109.1, on the reverse strand, counting down.
GACTGCAAATAGGAAAGAATTAGGATCACAAATAGAAAAGAATTCTGACTGCAAATAGAAAAGAATTAGGACCACAACAAGATAATAATTAGGACAATTTTTTTAGCAGAAGAATGTCAGACTCAGTGTATTTTATTGAATTCAGGTATTTTATTCCAAAAAGTAAAATGTAGCTTAAGTCACTTTCACTTAGATTATATGGAAATTCTTATAATTGTATACAATTTAATCTGATTATTCACCCATAAACACAGTCACATTTTAGACTGGAGTCTTCTAAACCTAATAATAATATTCTGTGATACACCCTTGTATCCCACAAACTTACATCAGATCACCTCACATCAGATCACCTCTGCATTATATGCCATCTCGATGTATCAGTCCCTAACCCTCTACCTTTATTTGCCACTAAGAGAAACCTCCGTATGATAAATAGAATCAAACTAATGCATGACATCCAAGCAAACCTAACAACTTTCTTACCTCCTACAGCAGAACAACTTGATAACTGCATATCTTGAGCTGAGACACATCAGCTCCATTCGCAAATATCTTTCAGTTGATGCCACTAAAACACTTGTGTTTTCATTAGTTCTTTTAAGACTGGGCTATTGTAACTCAATTATGTCTGGTTTGTCTCAGTATCTACTCCAGAAGCTTCAAAAAGTTTAAAACACAGCTGCTCTGATCATCTTTAGAGTACCACGATCAGAGCACACCTCCCCACTGCTACACTGGCTATCCATTTGATCCAGAATCAAACATAAAATTTGTTCTCTGTGTTATGTTTCAATGTTGAACTCCAGTTTAACATACCTATCCAGCCTCACCCATGTTTACACACCAGCAATATACTTATGCTCCTATTCTGACAATTGTATACTCATTATTCCCACTATGAAAACAAAGTCATATGGACAACGTTCTTTTGCATACCAGGGCCCAGCAACGTGTAATGAATTGCCCATTAAAATTAGACACAAAGAAAGTGATCCCGTTCAAGAGTGCTCTTTGAAACTCACCTCTTTTGGCTGCAAGAACAAACTTAAAGACCTAATAATGTTTCCTACTTTAAATATTTTCAGCACTTTTTATGTTTTCTAATTTCATGGGGTTTGATTTTTGTTTTTTTTGTAGTCAAATCATGATAGATGTTGTAAAGCACTTAGAGCTTCTAAAGATTAGGTGCTATACAAAGTCCTCATTATTATTATTATTATTATTATTATTATTATTATTATTATTTCAGTGTCTTGGAACTCTGATAGCAAATGTCCCTTACCACAGACTGAGGCCAGGTCTTCTAACTAGAATTGTGAAACAGATCCGACATTTCATCAACCACAGAGGTATGCATCATGCAATTTAGCTAACCTGTATATAATAAGACTGCAATAAATGGCTTTGTTTAGTTACTTCTTGTAAATCTTAACAAAATAGGTAGACATGTAAACATTTAGACATTTGACATGTACTATAAAGACTTGATTCAGGTTTATTCATTAGATCAGCAGATACAGCTATTAACTGCCAGGAAAATGCAGCCTCTGCAGAAACTATTTTTGCTGTGTCATTCAATTACTATACCAAAAACACTTGTGTTTAGTTTGCAACATTCTTTAAATGTTGTGTATATTTCCATTACATAAGGTTGACCTCATCTTACATCTATTTTTATTTTTAAAAATTGCCTATGTTTCTGTTTGGCACTGACTTGAATGCAAAAAGTTTGCAAAACTCACCTGAAAAAGACGCTTTAATGAATCGTTTTCTTTATATAAAATCCTGCAACCTTTTTATGCAATAAATCATACACCTTTACACTGATTACATATCTGGACAAAGCTATAAAAACATTTTTTTCAAATAATAATAATTATTTTGACAGGCTTAGGCTTGTATGTTTAGTACAGATGCATTTTGGTGTTTTTTGTATTACATGAATCCATCTAATATGTTGAATATCAGCAAATTACACAGTCCAGCTCCTAACAAAGGAAGGTTCATAATTTATGCATACTGCTTGTAAATTTACATTTTATTTTATTGCTAAAATAATCACAAAATTTCCCCGTTTCTGTGGATGGGACACTGGAACAGCAATCTGACACAGTGACTGCTTTATATTCATTATTTGCTCCAGTAGCCTATATCTGGCAAGTCTTCTGCATATCCCTCTCTCTCTCTCTCTCTCTCTCTCTCTCTCTCTCTCTCTCTCTCTCTCTCTCTCTCTCTCTCTCTCATACTATATAGGGTCTAGTGTCTTATTTAATATCATATGGTATTAGAGATTAAGTGCCTTGTTCAGTGTCATATAGCAGTAGAGACTAAGTGCCTTGTTCAATGTCATACAGCAGTAGAGACTAAGTGCCTTGTTTGGTGTCATACAGCAGAAGAGACTAAGTGCCTTGTTCAGTGTCATACAGCATTAGAGACTAAGTGCCTCGTTTAGAGTCATAAAGCAGTTTAGACTAAGTGCTTTTGTTCATTGTCATACTGCAGTTGAGACTAAATCTCTTTTTCATTGTCATACAGCAGTTGAGACTAAATGTCTTTTTCATTGTCATACAGCAGTTGAGACTAAGTGCCTTGTTCAATGTCATACAGCAGAAGAGACTAAGTGCCTTGTTCAATGTCATACTGCAGAAGAGACTAAGTGCCTTGTTCAATGTCATACTGCAGAAGAGACTAAGTGCCTTGTTCATTGTTGTACAGCAGTAGAGACTAAGTGCCTTGTTCAGGTCATGCAGCATTTGAGACTTAGTTCCTTGTTCAATGTCATACAGCAGTAGCGACTAAGTGCCTTGTTTAGTGTCATACAGCAGAAGAGACTAAGTGCCTTGTTCAATGTCATACTGCAGAAGAGACTGAGTGCCTTGTTCAGTGTCATACAGCATTAGAGACTAAGTGCCTTGTTCAGTGTCATACAGCAGTTGAGAATTAGTGCCTTGTTCAGTGTCATACAGTGGTAGAGACTGCTTTGTTCATTGTTGTACAGCAGTAGAGACTAAGTGCCTTGTTCATGTCATGCAGCAGTTGAGACTTAGTTCCTTGTTCAATGTCATACAGCAGTAGCAAATAAGTGCCTTGTTCAGTGTCATACAGCAGTAGAGACTAAGTGCCTTGTTCAATGTCATACTGCAGAATAGACTAAGTGCCTTGTTCAGTGTCATACTGCAGAAGAGATTAATTGCCTTGTTCAGTGTCATACAGCATTAGAGACTAAATGCCTTGTTCAGTGTCATACAGTAGTTGAGAATTAGTGCCTTGTTCAGTGTCATACAGCAGAAGAGACTAAGTGCCTTCTTCAGTGTCATACTGCAGAAGAGACTAATTGCCTTGTTCAGTGTCATACAGCATTAGAGACTAAATGCCTTGTTCAGTGTCATACAGCAGTTGAGAATTAGTGCCTTGTTCAGTGTCATACAGCATTAGAGACTAAGTGTCTTGTTCAGTGTCATACAGCAGAAGAGACTAAGTGTCTTGTTCAGTGTCATACAGCAGTTGAGGCTAAGTGCCTTGTTCAATGTCATACTGCAGAAGAGACTAAGTGTCATACAGACTAAGTGCCTCGTTTAGTGTCATAAAGCAGTTTAGACTAAGTGCCTTGTTCATTGTCATGCTGCAGTTTTGACTAAATGTCTTTTTCATTGTTAAACAGCAGTTGAGACTAAGTGCCTTGTTCAATGTCATACAGCAATTGAGACTAAGTGCCTCGTTCAGTGTCATACAGCAGTAGAGACTAAGTGCCTTGTTCAATGTCAAACAGTAGTAGACACTAAGTGCCTTATTGTCATACAGCAGAAGAGACTAAGTGCCTTGCTCAGTGTCATGCAGCAGTAGAGACTAAGTGCCTTACTCAGTGTCATACAGCAGTAGAGACTAAGTGCCTTGTTCATTGTTGTACAGCAGTAGAGACTAAGTGCCTTTTTCATTGTCATACAGCAGAAGAGACTAAGTACCTTATTCAGAGTCATACAGCAGTAGAGACTAAGTGCCTTACTCAATGTCATACAGCAGTAGAGACTAAGTGACTTGTTCATTGTTGTACAGCAGTAGAGACTAAGTGCCTTGTTCAGGTCATGCAGCATTTGAGACTTAGTTCCTTGTTCAATGTCATACAGCAGTAGCGACTAAGTGCCTTGTTCAGTGTCATACAGCAGAAGAGACTAAGTGCCTTGTTCAATGTTATACTGCAGAAGAGACTAAGTGCCTTGTTCAGTGTCATACAGCATTAGAGACTAAGTGCCTTGTTCAGTGTCATACAGCATTAGAGACTAAGTGCCTTGTTCAGTGTCATACAGCAGTTGAGAATTAGTGCCTCGTTCAGTGTCATACAGTGGTAGAGACTGCTTTGTTCATTGTTATGCAGCAGTAGAGACTAAGTGCCTTGTTCAGGTCATGCAGCAGTTGAGACTTAGTTCCTTGTTCAATGTCATACAGCAGTAGAGACTAAGTGCCTTGTTCAATGTAATACAGCAGTAGAGACTAAGTGCCTTGTTCAGTGTCATACAGCAGAATAGACTAAGTCCCTTGTCCAGTGTCATACAGCATTAGAGACTAAGTGCCTCGTTTAGAGTCATAAAGCAGTTTAGACTAAGTGCTTTGTTCATTGTCATACTGCAGTTGAGACTAAATGTCTTTTTCATTGTCATACTGCAGTTGAGACTAAATGTCTTTTTCATTGTCATACAGCAGTTGAGACTAAGTGCCTTGTTCAATGTCATACAGCAGTTGAGACTAAGTGCCTCGTTCAGTGTCATACAGCAGTAGAGACTAAGTGCATTGTTCAGTGTTATACAGTAGTAGAGACTGCTTTGTTTATTGTTGTATAGCAGTAGAGATTAAGTGCCTTGTTCAGGTCATGCAGCAGTTGAGACTTAGTTCTTTGTTCAATGTCATACAGCAGTAGCGACTAAGTGCCTTGTTGAGTGTCATACAGCAGAAGAGACTTAAGTGCCTTGTTCAATGTCATACTGCAGAATAGACTAAGTGCCTTGTTCAGTGTCATACAGCATTAGAGACTAAGTGCCTTGTTCAGTGTCATACAGCAGTTGAGAATTAGTGCCTTGTTCAGTGTCATACAGTGGTAGAGACTTCTTTGTTCATTGTTGTACATCAGTAGAGACTAAGTGCCTTGTTCAGGTCATGCAGCAGTTGAGACTAAGTTCCTTGTTCAATGTCATACAGCAGTAGCAACTAAGTGCCTTCTTCAGTGTCATACAACAGTAGAGACTAAGTGCCTTGTTCAATGTCATACTGCAGAATAGACTAAGTACCTTGTTCAGTGTCATACTGCAGAAGAGACTAATTGCCTTGTTCAGTGTCATACAGCAGTTGAGAATTAGTGCCTTGTTCAGTGTCATACAGCATTAGAGACTAAGTGCCTTGTTCAGTGTCATACAGCAGAAGAGTCTAAGTGCCTTGTTCAATGTCATACTGCAGAATAGACTAAGTACCTTGTTCAGTGTCATACTGCAGAAGAGACTAATTGCCTTGTTCAGTGTCATACAGCAGTTGAGAATTAGTGCCTTGTTCAGTGTCATACAGCATTAGAGACTAAGTGCCTTGTTCAGTGTCATACAGCAGAAGAGTCTAAGTGCCTTGTTCAATGTCATACTGCAGAAGAGACTAAGCGTCATACAGACTAATTGCCTCGTTTAGTGTCATAAAGCAGTTTAGACTAAGTGCCTTGTTCATTGTCATACTGTAGTTTTGACTAAATGTCTTTTTCATTGTCAAACAGCAGTTGAGACTAAGTGCCTTGTTCAATGTCAAACAGCAATTGAGACTAAGTGCCTTGTTCAATGTCAAACAGTAGTAGACACTAAGTGCCTTATTCATTGTCATACAGCAGAAGAGACTAAGTGCCTTGTTCAGTGTCATGCAGCAGTAGAGACTGAGTGCCTTACTCAGTGTCATACAGCAGTAGAGACTAAGTGCCTTGTTCATTGCTGTACAGCAGTAGAGACTAAGTGCCTTTTTCATTGTCATATAGCAGAAGAGACTAAGTGCCTTATTCAGAGTCATACAGCAGTAGAGACTAAGTGCCTTACTCAATGTCATACAGCAGTAGAGACTAAGTGACTTGTTCATTGTTGTACAGCAGTCGAGACTAAGTGCCTTGTTCAGGTCATGCAGCATTTGAGACTTAGTTCCTTGTTCAATGTCATATAGCAGTAGCGACTAAGTGCCTTGTTCAATGTCATACAGCAGAAGAGACTAAGTGCCTTGTTCAATGTCATACTGCAGAAGAGACTAAGTGCCTTGTTCAGTGTCATACAGCATTAGAGACTAAGTGCCTTGTTCAGTGTCATACAGCATTTGAGACTAAGTGCCTTGTTCAGTGTCATACAGCAGTTGAGAATTAGTACCTTGTTCAGTGTCATACAGTGGTAGAGACTGCTTTGTTCATTGTTATGCAGCAGTAGAGACTAAGTGCCTTGTTCAGGTCATGCAGCAGTTGAGACTTAGTTCCTTGTTCAATGTCATACAGCAGTAGAGACTAAGTGCTTTGTTCAATGTCATACAGCAGTAGAGACTAAGTGCCTTGTTCAGTGTCATACAGCAGAAGAGACTAAGTCCCTTGTTCAGTGTCATACAGCATTAGAGACTAACTGCCTCGTTTAGAGTCATAAAACAGTTTAGACTAAGTGCTTTGTTCATTGTCATACTGCAGTTGAGACTAAATGTCTTTTTCATTGTCATACAGCAGTTGAGACTAAGTGCCTTGTTCAATGTCATACAGCAGTTCAGACTAAGTGCCTCGTTCAGTGTCATACAGCAGCAGAGACTAAGTGCCTTGTTCAGTGTTATACAGTAGTAGAGACTGCTTTGTTCATTGTTGTACAGCAGTAGAGATTAAGTGCCTTGTTCAGGTCATGCAGCAGTTGAGACTTAGTTCTTTGTTCAATGTCATACAGCAGTAGCGACTAAGTGCCTTGTTGAGTGTCATACAGCAGAAGAGACTAAGTACCTTGTTCAATGTCATACTGCAGAATAGACTAAGTGCCTGTTCAGTGTCATACAGCATTAGAGACTAAGTGCCTTGTTCAGTGTCATACAGCAGTTGAGAATTAGTGCCTTGTTCAGTGTCATACAGTGGTAGAGACTTCTTTGTTCATTGTTGTACATCAGTAGAGACTAAGTGCCTTGTTCAGGTCATGCAGCAGTTGAGACTTAGTTCCTTGTTCAATGTCATACAGCAGTAACGACTAAGTGCCTTGTTGAGTGTCATACAGCAGAAGAGACTAAGTGCCTTGTTCAATGTCATGCTGCAGAAGAGACTAAGTGCCTTGTTCAGTGTCATACTGCAGAAGAGACTAATTGCCGTGTTCATTGTCATACTGCAGAAGAGACTAAATGTCTTTTTCATTGTCATACAGCAGTTGAGACTAAGTGCCTTGTTCAATGTCATACAGCAATTGAGACTAAGTGCCTCGTTCAGTGTCATACAGCAGTAGAGACTAAGTGCCTTGCTCAATGTCAAACAGTAGTACACACTAAGTGCCGTATTCATTGTCATACAGCAGAATAGACTAAGTGCCTTGTTCAGTGTCATGCAGCAGTAGAGACTAAGTGCCTTACTCAATGTCATACAGCAGTAGAGAAGTAGAGACTAAGTGCCTTGTTCATTGTTGTACAGCAGAAGAGACTAAGTGCCTTGTTCAGTGTCATGCAGCAGTAGAGACTAAGTGCCTTATTGAATGTCATACAGAAGTAGAGACTAAGTGCCTTGTTCAATGTCATACTGCAGAAGAGATTAAGTGCCTTGTTCAGTGTCATAAAGCAAAAGAGACCAAGTGCCTTGTTCAGTGTCATACAGCAGTAGAGACTAAGTGCCTTATTCAATGTCATACAGAAGAAGAGACTAAATGCCTTGTTCAATGTCATACTGCAGAAGAGACTAAGTGCCTTGTTCAGTGTCATACAACAAAAGAGACCAAGTGCCTTGTTCAGTGTCATACAGCAGTAGAGACTAAGTGCCTTACTCAATGTCAAACAGTAGTAGAGACTAAATGCTTTGTTCAATGTCATACTACAGAAGAGACTAAGTGCCTTTTTTTGTTCATTGTCATACAGCATTAGAATAAGTGCCTTGTTCAATGTCAAACAGTAGTAGAGACTAAGTGCCTTATTCATTGTCATACATCAGAACAGACTAAATACCTTATTCAGTGTCATACAGCAGAAGAGACTAAGTGCCTTGTTCAGTGTCATACAGCAGTTGAGAATTAGTGCCTTGTTCAGTGTCATACAGTGGTAGAGACTATGTGCTTTGTTCATTGTTGTACAGCAGTAGAGACTAAGTGCCTAGTTCAGTGTCATGCAGCAGTTGAGACTAAGTGTCTTGTTCAGTGTCATACAGCAGAAGAGACTAAGTGTCTTGTTCAATGTCATACTGCAGAAGAGACTGAGTGCCTTGTTCAATGTCAAACAGTAGTAGAGACTAAGTGCCTTGTTCATCATCATACAGCAGAGAGGATAAGTTCACTGTTTACTGTCATAGGCAGAAGGAATAAAATAAACTTGGCAAATGACAAAATAAGAAAACTTGTGTACCAAAGTATTCTAAGCTTTAATATATCACTATACCGCCTCTACTTAAAAAAAAGCATGAAGCAAATGATATTGAAAGTATTGTAGCTATCATTGACTCAAATTACCTTCCTCCCATAGTCTCAGGTTGGATTTTTTGACATATACTTGTCCATGTGTTGAGAGTAGTTACCTTATTCAAGTAAATAAAATAAATTAAGAGCATTAAATTAAATTAATGGCATTTAGACTACCTTCACTGAATATAGAATAATGAGTCTAGTACTCCCGCAGTATAATTCTGTCCAGAAACTATATTATAATTAAAGGTATTTTTTTTAGGGAGTGCTATATATTGATGGAAATTTTTTTAAGTAGGTCAGACAACCTGTTTATAATGTAGAGTGTGAAAACATGGTAGTGGACAAAATCCCAATAGACTTAATTGTTCTTTATACAGAGTAATTAGCTAGTAGAACTAACTTCCCATGAAAGCAATGAACAAAAGGGAAATTAATGTTTTTTTTTATAACTTCAGCAAATTAAACTTCACTGAAGAAACATTTATTTTAAAGTTGAGTGTGTTTCCTGGGTTGGATCGGTATTGATCATGTTTGATTTTGCACAATTTATTCTCTTTGTTAGACTAACTTTGTCATCACTAGTTTAAAGTAATTGTACCTGTTACTTTGAAAGAGTATTTATGTTTTTTGGTGTAAAGATATATATATGCAGATAAAATGTAATACTGTTTCTGTGATTTTGTAGACCCTAATGTGCGTGTTGCCTGTTTGACATGTAAAGATATATATATATATGCAGATAAAATGTAATACTGTTTCTGTAATTTTGTAGACCCTAATGTGCGCGTTGCCTGTTTGACATGTCTGGGTGCTATGGCCAGTATACAGCCACCATTGATGGAGATTTGTCATATTATACAGCCATCTCGCCCTCCTGTAGGCACCCACTATCTGAACCCAGCAGAACTGGAAAGAAGTAATCCCAAGATTGCATCAGCCGCGGGCATTAATAGCAACCAGAGTGACTCTTCTTCACATATTGAGGGAGAAAAGGTGCCTGGTCACATGTCATCTAGTTGCTCACCGGGTGTTACCACACCAGGTCAGGGGTCAAATTCATCAGGCATTCAAACACCATATTTCTCTGACCAGACTCTGCAGGCGCATGCTAGAGATATTTCATGGGTAGTCAAACTCTGCTTGAGGAATATTCTGCCACAGAAGAATGTGGACAGAAATGGTAAAGAAATAGACAGTGGTTACTTTGAGCCCTTGCCAGTCAGGCTGGAGTCCTTACAGGTCCTGGCACACCTTACTAAAGGATATTTCCCTATAATAAGGTACAGTTTATTTAATTATGATTTAAAAAACAGACAAAAAATAACATACAGGGAGTGTATGCATCTGCAATCATGTATATAGGTCCTTTCTACATTACATCATTGACAGCCATATTGGTCATTTAGGATTTATATTTAAAAATAAATATTTTGAATGTCAGAAAATCAATTATTACAGAACTTCAATATAAAGGACACCTATCTGACTTTTTTATATTTGTAATTTATGCGCCAATTTTACCTCTGTAAGAATTGGTTCAAAATGGCAAATTTGGCTAGTCTTAAATAGGAGAAAGTCTGATAATGTCCACCTTCAGGGTGAAATGGGATGTTAGGGGCCAGGTCTCTACTTACTAATATCGTGTAACTACTAACTTGTCCATCTTACACGCAGTAGAGATATCTACATGAAACCTGCAACATTATTTTGTGACACAAGTGATTTTCATATTGCAAGATATATTAATCTCATTCTTGCATAACTGTAACATACCTAAATTCAATAAGGGGCGTACTTTTCATGTATTTACAAAACAGGTAAAAGTCTAAATGTAGTCTTTATGACCTTGTTTATTCTGAAATTGACTTTTTTTGCTTAATTGCTTTTTGCAGTAAACTTATGAACATTCTTTTAATGAAAAATCAAACATTTATGTTATTTTCAACTGTTACACCATGCAGAAAATTCAAGCAATGCTTTAGTTAGATTTGTTATTAAAGTAGTGAAATTAGTGTTTAACTACTTGGTATTTCTAATAGGTTTTATAAATTTGTCACAAGGCTACTTAGATTTTTTGTAGTGTGAAATAGTTTTCAGCAGCATCAACACGCGGGACAATTTTTGAACACACTGAAAAAGTAAAATTAACTTCACCTTGTCTAGACTTCATGCCATTCATTACCTCCACCCGCCTCTACCTCTTTTACTTCAATACAGTATGTTAATAATTAAAGTAAAATATCAATTTTGGGATCAATATTTTCTTCAAAGAGGATATAGAAAGTTAGTTTTAAAACAAGTTTTATTTTCTTTAATTATTTTTTATGCTAGTTTCATCAAGATTTACATAGACACTCCTTCATGTGGGGTTCATAAATTTTCCGAAAATAGTCCATTTTTAAGACAGGCAGGCTTGTAACATACATCACAATATCATTAGTATACATAATTATTTCCATTCAGTCACAGAACACAATCTGTACTTCTGCTGACCTTGACATTTGGAGCTGATTACATTCCATCTAAAATTGGCCATGTCATCATTTTATTGAGGTGATGGGATCATTGCGTACTTAAAGAAGAAACGTGGCTAGTGTTATGACTGGCAATGTCAGACACACTATTTTCCTTTGGGAAACTGATCTCAATATTTCAATAAAATGATTGACAGTTTTTGCATAGTGATGGGGGTAAGTATTAGCCACTTTAATTGACACACGAGAATATAATCTTCATACTCATTTGATTGAATTTAACATGTATGGATAATAAAATTTATATTAAAGTCAATAAATTGACAGGCTTTGAATATAGATCAAGTTGACATGCAATACTCAGATTTGTGATATAGTAAACTTGGAGCTTCTCTTTTAATGTCTGAATACATTGTAAACAAACATGAACAAAACCAAAGCATCATAGATAGAATTGCACTAATAAACTTCCTGAGCATAATCAATGGTTAATTTATCAAATTAGGCAAACAAAATTAGTGTGTACTTCTCTGATAGCACATGACAATTACCAAGTACAAGCCTGTCATTTGCACTAATCAAAACAATTGACACAAAGCATATGCACTAATCAAAACAATTGACACAAAGCATTTGCACTAATCAAAACAATTGACACAAAGCATATGCACTAATCAAAACAATTGACACAAAGCATATGCACTTATCAAAACAATTGACACAAAGCATATGTACTAATCAAAACAATTGACACAAAGCATATGCACTAATCAAAACAATTAACACAAAGCATTTGCACTAATCAAAACAATTGACACAAAGCATATGTACTAATCAAAACAATTGACACAAAGCATATGCACTAATCAAAACAATTGACACAAAGCATATGCACTAATCAAAACAATTGACACAAAGCATATGCACTAATCAAAACAATTGACACAAAGCATATGCACTAATCAAAACAATTGACACAAAGCATATGCACTAATCAAAACAATTGACACAAAGCATATGCACTAATCAAAACATTTGACACAAAGCATATGCACTAATCAAAACAATTGACACTAAGAATATGCACTAATCAAAACAATTGACACAAAGCATTTGCACTAATCAAAACAATTGACACAAAGCATATGCACTAATCAAAACAATTGACACAAAGCATATGCACTAATCAAAACAATTGACACAAAGCATATGCACTAATCAAAACAATTGATACAAAGCATATGCACTAATCAAAACACTTGACACAAAGCATTTGCATGGTCCCATAATACTACATCCAGATCAAGAAAAATGAAAGAAAAGAAAAGACAAACATTTGTTTGATTGAAACATACAAGTTTATTTTAGAATGTTTCACAGCAAATGTTGAGGAACAATGTACAAAAACACCAACTTAAGAGTTGTCTCTGGTGTGTGATTTTAACAAGAAAATAGAGAATACTGTGATTTTTGCACCTTTAATGTATTGTCAGTTCTGAGATAATTAGTTAATTAAATAGCTTGTGCAAGCATGACTTCGTGCAGTTAATCTCTTAACACTTGTCAGAAAAAATCCAGCATCTCTGGCAAGTAAGCACCTAATTTAGGTTCTCATGGAAGCACCAAAAGGCATCACTATGACAGTTGACTAACTTGCCTTGAGTTTAAATTGAAGAGTTCATGTCACATGAAATTAAAAAATTATAATCTGAATTTGACTTTACTATTTTAAATGATATTTATTTCTTAAAATGTTGCCACTAGAAGGCATTTCCCAACATTTTCATTGATCCATATTGTGGCTTATACATTAAAATCTGACTTGAGTGACCACCTGTCATTTCTGACCACAATCATATTGCACGGATGATTTTTTTAAAAATAAACACTCTGCTATGAGCGACCACTTGCTGAACGCAACCAGCGACCGCGAAGTCTTGGCAAAATATGCATTTTGACACTGCTATGAGCTACTGCATCGCAAAAATACCAAACAAAAGAAAAACATATCAACACACCAATGACCTTGACTTAATCCTTTGTAAACACAAGAGCACAGGATACATGTAGTATGCAAATAAAGCGTACATTAAATAACACAACAGTTGAACAACCATAGTGAGATAAACACCAATAACCATCATTTAATCCTTTGTAACAATGACAGCATTAATCATAAAGATTGTTTTAATAACAATAAAAATTGCCTAGCTACCAGGTTTGTGAAATTTACAAGTATTGTGTATGATGTAATTTGTAAACTGCAGTAAACCAGACTAAAGTACATGTCATTAACATATTGTTTGTTAATGAGTTAATTATGTACTTTGGTTTTCATGCATTGGTGTATAATATATATATATATATATATATATATATATATATATATATATATATATATATATATATATATATATATATATATATATTCCACATTTCCTTAAAACCTGATCAAAGTTGAAATACATCTAGTTGTTATTACATCAACACTAATAATGGCAGAACCTGTGATGAAAAAACAAAAGTTCTAACACTGGAAGAGAAAATTTATGTAATGGAAAGAAGTAAAAAGGGTAGACCGCTCACAAAATAGCAGCCAGCTTAAACGTCAGTAAAACACAAGTTTATAACTAACTGCATTTTTTGATAGATGTATATCTTTATTATATAATATTATTTTGAGAGGAATGCATGCAATATTTAACAAAATTTGTGAATAAAGGATATGATACATGTACAGTGAGTATGGTTATTTTTTCTTTTTCATCAATGCTAAAGTTTGACCCTGGAAACCAGTCCATTTTCACACACCTTTTATGAGAGACCACCTGTTTTGAGAGACCACGCTTGTTGGCAGAAGGGGTGGTCTCTCATTACAGGTTTTACTGTATTGATAATTCTTAATAACTGCAAATTTCATGATGCTGATTCAGAATTAATGTGTATTATTTGTTGTTTGTATAATAAAACAAGCGATCTATTGAGTTTTTGTTTGCAATTTTAAATGTTTAATGAATTGGCACCTATTTTTGCATGTTTTTCTCTGAGGATGTTTTTGAGTCATCAGGGTATGCTAAAACGAGGGATCAGTATACTGTGACTTGTGATTATGCAATAACCTCAAATTGTACAATTTATAATAATATTTAATACTGTTGATAATATCTTCTAGTATAAGGCAAGTATAGAACAGTAAACTTTTATAATTCTTTTAAACATCATTATGGTTTGTGCTGAATCTATCAAAGTTTTCTGTGTATGAATAAGATAGTCATAAATGCCAGGTAGTCTTTTAGGACAGGTTTTAATGCATTACTCTTTACATTTCAGATCTAGTGTAACACTACTACAGGAAGTGATACACAAGTGCTATCAGGAGAGAGATCCTGTTGTACAGCTCCATGTGGCCAAGGTAATTTACAATATGATTCTTAGTTTAGCAGTTGTACAGCTCCATGTGGCCAAGGTAATTTACAATATGATTCTTAGTTTAGCTGTTGTATAGCTCCATGTGGCCAAGGTAATTTACAATATGATTCTTAGTTTAGATGTTGTACAGCTCCATGTGGCCAAGGTAATTTACAATATGATTCTTAGTTTAGCTGTTGTACAGCTCCATGTGGCCAATGTAGCTGTTGTACAGCTCCATGTGGCCAAGGTAATTTACAATATGATTCTTAGTTTAGCAGTTGTACAGCTCCATGTGGCCAATGTAATTTACAATATGATTCTAAGTTTAGCTGTTGTACAGATCCATGTGGCCAAGGTAATTTACAGTATGATTCTTAGTTTAGCTGTTGTATAGCTCCATGTGGCCAAGGTAATTTACAATATGATTAGCTGCAAATGAACTCTTCATTCTTGAATCTTTTCTCTTTTTGTTAATTAATTAATGTAAAGTCTCTAAACCTTGAGTGAGAAGTGTATGGCTGCAATGTTTATAGATGTAACTAGGTTAACTAGTTTTTTAAGATTTATCTGTTTATTTTTTTTTAAAGTGTGATAACTGTCATATTATAGTATGATAGTTATTACATTATCTATGGTGGAACAATTATCTCATTGTACATATTATGAGATTTAATACATTGTACATAGTATGATAATTATCACATAGTATATAGCATGATAATTATTGCATTGTACATAGGATGATATCACTTTGTACATAGTTTGATAATTAATACATTGTATATAGTATGATTATTATCACATTGTATACAATATGGTGATTATCACATTTTATACAGTATGGTGATTATCACATTGATTATTGGGTCCCGAGTGTCAATATGAACTATTCCTGCGTTAACTGTTCATCTATGGCAACTGTTTCATTATTTTTTGGGGGGGCCCCGAGTGGCCGAGTGGTTCGGTTCAAACCACTCTCCATTATGGATCACTGCCCTCTCACCTCTGTCTGTGTGGGTTCGAATCTCAGATTCGGACAATGTGGATATGTGAGAAAGCTTGCTGGTAGCTTCTCGTGGGTTGGTGGTTCTTTCTGGGGTTTTCTGGGTTCTTCCTCCACTATTAATACTGTATAGCCTATCTTGTGCTGAAAAATGGCGTTAAGCCCTATAACAACAACATCACATTGATTATAGTATGTTAAATTATCACATGGTCAATTTTATGATGAATATCACAAGTATATAATAGATAATTATCACACTATATAATATTGACAGGAACAGTCCAAAGCTGACAAGAATTGTTTGCCACGCATTTCACATTAGACTGATTTAATAACATTGCTGACATTTTTTTTATAGACTTCATTATTTACCTTTGACTAGCTGAGAGACTCTTTTGATGACTAACATTTTATTTGTAAGATACTGTCTTAGTAATGAAATTCCTATAAAAGTATCCTGTTCATATGTCCGACAATTTGTCCGACAGTTTGCATTGTTATTACAACTATACTGTCTTAAACTAAGTAACAAAAGAGAAAACTCCAAGTTTTGTACAATTCAACAGCTAATCTTTTGCCCTAGAATAATGTAAAGTATTGTGTTAACTCACAAGTAGTCATGCAAGTTTTATTGCAGGTCAGATAATAAATTTCCAGCTGAATTCAAATGGTATTCCAGTAAGTTTCAAAATTGAATATGTTGATGTTCCTGTAGTCTTCAGTATACAAAATGTGTCAGTGGCTTGTAGTGTGGCATTGAACTAACAGTCTCTTTATGTATCATATTAATATAATCCAAATATGCCCTTGTCTCAAGTCACTATAATTTCAAAATAATCAAATTGCAGTCTAAGAATACTATTGATGAGCACTTTGTATATCCAGTGAATAATAATTTGAATAAATAGTTACACCCAAATGTGTGCACTCAATAATAAGACTGTCTATCCTAAGACCCTCTGCTTGACCTAGGAAGCAATTTCTGAAATACTATGTCACTTAATAGATTTTTCCATTCTGAAGATTCTAAGGTCAAAATCAGGACTGTATATTTTAACTCAAATTCAGATAAACATGTTTACCTTAATAATGATCTTAATAGTTAATCCAAAATCATAGATTCTAAGGTCAAAATCAGGACTGTATCTTTTAACTCAAATTCAGATAAACATGTTTACCTTAATAATGATCTTAATAGTTAATCCAAAATCATAGATTCTAAGGTCAAAATCAGGACTGTATCTTTTAACTCGAATTCAGATAAACATGTTTACCTTAATAATGATCTTAATAGTTCATCCAAAATCATAGAGAAATATCGAGCTATGTATCAGCTAGATTACAAAATAAATGTCACTGATTAAGTACACTACGAATTTGACTTTTGACATGGTGAAGTACAAAATACAATGTATAGCATATAAATTATTAGGAAAAGACAAAAAATAATACAAATTAAAGATATATAACATTGTCAACTTTTTTTACACACACACACACACACACACACACACACACACATATATATATATATCGCAACAATCCTAAGAAGGATGTTTTACATGAATTGTCAGACATATTCAACAGAGACGCCTTACAAACTGAAGCCCTTCTTTGTAAGAGGTAAAGAAAGATATAGTGCAGATAAACTGATAAACTGAGCACGGTGCATTATGTACCTTATCAATGGTTTACATATTATTAGATATCAGCTGTCAGCCTGTGTTGCCAGTTGGAAGATGATTACATTGTCTCAGTTAAAGACATCATTTTGGTTACTGTATATTGTATACACATGTAGAAATTTGGGTAAATGTTTGCATCTTTTCATAAGTGCCACTTAAAGATAGCTATCAGACCTCATGTGATGAAATTTTCAAACATTTTATGAGTAGTTCCAGTTACTAAACACTGATGAGAAGGTTGTTTTGGAACATTGTGACTAAAAAATAAGGTTGTTTTGGAACATATTGTGACATTGTGGCTAAAAAATAAGGTTGTTTTGGAACATATTGTAAACATTGTGACTAAAAAGATAAGGTTGTTTTGGAACATATTGTGAACATTGTGACTCAAAGACAAGGTTTTGGAAAATATTGAGAACATTTTAACTCATCTCAATTTTCTTTTGGAACATATTAGGCACAATGTCACTGAATAACTAGGATTTCTAACCTCTTTTGTGTTGTATCATGAATGACAAGCTTTTCAGACATCTTGAAATGTGTTATTATGATTTTGGAGAATTCTGTTAGCACTCATGTTTTATGTACAGTATGGTTTCAGAATATATGGTGGTATCATATATGCTTCTTTTTGACAAAGTTCCAGCTCCAGCCAAATCCTGATAATTTTGACATTGCATGATTTTAATTATACCCACAACAACTGAAGTTTGGAGTATGCTGGATTTACTTATTCTTATGTTTACCTAATATTTCTTGAAGTCTTTGAGATATCTTTGTATCATGACTAGTAACAATACAAGTCTTTGTGATCAGCATTTTAAGAGCTATTCCCTCTGTTTTTCAAATTATATCCATTTGTCATACTCTTGTCAAGTAAACATCTCAAGAACAGTTTGATATACATTCATAAAACATTGTATCAGTTTCATTTATGACAGGAGTTTGTGTTAATAAATGATCTAGTTTGTGAGATTAGTTTTAGAGTTATCTGCCCATTTGTAGAAAACTTTAAACTTAAAATCTTATGAAAGGTATTCCATAAGCACTCACTTACTGACAAATCTACAAATCAAAACAACTTACAAGTTTCAGGTTGTTCTTAATATTGATAATGCCACTTGCACCTTTAATATATTTTCCATTTTTCAATGTAACCTTAATATGTTTGTAACAAGATAAACCCAGTTGGGGCCCGATTATGGTGAAGACACTAAGAACAATTACATGAATAAGATGTATGTATATATATATATATATATATATATATATATATATATATATATATATACAATTGAAGATAGAAAATCCCACACCAAAATTGTGATAATAAATTCCAACATTGTGGTTTTAACACAATGATGCACACTGGGAATGAATTATACACAATATAAATGAAAATCATGTAAACATCCATTGCAAATGGATTGAATTTTTTTAATTAAAAATTGACTTAAATCAAGAATATAATAGCTTTGACATTTATTGTTTATATAGCAGAAAGAACAAAGTTATTTTTAAGTTTGAGAACTTAATGAAATGGACACATCAAAAGCAGACCACTTTCACCAAAGCCCTCTAATTGTAAAGCTCAGATGAGGACATCTGCTGTTAGAGATTAATCATAGTTCAAGGTGATTTCTAATCAATTAAAGAAATGATTAATGGATGAAAAACAATTAACCAGGTTGTCCAATTAGATCTGCAGAAAAAAACAATGTTTATGAAGTTTTTAATATTGCAATTCAGTAAGGCAGAAGAGTGCACTAAAAGGATCAGTGGGGTGCTTTGTAGGGGCAAATGGATGCTTTGTAGGGGCAGAAGGGACAGCCAGTTCAGGGTCTGAATAATGCAGCCCTCTGTTTCTTTCTAGCTGGAAGACTGTGTTATGGAGTCAATGTGATTATGATTAATAATCAGTCATGCTGCAGAACCATTTAAAATTCTTGTCCATAAAATTGAGTCACAAACATCCAACTGTAACTATCATTCTCCATGCATTCCATTTTCCTACTCCTGCTAAATGTATAACAGATGAAGTTACCTAAATCTTTCTGATGCTTAGTAAAATTGCTTTCAACCTTTCTTAAAAACTAACATTGACATTTTGCTCTTTTGGCAACATATTCCTTCATTGGCAGCAATACTGCCATTAAAATTTTATAATTTTTGTGCAGTCATATGCTTTCACTGAAATCAAATAAAAAAATATTTTTCAGGTGTTGGAGGAATTTACCCAGGTGTTGCTTCAGGATGTTCAGAGCAGTGAAAAAGTTACCTCCCCTGACAGACTGAATCAGCAAGAGGTTCAAATTCTGCATATGCCTATTTCATATATTTCATGGGATATAAATTAACAAGCATTTAGAAGTGTACTGCATGTACACATATGTATTTTATGAGATAAAAATCACCAAGCATTTAGAAGTGTACTGCATGTACTCGTACTTATTTTAAATCAACAGCAGTTAGAAGTGTACTATATGTACTCATGTATTTCATGTGATAAAAATTACCAAGAAGTTAAAAGTGCACTGCATGTATTCATGTATTCCATGAGATATAAATTACCAAACAGTTAAAAGTGTACTGCATGTACTCATCTGTATTTCCTTAGATATAAATTGCCAAGAAGTTAAAACTGTACTGCATGTACTCATCTGTATTACATGAGATATAAATTACCAAACAGTTAAAAGTGTACTACATGTACTCATGTATTTCATGAGATATAAATTACCAAACAGTTAGAAGTGTACTGCATGAACTTATCTGTATTTTATGAGATATAAACTACCAAGCAGTGGCTAATCATTATGCCTCCATTGCTTGTAGCAGGGGCATCTTGTTTTGGTCCTGTCCATCCATCTGTATGTCTGACTCTCACAGCAAGGTTATTAGTATGATAGAATAAACCTTGTTCTATGTCGACAAATGGAATTTTATAAAATGATTGTGTGCATATTTTGATGACCTTATTAGATTTTCATGCCATGTAGGACATTTTTCAAAATTTTTTTAAAATAGAATTTTTTTATTT